>JAJGOT010000150.1:957500-977500 GCA_022457155.1 Cladopsammia gracilis | reverse complement strand
AGAGACACTGGTTGAGACTGTGATTACATTGTTTATAATATAGAGGGCAAAATTACTGAATGCTGATTGGCTGACAAAGAGGGCATTTCTTCTTAATTGAGGGCAAAATTACTCGCTCCTGATTGGTCGAGCATCAAAATTTCTCACTCGTGATTGGTTGAGCGCGTCGTTCTCGTTGCATTCAGTTGGCTTGGCGGGATTTTGAAGAAAAATTACAAACGGAGCGCTCGCATGTTTCGCCGGAGATTTTGTTATAAAAAAGGAATGAAATCGAAAGATCCAATTCTACAGGTGAATTACAGCATTTTACGCCAAACAGGAAGCGATTATTTGTGTCAAATCTTGGATTAACTGGGCGCCTGAAGGCCATGCAGTTTGCGACGTTGAAGACCTCGTAGAAATTCATTCATGGCGACAAAAGGACTTCATTGAAAAAATGCGGATTTCTGCGGACCTAAAGAAAAGAACTTTGACAGATTTTGCTGAAAGGGAAAAAATACGTTTAACAGGAGAAAGAATAAGGCTAAAAGAAGTGAAAGAAAGCAATTAAATCGCCAAACGTGCAAGCAAGTTTGAACTCGCCATTTATTGTTGTTGTCAAAGCGGCAAAAACTTCAAACACAGGTACGCTTAAATAAAACTTGCTTTGTTTTTGTCGTAAAGTGTCTTTTATCGATAACAATTAGGCTATGTTCTTTAGATGTACATAACAGTCAAATGTATCTTTGACCGATTAGAAATTTATTTAACCACAGCGAGTTGAAAAGTTTTTCTTGTCAGTTTGCGAGAGAGTATTTTCACTTAGGGTAGTTTCAAGTCTGAGTGACTCTTAAATGTCTGAAAGCTTTCCCTATAATTTTGCCCGCTATGTTATAAACAAGTAATCGCATGTTCCCTCGTAAAATTAAGGATTAATAACACTTGCGTTTTCAGAAGCTGTAGAAATTGCCCGAGTCGCGAACTACAGCTTCTGAAAACACGCGCAATATTAATCCTTAAATTTACTCGGGCCCATGCGATTACATATACTAATTGTTATCGCACGAAAACAACAGTTTAAGCTAGATTTGTAAACCAGATCGTCACACTTACTGTGTAATGTTTTGTAATTAGCCACTTAGATTCATTTAAAGGTTGCCTAATTTGTTGTAACTAGTCATTATCAAGGGATTGTTATTGAGCAACTTTTTTAATTTTGAGCAATTTTTTGGCATATCTCGAAGCAACGTTTTAGCTCTTTCGGAGCAGAATCTGGAAATGCCTATTTATCCCCCCCCCCCCCCCTTTTTTTTATTTGTAAAAATAGAAAGGAATAAACAAATAACGGTTGAAGTTGCCCTTCAGTAGCGTCTTGTATAACGAGTAAACGGGTCGAGTGAGACCTTAAGGCAAGCTAGTACTGTATTTTGTTTTATTCACCGAGCTTTCGCAGATTCACGGCATCATTTTCAGATTCCCTGATGATGCCGTGGATCGGCGAAAGCACGAAATAAAACAAATTACAGTAAATATCGATTTTTGCCATCTTCTTCGTGAAATGTCTATATATATGTTCAACCTACGAATACATGGCCCACGCACAAAGGTCTTCTATTTCTATCGTTCGTGGAAATAGTAGTACAAACTACACCCTGGATCCAGAGGTCCGTTCTCTGAATATCATGAGTGAAATTAACCGCACAAACGGTTAGAAGAAGCTCGCGAGACGGACCTCTGGTCACTCGAATATGCAACCTCATTTCCATGCGAGGATCTAGTTCAGAATCTGAACTAGGTCGCTGATTGGTTACTCCTACTTGTTTCCAGACTCTACCGGGAGTTAATGATGCAACAGCAACTTCGATTGGCTGGACCAAAACAATTCGCCACGGGCGCGTGAAAAACCGGTTTCCCAAAGTGAAGCCACACAAACAACAATGGCGGACGTAGATAGCGATTGCGGCTTTTTGCGATCTTTAAGAAACGCTATGGATTACTCTTTAGTATCCAAATTTCCAAAATATCAGAGAACTAAAGCCAGTTCAGAAAGAAGCGCTGTTGAAATTTATTCAGCGCAAGGATGTCTTGAAAAGAGCTGTTGACAGGCCAGACGCGACTTATTAATTCGTGTTATCGTTGAGTGTGACCTTTATAGATTTTTGTTTGAACGAGGAAGAGAAATAGGTGCACTGGATTAATTGCGTGCGGATATCAAGGATTCTTTGTTTGTTAAATTTCTCGCCTTTGAAAACGGTTGTATCTAGAAAGTTTACTTCTTTGTCTGAGATTAACGTTTGTTTGCAAGGACAATAAAATCTTCTATCTCCTTTTTCTCAACACTCTACAGGGAAAAAAATTTCATCGATGTATCCTTTCCACTGGAGTGGATTTAATTTGACTATTTCTGTCTCGACCGCGGAATATTGTCACCAGATTTAATGTAAACAAACAGACACGCGTTGGTCCCCAAGGTTTAAAACCGGTTTGGTGAGATATCCGATCCACAAATCGCATGGAAATGAGGTTGTGTACTCGAGTGCCCAGAGGTTTTTATTTTTTCTCGGCGCGTTGCACCTCGTAGTCGCGGCTTCGCCGCTCAAACTCGCCGTTTTCACTAAAAAATAAAAGCCTCTGGCACCCAGGGTATACAAACTATACTTTTAATCTAAAATATCAATCGATTTTTGCCATTTTGGCTTTCAAAAAGGTGAAAATTTTAACGATTAAGTCAGAAAACGGGTATTACGAATTTTTTACTAAAGCATGACGCACATCCCAGCCCTAAATGTCCTCTGTCATTTATTTAAGACTGTTCTTAGTTTCAGAATACCGTGTACGAGTAAATTTTTGCGGGAAGAAAATTTTGCGGATTGCCGACTTGCCGACTAAATTTGTTTTAAATTTGCGGAAGGTAATTTTTGTGGATAAAGACACCGAAAATGTCTGCTGGGAGGAAAGGTTTACGAATTTCTGATGGTCAAGTGTGAATAAAATTCAAAGCAGTATCGAAGTTTCTATAGTTCCATAGTTATGGTTGCTGTTTAAGTGTCAACATGAACATAAACAACGAGAAAACCTGAGTGAATTATTGCACGTTATTGTAAAAACGTATTTAATAGTCGATTATGATACTGGAGTTGAATCGTGAAATACAGATGACTGTTTTGCCGGTCGCCTCGGTGTTATGAGGGCAAAATGTATTGACCATTGACACAAGATTTACTACGGAAATATACTTCTGAGCGGAAAATTTTTGCGGGAGTTTTTTTATTCTGGAGTTTTTTATTTTTTTGGCGAATCGAAGGAAATCCGCAAAATCCGCAAAAATTAACTCCCGCAAAATAAAACTCCTACACGGTTTTCGAGATGTGTACGGCATCTCTTAGAACATCTTGCTCCAGTGTCGGCAAGTCTTTTAGTCTGCACTCAATACTGAGTAAATTGTCCGAAGTTGAAAGCCACAAACACCTTTTACGCAGAGTAAACGACCCGTTAAAACAAACCAAGAGAGACACTCATGAACAGAAATCCGTAAGAAGAGACATCACCATAAAATGACAAGATTCCACTTTAGCTTTACACTGATAACATCACTGTAAACAGTAATTACCGGAAAACTGTCACATGTCGGAAATAAAGTAGACATTTTCATGCAAATATGCAAATAGTCCACATGATTTGTGCTAAACTCGCAAGTTTAAAATCCATGAAATAGTACAAAAAAAAAAGCAACCGCAAATGATAATGCTGTAAGCGAAACGTAGGATCTACGAAAGACCTCAGTAATCAGCCAAAAAAATGAATAAACATAACAATGAACTGCAATGACAATGACCCGTTCACCATATCAAATTCAAAAATTTACAACTGAAATTTGCAAAAATTTTACATTGGCTTGCCATGTACATTTTTCTTTGCGCGACACCACTGTGACATTTTGGGACTACTTGCTCCTGTCAATTTGGTTCCAAGGTACGGAATTTGATGTGGTGAACGGGTCAATGTGTAATCTATTTACGACTGTATTCTTGCAGTCGTTTTAGTTATATTTTTTTTGCCACTGCGCTGACGAGCTCCAATCAGAGCGAGACATCTGTCCGCGGTTGCTACCCTGCTTTATCGGTTCCTGTCGTATTGGTGTCTCGTAAGAGTAACTTTTCTACGTAGTCAGATCAGCCTTGCAGTTCATTGTTATGTTTGTTTTTTTTTCACCCTCGGTGCCAGAGGTAATATTATTAAAATATTATTTTAGTGTACAAGAGCCAGAGATCTGCACGAGCAAGGCCCTCGCACCGTGTTTATTGTACTATTCGCGTTTCGAAAAATATATACAAGTAAAATTTAGTTGTGAGACTAAATCAATTCTGATTATATTGCTTATCAGTTCTGTCAGTGGATTGTTAATATAAGAACAAAAGCCACAAACATAGCTAAACGCGCTCCTATAAAGCCGCGATTGAACGAACTTAAGTGAGAGTCAGAGAGAAACGAAGAGCTCAGTCTCATTGTAAAATTGGTCCGATTTATACTGGAGACGGATAATCCGTCTGGACGAACTTAGGCAAACATTCGCTAGTTCGTCTGATAATCTGTCTGTGTATAAATACGGGCAAAGAGACGGAGTTAATCCGACTAGACGAACTATCTGCTTAGTTCGTCTGCCAAAACGAACAGTTAGCAGATAGTTCGTCTTAACGGATATTAAATCCGTCTCTATACTCGTGTTTATACACAAACGGATTATCAGACGAACTAGCGAATGTTTGTCCAAGTTCGTCCAGACGGATTATCCGCCTCCAGTATAAATCGGGCCAATGCATGCATAACAAACAGTGAGGGCTCGTCAAGCAGATCAATTCCTTGTTTTACCAGACAAACGAAAGCAGTCGTCTGTTTTCATTAAAAGTTTTCGCAGATTCAAAGTTGAGTGCGTGCGAAAGTCGATTCATAGAGTTCGGAGAGATAGAGTATTCTTACCTTGAGATTCAGTTTTCTTTCAATAAGATGCCTGGTCAAATGAGAACAATTCTTCAAGCAATACGTCATAGTATGTTCGGCTATTTCGTGATAAGTATCAACGGCGCAGCAAAGTTGAAAGAGAACTGCATAGAGTCCAAGGCATGCAACAGAGAGAAGACGGCAAAGCTTGGATTCCCACATGACGTGTTGTCGACACTAAACTGTGACGATATCCACCACGTTGTCTGTCTGCTGTAGCTATAATTAGCTGGTTGTCGATTTAAATATTATGTTACTAAAACAAACAATTCACGACAATTTGCCTTTAGATCAATAAATACGTACTTAATAAACGCGCCCGCGATGACGTGTCTATAATTAATTAGACGAGGCCTCAGTTAAATTGAAACGAAAAGAAGAAGAAGAAGAAGAAGAAGAACTACTTGTTTATAACCAATATATTGCTATCTATACGCTGAGTTGTAATGTGATTCTTGATTAAATAAAGAGCCACTGTTCCGCCGAAACTGAACGAAATTGCCCGGCGGGGGGGGGGGGGGGGTACTCCCTATAATGGGCTATACGGGGATGCTCCGCCCGAAAGGGGTACCTTTTTGAGGCTGGAGGTATATGAAAGGGTCGTGATTTCACGAGTTGAAGTATATGAAAGGGTAGGGCTTTCACGAAGAACAGGAAAGGGTACCGAAAACACGCCGTGGAGGCGTAAAACAGGTAGGGAAAACTGCCATTTAAGTCTTATAAAAAGGGCCTTTCAAAATATATCAAACAGACGCACGTAAAGGCTTTATGAAAGGGGTGCCATTTTCAATGAAGGTATATGAAAGGGGTACCTTTTCTGTCAAAAACGGTATATGAAAGATAAGGGTTTGAACCCCGGGGCGGAGCATCCCCGTACAAAACTTTGTTGGGTACCCCCCTCCCCCCCCCCCCGGGCGAAATTGATTAATGTCCATGTTATATCGCCATATATCCCGATACCAAGCGCCTTCTCGTAGGCTACACAGGTATTAACCAGTATAAACTATATGTACTTGAAAGTGGCCCTAGAAGTTAACTAGATAAACTCGTGTTTTCCGACGCTCGTGAAACGATTACATTAATTTTACAGGGGCGTAGCTAACTGTACGCCAGTTCGCACGTGCGTTCCTAAAACAATTCAATGAAAGAAGGATAGACGATTATCCTTATGCTTATAAGCGTTCACTTGTAACATTTAACCGATGCTTCATAGTTACACTTCAAGTTTCAATTGCAGCACATTATTAGAAGCGTGCAATTAAAAGAAACAATGACAGGGTATTGTTAGTCTTCAACGAATCAAAAAATGTCTGTGCTGCGCAGCTCACTCACAATGTAATAAAAAAACTGAAACCACTATCGTGGATAAAGACACCGTTTCACTACGTGTTTATTTAGGGAAAACACTTCGCGCAAAACGCAAAAAATAGCATTTCCTAGACTCTAAATTTCGAAATTCTCTGGGGGGTGGCGGGGCATGCCCCCAGACACCCCTTGAAGCTTACGCCTCCGGCGCTCGTGAGTTACGATTTGGTGCGTACCTACAAAAAAATTCTGGCTACGCCCCTGCATTTTAAAACCGCACGAAGAAACCATCTTTGCTCTGATGCAAATCCCTGTCGAAGACTGGGGCTTTGTGATCGCGTGATGTTCAGAGACATTCGATCACCCACGTGGTGTGTCAAGATTATTACCGAATCCCATTAAAAATCAATCAGTGATTGTGACACCTGTGACAGATACCGGAAATTCTAAAATAGGCCCTGTTTGCCTTACGTGAAATTTTGTTTGTTGTTTTTGTCAGGCGAGAAAATCCTTTGTTTCGTGACATTTTTTTTATCGGGTCATCATATTTTGAAACAATTTTACGCAGCGTACGTGACGGTATAGTTTCCTGCAATTTCGTTCCCGTGAATCCACAGGCAGCCCAAGCTGACGTCACGAGAAAGTGAAGGATTAATTATTAGCGGTGTGAGAGACGGGACGTGACCCTTCGATGAAAGCGGTATTGGGTTACACGGCGGACGTTTTAAAAAAATAAGACTTTGTATGGGGAAAAAATAACGTAGGTTTCAAACGCTTGATAAAGTGATTCTATTGAACTCTTATGAAGGAGCTCGAAGGGAATAACAGTGGTGACAAAACAACCGAAAACGGCTTGAAATACCTCAAAGGACAAAAGAATACACCAGATGTGAGTTCAAAAGAATCACTTTATTGAATTAATCCTTAAATTTTGCTTTATCAAGCGTTCGAAATCTACGTTATTTTTTTCCCCATACAAAGTCTTAAATTTTTGAAACGGCCGCCGTGTAACCCAATACCGCTTTCATCGAAGGGTCACGTCCCGTCTAACCTCCTACGCAGACGTCCTTAGGGCTCGTCACGCAATCTTTCCTCCCCCACGAACGTGGGGGAGGAAAGATTGCGTGACGAGCCCTAAGGACGTCTGCGTAGGAGGTTACGTCCCGTCTCACACACCGCTAATAATTAATCCTTCGCTTTCTCGTGAAGTGAGCTTGGGCTGCCTGTGGTAAATCATTCATTTAATGACCGATATGTCTACGGAACAAGGTCTCGGAAAAGTGGTGCTGATACCTATTTAGGTCGACCCAAACCATTAAGTTCGACTGATGATTCAGACGGTCGAACTTTACATGTGCCTAACCTAATTCGTGGCGAAAAGAAAAATCATCCTTACTGCTTAAAATAGGGAAATAAACCGAAAAAAGTAAAATTCACCAAGACTGAAAATTTTTGTTTTGATTTTAGTGTGCTCAGTGTTTTCTGTTATGGCAAGGAGACCGGGCAAGGAGACAGCTGAGAAGATCGTGATCGTGACATTTGAACAAAATAAACTAACGCCATAAATTTTAAAATACATTACGATTTCTTTATGGATATAAAGAAAAGCAACTTTTTAGAAAACCGATTTAAGCTGTCTAGTTTCAGTCTAAAAATCTACAACGTGAATGTTGGTAACCGTGGTTACGCTTCTGTGAGTTCTGTCTGCAAAGGCGCGAAAACCCACCAAATAGCCAATCAGAAGCGCGGTTATATTGAAAAAATTCGTTAACATAATTTATGCATTAGGTTCGGCACATGTGAAGTTCGACATGAATCGAAGTCGATCTTTTGCCATTCTATTCGACAAGCTCAGTCGAATAGAACGGCAGAGTCGACCCAAATACAAAAGTGCCGTTCCTAATTGATTCATACTTCGAGCTTTACATAGCTAGCAGAGCCACGTAATCAAATCCAGTATAAGTAAGCGTGCTCAAAATCCCGATAGTGCACGCTGATCCGGGGGGGGGGGGGGGTACTCAACAAAGTGTTGTACGGGGATGATCCGCCCCGAGGTTCAAACCCTTACCCTTTCATATACCGTTTTTGACAGAAAAGGTACCCCTTTCATATACCTTTCATTGAAATGTACCCCTTTCATATACCTTTTAATGAAAATGGTACCCCTTTCACATAGCCTTTACGTGCGTCTGTTTGATTTATTTTGAAAGGCCCTTTGTATTAGACTTAAATGGCAGTTTAACCTACCTTTTTTACGCCTCATCGGCGTGTTTTCGGTACCCTTTCCTATTCTTCGTGAAATCCCTACCCTTTCATATAATTCAACCACAGGCTTCCCAAGCTACATGGGTCACAGCAATGGGTCACAGCAATGTTTACATGTTAAATTTGTATTGAGTAGTTTTCCCTGAGCTTAACAGTTAAATTCACTGAACTCCATCGTTCTGTTGGCTCAATACGTTTTCTTAAATATGTCTTCGGCTTTGCGAGAGAAGAACGATCGTGACTTGCCACAGAACGTCATCGTGTTGTCAGCGCGTGACTTGGTTCAAATGGACCAATCAGATTTGAGGATGAAACCAGATACGTGTCGTTGAGTAACGACCGTTGTCGCCAGGTCGGTCACAAGCATATCTGGAAAGCCGAATAGGCGAATTTAAAGCAAAATATCGGTTCATGCTCCATATAGCAAGTCACCGGTGACGTCAAAGCCAGACAACACCGTTAGCGCATCTCTTCATCAGATCGTTTTGGATCGTTTAGATCGTTTAGATCGTTTGGGATCTTTTAGATCGTTTAGATCGTTTAGGATCTTTTAGATCGTTTGGGATCTTTTAGATCGTTTGGATCGTTTGGGATCTTTTAGATCGTTTGGGATCTTTTGGATCGTTTAGATCGTTTGGGATCGTTTAGATCGTTTGGGATCTTTTGGATCGTTTGGATCGTTTGGGATCTTTTGGATCGTTTGGGATCTTTTGGATCGTTTGGGATCTTTTGGATCGTTTAGATCGTTTGGGATCTTTTAGATCGTTTGGGATATTTTGGATCGTTTGGCTCGTTTGGGATCTTTTGGATCGTTTAGATCGTTTGGGATCTTTTAGATCTTTTAGATCGTTTGGACCTTTTAGATCGTTTGGGATCTTTTGGATATTTTAGATCATTTAGATCATTTGGGATCTTTTAGATCGTTTAGATCGTTTGGGATCTTTTGGATATTTTACATCGTTTAGATCGTTTGGGATCTTTTAGATCGCTTGGATCGTTTGAAACATGGTTTGGAATTTTGGATCGTTTTGATCGTTTGGGAACTTTTGAATATTTTGGGACCTTTTGGATCTTTTGAGATATTTTAGATCTTTTGTGATATTTTTGTGGGATCTTTTGGATCTTTTAGAACGTTTGGATGTAACCAACCACGTATGTTTGGTTATTGCGCCATACTTCGGTAGCCGCAAGTCACTGCAGGTCACGTCACTCCGGCTTTTCTTTCAAATTTATAGTTCTCTTGTTATACCGGTTCTCTAGTTCTTATGGTACGCTGGTTCTATTAAACCCCGTTGATTCTCATGGTTCTTTTGGTTAAGTTCTCGTAGCTTCTGCAAGTATAGGTGGGATTCCGATTTTATAATTGGCCTATTCCGAGTCTGGCGAGGTCCAAACCCGATCTTTCCCCCTTTACGCACCCCTTGCGTTTGCGGTTTTTATTTCTATTAGCACACCAGACGATCGCTCGCATAACTGACAATGTTAAGAGGAAATGGAAGATCTGTGAACAGACTACTTAGGCCTTGGCCTCATGGAGCCAAGAGCTTTGATAAATCGAAATTTAAGGTTATTCCCTTATCCTGCATTTCTCGCGCCGATATTCCTATTTTTCCCCAACCTCGTTCCCAGGGCCGTTGCTTTTTCCGGCAACGAGGCAGAAGAAAACCAAAATGGCCGCCCGCGCGGTTCTTGTGATGCTTTGTCTTGTCATTTCACTTATGTACGTGGTAGATAGTTCTAATATCTCCCCTTCAGTTCTTCAGTTCATCCAACATTTAATTTGTCTTTTTGAGAATAATGGTTTGAAGTACTGTTGCAAGATATTGCCTCCACTGGACAAGCAGAGTGGAACGAATTTCGAAAATTACCTGCAGCCTTCTATTATCATTTGGAACCCGCTCATTAATTTTAACCTGTATGAGAAATTGCAGTGTCCAAAGTGTCAATCTCGAATGAAACACTGGAGGTGGAAAGATGGTAGAAAACTTCGTGAAATGCCAAGAAAGCTTTATTGTGTGAATGAAGTAGTACTTCTAGTTTCTTCTGTTTATCTGTGCGAAGAAAGTAATCACGAGATCATTTCCCATGACCCTACAGTGTTGCATACTTGTAGTGAAGTGGGAATCGAGGTGCCATTTTACCTGTTTCATCGGTCGGGCGTAACAAAGGAACTGTTTGATTACATAGCTACATCAATGCAGACTGGAATGGCAGTCAAGGACATTGAGACTCACTTAATGACCCTTCACAGTGCTCAGTATTCCAGGAGGGCTTGTGAGTATTACCATGCTCAAGGTAATTTACAGAAAGACACAACGCAACAGATGGGGAACATAACCTTTCCAGCTTTTGAGGTAAATAAAAATTTCATTGGAAGAACGCTTATTTCACGTGTCTTTATGCGGATGTTCTTTAAAAGTGAGAACATGTTTCGACAGCACATGGCAGACAAGACAGGGAAGTGGCTCTCATTAGATCATACATTTAAGAGTACTGCTAACATAGGTTATTGGCAGAACAAGGTATGGACAAAACTGTATGACTCCCTGTTTATTGTACTGAATGAATATGGAGAGGCTTTAGCATGGCAGCTAACCAAAGGAACAGCTTTGAACAATGTACGGGAGTTGTTAATTGGATTAAAGGGAAGACTAGATTACAAGAGCGTTTCATTGGAAGGGATCATCATTGATAACTGTTGTCAGCTGAGATGTAAACTACAAGAAATATTTGGTGAAAATACTGTTGTCAAGCTGGATTTGTTTCATGCTTTGCAAAGAGTGGTTAGGAAAGTACCAAAGAAAAAGGGCACCGGTGAACTTAGGAAATTGAGAAAAGTGATGCTGAAGGAACTGCGACTGTGTTTTCGTCAAGTGGATGATGTTGGAGACAAACGTAAGAAAAATACTCCCAGTCCCCAGGAAATAGATGGAAATATTCAGAGATTTCTTAAGAAATGGACAGTAGAAGAATGGAATGGTACAATAATTTTTCCTGAGACAGCAGCTGTGGAACTGCAAAATCTCTTAGTTCATGTAAACAAAGGATGCTTGTCATTCATTCCACCAGGAATAGGAACAAATAGGAACGAAAATTTACATAAGAATTTCTTGAAATGGATGAAAAAGAACCGAGTTGGAGTGTGTATGGCTGTTGCATTACTTTCTATAATTTTCTACCAGATTATGGAAAGAAAGTTGCTACCAGGTGAAAAGGGAAGAGGAAAGCAGCTAGTTTTGCCAATAATAGAGTGGTACTACCAATTCTTGTTGAGTGGAAGAATGGAATCCAATGAGAAATTTGGTATTGGAGTTAACCTAAACAGTTTACCGACAGAGGTAAAGCATGGATCAGAGGAATTACCAGCCAATGTGAATGAATTTCAGGAAGCTGTTGGTGCTCAAAGTTCAAGTTCTGAAAGTGAAACTGATGATGAAACTTCTACACTGGAACCAGACAGCATGATGAGAATTATTCAGAGAGCCGGTGTGATGACAAATATTGCTCAGAATATTTTTGCGAAAGCAAAGGCACCCATAATAACTGACAAGAATTTTTGGATTTTCTCTCCTTCAGTTTTGCTTCTATTTTCCAACTGCTGTTCTTCTGCAAATGGTAATGCAAAGGACTCTGAAAAAAAAATTGATGGTCTCTTGGACAGTTATGGTTTCGAAAGGCAACCTGTGGTACCAGATGGTGATTGCTGCTTTACAGCAACTGCACTTGCATTGGAGTCATACTTTCACGATACAACACAGTTGGCATTTTGTTTTCATCTTAATACACTGGGTATATCAAAGGGGCAGAACATAAAGGACAGGGTAATGCTTCTGCGATCCCTTGTTGTCACTGAATGGCTAGGAGAACATAGTGACAAATATGTTGTTTTCTTACTAAACAGCGATCAAGATGAATATGAACCAATTGCAGCCAAATTCCTACAGCCTGGATACTTTGATTGTGAATTAGGAAACTGTGTTCTGTTAGCTGTGGCCAATGTACTAAAATGCCCCATAGTTATATTTTCATCTGTAGCCAACTACCCAGTTATACCCTTGATTCCAACAGCTGAACCTGCAACACATGTTCCTGTTTACTTGGCATTTGACCAAAGTGGCAAAGGCCATTATGATGCTGTTCTTTCTAAGGATCACAATGTATCTGCAAGTGTTAAAGAAACTGAAAGTTTAAAAAAGGAAGAAGCAGTTTGCAAATGTGGCCGTGGTTCTGTTTCAAACAAGGAAAAAGGATTTTGTAGAGAATATTCTTCAAGATGTCGTTGCTTTCAAACACTCAAAGGCTGTTCGGATGGATGTAACTGTGTCAACTGCAACAATCCTTATGGCAAAAGAATCCCATCAGAGGGTCACTTTCAAGCTAGAAAGAGAAGGAGACACACGAACGTCCCAGTTTCTTCTGGTGCATTCATGCTGGAAAGGAGTGAAGTCCCACTTGCTCAGAGATGGTTAGACATTGAACTATTTGTTTTGCAGCAGATATTGGAATCAGAGGTTTGTGAAGGAGCTGATGTGGACCATAGTAAAATTTATGACCTATATAAAATAATACACAGCTATGCTTCTGATTCTCTGCAACTACCTACAAGAAATTGTCAGGAAATAAAAAGAATGGTTAAAATGCTTCAGCAACACAGAAGCATTTTCAAGTTTTTGTTCACGGATGCCATAAAAAAAAGTTGGCTGTAAGTCCTAAAAAATATTTTACACAAGATTATTTGTACTTGAATTTGGATTGAATTGTGTTCAACTTGCCCCTTCAATTTCTTACCTAAATCACAGTGATCCCATTTATAAACCTAACCAAGTATTAACTGCACCATGAACAGCAGCAAACAGGGAAAACTCCTCATGAGCACTCCAGTGGTACTTGTGATATATTAGTTCTTGTTTTGTAACTCAATTTTATTACAAGGTGAACATGGGAACAATCATTGTCTATAATATTTAAGCCTTAACCTTTTTTACTGAAAACATGTATCTGTTGTGGTTTCTCTAAATAAACTGGCACAAAGGTAGTTTGGAACCAAGACTTTAATAAGGCAAAGTCATCATAGCTCCAGCAACTTACAAGTGAAGTGAATCACGAAGCACATGGAATTTAACTAACATGATTGGCTAACTCTAGTCACGTGATCTGAGCGAATGCATGACTTAATAACGTTACAGTATCTTTGTCTAATTTAACCGAAAAGAAGCTCTGATACTATTGTAGGTTAGGTAAGTTCAATTTATATCATTGTATCTTGAGGCTCTGACAATGTAATATGGAGTGAGCTATTCAGGACCGAGAAAAAAAACTGTTGTGTTTACTAATAGCTGTTTAATCCTTTCACTCCCAGAGTCAATTATGGAGATATGTAATGTTGTTCTAACTTTTGATTCTGTGGACATGGTATCCTCTTTGGCAGTACTTTTGCATGGTACCATTTGTTTTTCAGTTTTTTACAAAAATGAAATATGAAATTTGGGATTTTTCTTGAATTTTGATTTCTGGCACCCTTGAGAGTTAAAGGGTTAAATATGGCTTCACATGTTGATTTAAAGTTAAAATAAAACCTGATGATTTGGGTTTTTTAACATTTTGTTATCATTAATATTCAGTCAAGTTAAGTATAACTTTGCCACATTATTTTCTTTTAATCACAAGTCAGAGCTAATTTTTAGCCATTGGATAAATTTTGCAAGTTAACATTGCAGTACATACAGCCTTAATTAAGCCTTGCATTGCTACTTATTTAGTCAAGACTTTGAATATGAAGTTGTACACACAATAATTATTACCCGTATAAGGTCTTAATTTCAAAAAGCTGTGAAGCAACGCAAATGAGTATTGTTATGCTTAATTTTAGGAAACACATCATCCCATTTCTCTTTGCCTGATTTTGAGAAACAGCATGAATATTTAATTTATTTCTGTCCAGAAACAACTACAACAGTAACATTTTGCATAATAACTTACTATAGTGCCTGTCTGTGTTGTAGTTTAAAATGATCTCAGGTTAAAATGATTTCAAACTAGTTTGATGTGTACTTTTCTTTGTCTTAGGATTATGTCAATTAATCTGGAACAAAATAAAATCAAAACTAAACTAGTTTGAAATCATTTTGAACTAAGATTCATTTTGAACTACAACATCTACATTGAGAGCAATAATACATGATTGTTATTATTTTATTCAGTGGCATTAACGATTTCAGGTGCAATTATTGGATTATGTTCTTTAATCTTATCTCTGTTGCATAAAGTTAGCCTGTCATCTTCCTTGTTGAAAGTGGTGCTAAATTATTTAAATGACATTAACACTGCTTTCTCCTGACTTATGAAGTTGACAACACTTTGATTGAAAAATAAAAGTTGTGTTAGATTTTATCTTCCTTCATAATGTCTGCATTTTAAAAATACAGTCATTTTAGAGAACAAACTTGTGATCTCATATCAAGTCCATTGTTCTGTTGTTTGTTCTATTGTTTTCTTAGCCAATCCTGTGAAACATTCCGAAAAGTGCACTTTTGCCCCATATCATAACCGGTCAGACAACCGGTCACAGGAGCCCATGCCCCTGCCCCAGTTAGTTATCTCTCGTGGGGTGGGAGGGCCTGGTAACAGGTTCTTCGGGATGTCATTTCCCGCCAAATACACTTTTCAACATGGCGGCCGGTGAGAAAAGCGAGCTCAGTTTGATAAAGGATGTAACTGACCTTGAAAAAGAGTTATCGTCTGTTGAATTCCCTTGGAATGAGATATGCCCACCAGAAATACATGGGTGGCTAGACTGCTTTGCCAAAGCTCACAGGACCTCAAAGGAAATGCTGTTACTTGTACTCATGGCTACAACGAGTTCGATGCTTGGTCATAGTACGATTCGAGTTTACGACAACGATCCTTTCGAGGAAAAAGCAAACCTACATCTTACAATTATTGGGCCATCTGGTGTGGGAAAGACCCCAGCAGCGAGACATGCATGCCGAATGCCATTGACTGAGTACTTGGAGGGAAAAATAAACAAGGTCATCTGGACAGATGAGCCGTCAGAAAATGGCCTATTCAACTTCCTTACTGCCAATAATGATGTTGTGCCCATTGTGAATGTTGACGAAGGCGCTGAATTTTTGAGGAGAGCGATAAAAGGGACCAAAGGTAGCCTTGAAATGTCGAGACTGTGCCGGTTGTACGATGGTGATTCATGGTACTGTATTAAAGGTGCAAAAGGCAAGAGAAAGGGTGTGAAGGAGGCAAGATGTGCGCTGTTGGTGTTATGTACATCGCATGACTTCCTGAAGGTCATCTGGCCCAAAGCCCTTCTCTCAAGAAATGGCTTCCCAGATCGAATGCTTCTGTTCTACCAGAAAGCGGGAGACAGACCTACATTGACCGAGAGTGGCGACGCTCTGAAAACGTTGGCTGATGAATATCCTGCACTTCAGTCAGTATCCGGAGTGTTGGAAGAAATCTTCACAAGGCATCAGTCAGCAGACCAGCTTGTCAAGTACAACTTGTCAGCAAGTGCACGGGAGCAGTTTGTGAAGCACGTCGATGGTATTCTCTGTGAGGCCAGCAAAGGGGAGGGTGCTAGAGTGAAATCAGAATGCAATCAGAAAACAGATCGGAACATGCTGAAAGTATGCCTTGTCCTTCATGTTCTGTATGACAGACTAAAGAAAACTTTAAATGGAGAAAACGGAGCCACTTCAACAAAGATTCAACTTGAAACCATGCGCCAAGCGGTGTCACTGGTCGAGACGCTAGCCACTTTTCGAGGGATCTCTGAAATCGTGAGTATATTTTTATATATTTTCAAAAGGCATATTGTTTATGGTACAGTATGGTGCCCAGTATCCGGCCACTTTAGTTTGTAAGGTTGAGCGCTTTAGCCAAGTGTATTTGAAATTATTTACCTTTTAGCGAAGCTCCGTAGGTTCCCAGTATCCAGCCAACAGGCCTAATTTCCGGCCATGGACGATAAGCGAAAAATTCTCGTAAGCAATCGAACTAAACTGAGGCGTAAGCCCTTTTTGTGAAGGCTCATTTTGTTTCACTTCGATTTGTAAACAGAAATCGGCTTAGTGACCACTCTTAGGTGTGCATAGACTACTCCCGTGGGGTATATGGTACGGACAACAGCGGGGCAGCGCGCGCGATGAACTGGGAAGAAGATCATGATTAATAGGATTTTTGAGTATTTGCTGTAGAAATACATTTTAATTTCATGTTTACAAACATATTTTAATGTTCCCCCTTTGGGTAAGCACATGCTCAAAGGGTTCAGTTTGCGTTAGTTTTACTTCACGTCAGTTAGGGGAATTCACGTTTTTTTCTAGAACAGTCTTCTCCATATGATTGGTTTTTGAACCTTGTGCCTCTGAGTGGCCAAAAACTGGAACTCTAGGTTGAATTTCTTTTTTTAATTTACATAAATATGTATTCTGAATCTATATGATTTTTTGTAACATTGACTTTCAGAGTGCTCAGTTACCACAAAATACATCTGTGATAACAGGATACACAAATATGGAGCTCCGTAAGAAAATACTGGAAGTTCCCGGGCCATTCTGCTTTCAGAAAAGAGTCTACAATTCCATGCCATCGACCTGTAGACCAAAGGCAGGAAGAGTAAAAGTAGCAATGGAAGAGCTTGAGAAAGAAGGCCTGGGAAAAGTAGTTGTAATTCGCAGAGGAGTATGTTTTTACAAAGAATTTCCTGATGTTATAGATTCCAACCTCAATGCTGCAGCTAGATATGGATTCTCTGCAGATACTTACAGGGCATTGTTCTTTGCTGTGGATGGAAAGATAATTGACGAATCAAGGGAATACATGACCGAGCACCACCCAAAAAGGGCAGAGTTTGAAAATTTAATTGGATGAAGTGAATTAGAGTAACCAAAGCTGAACACATGTATTCCCAGTTTTCCCATTTTTCACACTTGCTGTTATCGTTCTCAGTGTTGATATTTATTTTTTCAATTTTGCATTGACATTTTGATTTTAAGTAGTGAAGAGGAAACATACGCTTTCATTTATTCTTGAAGTTCAATTTTATTTTAAACTAGGAATATTAAGATCCTATGCAAATTGATCAGTGTGCCCAAAATTTAGCTGTCTCAAATACTTTGTTTTCAATGTGAAATCTGTGGCCAACCAATCTCTAGATAAAGCACAAACAACAATAATTTGCTGTTAAAATTACTTCCGATTTTGTAATCTTGAGATGCAAAAACTTGAAGTCATCCTCATCATTATGCAATAAGTGGTATATGTATATAATCCCTGTTGTTGTAAACTTGCAAACTTTTGCATGATCTTTAACCCCTTTTTTAACCAAATTAGAGTAGGTTATATTGAATAAAAAAGGGTTGTTGATAATAATTGGTTTTTGTATAGGAGAGTACAGAAGAATAGACAGTGAACCAAATATGTAGTGGGATTGATAATCAAAAGAAATAAAGGAAAATAAAAGTGTTTATATTGAACTTTAAGTTGTTTTCTGAATCCGAGGAGTCCTGCACCAGCGTTTAAGCTTTAAGCGGGTATGGGCATGCACCAACCCCCCCCCCCCCCCCCCCCACCACCACCACCACCACCACCACCACCACCACCTGAATTATTCATGGGACTAAAATTGCACATATTTTAAGAATCTTTTCTTATGAACAAGTAATGCAGCCACAATGGCATCAGATTAATACTAACGTGACTTTCACAATAATTTGTTTGACTCTCCTTATTGGCTGGGGGATATTTTTAAAATTTAAGGTCTAATAATGTTACTTTCGGCATTTCCTGTATCCAGGCCACATTCTCAATAGAATATTCCGTTACACTGTTCCACTATTGTGACAATTTTCTTCCCAGAAAATAGTTGTGTGCTCAAACGATCCAAAATAAAAGATCAATCCCAAAGGTCCCAAAATATCTGTGATATCCCAAACGATCCAAAAGATCCCAAACGATCTAAGGGGTCCCAGACGATCTAAACGATCTAAAAGATCCAGACGATCTAAACGATCCAAACGATCTAAAAGATCCCAAACTATCTAAACGATCCAAACGATCTAAAAGATCCCAAATGATCTAAGGGGTCCCAGACGATCTAAACGATCTAAAAGATCCAGACGATCTAAACGATCCAAACGATCTAAAAGATCCCAAACTATCTAAACGATCCAAACGATCTAAAAGATCCCAAATGATCTAAAAGATCCCAAACGATCTAAAAGATCCCAAACGATCCAAAAGATCCCAAACGATCTAAAAGATCCCAAACGATCTAAAAGATCCCAAACGATCTAAAAGATCCCAAACGATCCAAAAGATCCCAAACGATCTAAAAGATCCCAAACGATCCAAAAGATCCCAAACGATCTAAACGATCCCAAACGATCTAAACGATCCAAAAGATCCCAAACGATCTAAAAGATCCCAAACGATCTAAAAGATCCCAAACGATCTAAAAGATCCTAAACGATCTAAACGATCTAAAAGATCCCAAACGATCTAAACGATCTAAACGATCCAAAACGATCTGATGAAGAGATGCGCTAACGGTGTTGTCTGGCTTTGACGTCACCGGTGACTTGCTATATGGAGCATGAACCAAAATATCTCGTTCTTTACGAGTCTTTCGACCGCCGAAGCGCACGTATGTGGAGTGAAATTTATTGGGCTCTATGGGACTGTTGGTTTTATTGCGATTCGGGACTTTTCCTTTTGAGGAGAGAGCGATTTGTGGAGTGACCTCTGGCCAGCGATCGATGCAGTGGTCTGCCTTTCCTTCTTTTTAAAAGGGGAGACAACGACTTCAAATAACTTCGCTAAATGGCGTCGGAAAGGCTTCAAATTCGGTAAAAGACACAAGTAAACGACACATTTGAGGTAGGTAAACTTTATTTCAAAATAGATAGTTATCTACCCAATTTTAGAGAATCTGTGATTTTCCCATACATTTCTCTGTATACACAAGCTGTCGCATACATCACGTATGTAGCTTGGGAAGCCTGTGAAACTCGTGAAATCACGACCCTTTCATATACCTCCAGCCTCAAAAAGGTACCCCTTTCGGGCGGAGCATCCCCGTATAGCCCATTATAGGGAGTACCCCCCCCCCCCCCCCCCCCCCGGGACGCTGATAGCGTGAGCAAATCGCAAGTGCCATTGTTGACCGTGATTTCTTTTTTAAAAGTAAAGAATTTTGTATTTAAACTGCAGTAAAATAAAACTCGAGCTTTCAACAGAAAATTTGAAATAAAACCAATTCCTATTTTGCTTAATATTTCGCTTACCGCAAACAATCACTTCTGATATTGTTGTCCCGTTTTTCGCGTCGGATTTGATACACAATTCCACCGGCTATGTTATAAAACATGAGACCAATTCCGATATATTAAAATCCATACTTGCCTCCGAGGCTTAGGGGAATAAAACAAAAGAAATCA
>JAJGOT010000150.1:927500-950000 GCA_022457155.1 Cladopsammia gracilis | reverse complement strand
TAATTTGCCTGAGATTTAGAGGGGTTTGAATACCTAGTGGATTGATACTTGTTAAAGGTGTCTCCTCGATGTCTGCTTTGAGACTGGGAACTATTACTACGGCTAGAGGAGGATTTCCCTGTAGTCTGTGCCAATTTTTTTGTGAGGCCCCTTGACAACTCGGCCTGTTTTGAGGCCAAGGAGGGGAAATCAACTCCACATAGCCATGATTTTGCATTAGGTAGAGGTAGTTCCGCGAGGTTTGTCCTCGACCGGTTTATGGCTGCGAGGACTCTCTGTCGTCTCAGGATAGACAGCTGAGCATTGGCTGAGCCTAAAAGGCAAAGCGTTTGCTCTAAAGCTACTTTAATTTCCTCATAAGTTGGAGCTGAACCATTTCGATTCTTTTGATTCGATTTGCTTATAAATATTGTGATCAAAATGCTCAGTCTATTCACTGTATTTGTGTGTCCTGTCTGGATACATTCTTCATTTTAGATCCTTTGTTTAATGGTCTATCCTTAAGCTTTTTTAAAGCCAATTTCACCAAGCAAACTATCATAAAAAATACTATGTTTTATGTGTGCGTCTCACGGATTAATTTTGAAGTATATAATAATAAGCCACACCATTGTAGAAAATTTTTCATTGTTTTGAGTGCCAGTTATCGATGATTTTGTTACGTTTCCAATTTATTCTTCTTCCAGACTAAACACTGATTCCAAAACAAGATAAAATAAGCGTTGCCTTGGACGAAATGTCATTTAGATTGCAAAGAATTTCGCGACACGGATTGTACGTGACAAAGAAAAAAAAAGTAAAACATCAGCTTTCGAAACATTTAACCCAGAATCGAGAAAATTAGGTTTCCTGCTTTTAAATAAAATCTCGTGATTAATATGCAGATAAAATTGTCTGAAATGATGTGCTTGAATAAGACAAAAATCACGATTTCGCGCGAATTTCTACTTTTCGCGCCATCGCGATTCCTGTAATCACAATTCGCCTCTTTAGAAACGAGAAAGAAACTGGGCCAAGTGAACTTTCGCAACGACTTCTGGTACTGTTACTGGGGACAGAGACAAAAGAAGTGCTCCCTGTAACGATCCCAGAAGTCGTTGCGAAAGTTCACTCGGCCCAGTTTCCTTCTCGTTTCTAAAGTGGCAAATATTTTGCCCTCCTGTTGTCTTGAAGCGTTGAATGAATTGTAGCAGTTGTGTAAAAATATTCAAATTTTCACTCGATCGACCAATGAGCTATAAACTTTTACTGGTAATTCCGCTGACCAGTTTATAAGGCTTGCGCATATATTTAAAGGGGGCATTGTCCTTTTTTAAAAAAAAATACACGGGTTTAATCACATTTAAGGCGGCTCCCTATAGTTTTGTGGCCGCGCGCGCGCTGATGACGCGAACGTTAGTAAATTTGCGCGCGCTCACACGAAAAAGTAGATTTTTCTCGATTTTATGACGTCAGCAAAGCCAAAAAAAGGTAAACTTAAGAGCGGATTTTCTCGCGTCTCCTTCGGTGAATCTTTTTAAAACTTCGCATAGTTTGAGATAAAAACTCTATCTTTTATATACTCTTTTTTAGGAAAAAATCTGTCTGAGCAATTTAGTTTAATAGGTAAATATACGAACTTGCGTGATATTGCGAAGACCGTCTGAACGACCCCATGTTTTTATCTTTCCAAAATGTTGCCCGTGATCATTTCCACAATATATCAAAGTTGAAAAAAAATTCACCGAAGGAAACTCTAAATATTTAAGAATTAAGGTCAATTTTTGCAAAATATATGCCATTCTTTAGATGCTGCGTTGCCATGGCAATGGCCTCTACCAAAAAATTGACAACAAATAAACATGCATAAATATGTTGGAATCCTTACTGGTAAATCTCATGAACCGAAATTGCAAGATAACAAAATAGGGCCTTACTTTGTAACTCATGATAGGTAGTGTAGGTGCTTTTGTTAATACTCTAGGGAGCCACCTTAACCTAATTAAATAGGACACTTCGAAAAATTCCATAACACTCTTTACAATGCAGGTTTGGGTGATGTTTGATGTAAGCCTGATTTTTCCAATTTCTTTTGTTTTCAGTACGAACTGCACGTGCTTTGCTTCAACTTCTTGACAGTTTGCATACGGTGCACATTTGTATACGAACACACAATGCTACATTCTAGCGTTCCTACATGTACTCTGAATTTCATTCTAACAAAGGAGATTTGAGTATTTACACTCCGGTGAGGTTGAGCCTGCACCTAAAAGATTATTAATGTATTTTTCGAAATGAGCTTTTTACTTGAGAACTGGTTGCGGCTACATGTATAAACGCTCCCGATTTCGAATCCAGGTGGGGGCTTCGAATATGTTTTCGTTTCTTTTTACTTTATTTTCTTTTCTTTTCTTCCGAACTGCGATTGACTTTGTGAAAGCGAAGCACTGATCTTTCACGTTTGCAGTCTTTCGATTTTGAAAAAAAGACATGACAATCAAAAAAGCACATGTACAGTAAATGTTGTTTTGAACTGTGTTAAGTTATTGGCTGCTTTATAAATGGAAATTTTATGAAGAGAAAAAAAAAATGCGCCCCAAAACATTTGACTTTGAAGGAAAAGTTGTGGCAATTTATGTCAATAAAGTTAGTAACATTTTCTTCGAGTTGGTGTTCTGATCTAACATTTCCAAAAAGCAAAATTTTAAAATCTTAAATTGATACGAATTTATTTAACAATTAAATTTATTTTAAAATAAAATAGATAAATCACAAAAGTGTCATATAGTCTCCTAAATGAGCAGCCGACTCGGGAAAACTAGTTTCAGCGGCATTAACGCAGCAATTCGGCTTTGTCAACTTAACACTACTGGAGAAAAAGGTCACCTACAAACCAAAATTTGTCACAAATTGGGTTAAAAAATGGAATTTGGGTTGAGCTCGTATTCGCTCGTCGGAGAATATGTGGTGAATTTTCTCGCCCGTGCACTTCGATTCGGCGATTTTGAAAACGTGACTGGATTTATTTTCTTATTGCCTTAATGTGTTATTCATAAATGGCGGCCGATTTATTATCAGTCGTGCCTTGACTCTGAGCCAAGCGCACGACTTATAAAATTGATTTCTTTCAGTTACTTGACGTTTCGTATGTACCACATACATCATAAGAAGCGGTCGTTATTTTAAAGCGAACTAAATTTAAATGTATAAAGCAAAGAACTGGAAACTAGTAATATAAAATTACAACTGTGTCACCGAGTAATTATTGACAACAATAACAACAGTAATGATTGAATTAATAAAGGTAAAGTTTTTCACTGCCGATGTTTTCATTTAAGGCAGGCTTTAAATCGCGAATTAAAAGTGTCTCCTTTATTTTACAATGTATGTCCGAACGGCCTCTTGCCAGGATTTCAAAATGATCAAATTTCATATTGTGGTTGGTCGAGAAGATATGATTTGCAATTGCTGATTCATGACAGTTTGAGTTTCCAGTTCTTTGCTTTAAACATTTAAATTTAGTTCGCTTTAAAATAACGATCACTTCTGATGATGTATGTGGTACATACGAAACGTCAAGTAACTGAAAGAAATGCATTTTATAAAATGGGCTCCAAAAAGTGCCTGAGGCGAAGTGTTTGTGACGTCATATCAGTTGATATAGCAACTTCAAGCTCATGGATGATTGGATTTATTTACAACATAAGAAAATTAAGGAAAATGACAAAACGAAACATATCAAGTAAAAGGAACTTACATTATTGCCGGCGAGAGTTCCATTCGAAAGCGATTTCGTTTTCTTTCTTTTCGAGCAACAGATATATGGAAGTATTAAGTTGACCTTTCATGCACGAGTGATTGCGAAAGACTGATTAAAGGTTTCAAATGACGTACAGTGTAGTAACGTTCGTGACAGATCACCTAGTGAGACCGGAAAAAGTCACTGTACATGTAAAACAAATCATAACTATGGTAAAGGTAGGTAAAGTCGCACTCGGGCCACGATGGCCCACACGGCCGGAGCTTAACCCGGTTTCCGTAGCATGAAGCAACTAGGAATATTGCTACTCCCCCCTGGATGGGATGCTAGTCCATTGCAGGGTTACCCCCAGCATTTTGTCGCCGGTACCCATTTATACACCTGGGTGGAGAAAGACAGTGTGGAGTAAAGTTTCTTGTCTAAGGAAACAACACGACGGCAGAGACCAGGCTCGAACCACCGACCTTCAGGTTGAAAGTCCGACGCGCTAACCACTAGACCACCATGCCACCACAAAATCATAACTATATATTGAATTAATTCTCGTACCTTAAGGGCACTTACAAGACCCTTAAAGCACGACTTCATTACTCGAAGAGTTGTTGTTCTTGGTTTTTCAGTATATATTTATGCTAATAAGCCCAACTAGCCACGTTAGCATGTGCAAAATTCAAAATAATTTCTGCTCTAAAATGAGGCTAGTTGGGTTGATTAGCATGATTATAAAATAAAAATAATGATAATAATAAATCGGCCGCCATTTATGAATAAGGTCTAACTATGTGTTTTACAAAATTTTCCCAGCCAAAATCTTCCACTTGATTGTTGGGAGAATATGTGGACTTTGAACAAATTTAAAGGATATGTGGGTTTGACAGATTTTCGTACAATCAAAACAGTGGCGGGAATTAGTTCGAGATTGGCCGTTAGAGACGTTAGAGACGTTACAGTCGTCTAGACGCAATTATTGTCTCAGACGTTAAATGCGTCTGGTATAAAAACGAGACGCATTAAAGTAGATAGCCACAGAGAAAAAACACAAAATTTTCTAAAAATAATCTATTCTCGGAAGTGACTGGACAAAACTAAAGTCGCGGTCCCCAAATAAATTTTAAGAGCACGAATATACAAATAGCGATTCATTCGTTCTCGTTAAGGCCGTCCCGTTTTTATATTAGACGTATTTAACGTCTGAGACGTTTAAGTGGTCTGTTAAGTGCGTCTGAACGACGCACTCAAAAGAAGACGTTAAAGTCGTCAGACGTTAAATCCGCATGGCTTATTTTTTTGTTTTTATACTAGACGTTAAAGTCGTCTCGAGACGACTTTAACGTCTTAGACGATATTAACGTCGATTGATGCCTCGCCTAAGTGGTCGTTTTTATGCTAGAGACGTTAAAGTCGTCTAGAAGCAATTAACGTCTCAGACGTTAAATGCGTCTGGTATAAAAAAGGGACGCATTAAATTAGATGGCCACAGAGAAAAACACAAGATTTCTAAAAAAAAAAACCTCTTCTCGGAAGTGACTGGACACGACTAAAGTCGTTCCCAAATAAATTTTAAGAGCACGAATATACAAATAGGGCTAAATTTGTCCTCTTTAAGGCCGTCCCGTTTTTATACTAGACGTATTTAACGTCTGAGACGTTAAAGTCGTCTGTTAAGTGCGTCTGAACGACGCACTTAAAAGAAGACGTTAAAGTTGTCAGACGTTAAATCCTTCTGGCCTATTTTTCGTTTTTGCCCCCGCAGGGTTTTGGCCCAGAGGCCAAAACCCGAGGAGGCACCCTAGCATTCCCCGGGTGTATACATACAAGGACAAAGAATATTTGTTGAAAAAGTAAGAAATGTGTTTGTAGTGGGCGAAGCATTCTCGATTTGACAAAACTAGGCGCGCATGGTGGTCTCGGGTAATATTTTAGCAAGCGCGCACGGTGGTGTCGGGTACTTGCAACCACGAGATCGCCTTTCGTCACCTTCGAGCTTCGCCATCTTCTAGCAGCATCTTACGGGTGTGCGGAAAACTCAGACCGGGAAAACTCAGACCCAGCGGAAAACTCAGACCCAGCGGAAAACTCAGACCTCACGAGATTACAAGAAGTTTTCTTCCCAGAAACCTTGAAATAATATTAAAAAAACTGATTGTTGGACACATCGCATGCTTTGAAGTGCTAAAATAATATCAGCCTCGGAATTTATCTAAATTAACGCGTTTTGTTGCGATTCCTGAATGGCGCTCTCTTCAGGTGTTTGCTCAAGCATATTAAAAATATGCAACTTCGTCTAGACAAATCTGACCGCTTCTACACACGCAAACACGGGAAATCCATTCTGTCTAGCACTATGGATAACTATGAATGAATACAACTGACTAAATTTGACTAAAATTTTCGCGACTCTTTTTTTTAAGTTTTTCAGTGAAAAGTAACCGAAGTGCCGGCTGCTATTGTATTAAAACCATGTTTATAGTTTTTCCCTGTTTTATCGACAACGATGAACCGGGCAAGATAAATATCTCGTTGTTATCTTGTTATTTCAGTTGCCAATTAACAGGACGTGCATTCTGTCGACGACTAAATTACAGTTCAATTGTTCTGGCAGCATATATATAATGGCAGCATTACGCGAGGTGAAAAGAATTGATCATGAGTGAAGTTTATTTCTTTTGTAATTTCGTGGGGTCTGAGTTTTCCGCACACCCGCATCTTGCAGCATTTGAAGGTCTTGCATTTACGAGTTCGCGTTTAAGGTGAGTATTTTGCACTTCAGTGATTTCTTTGAATTCAACAGTACTGAATAAATTTGGTTTGTCAGACACAAATCAGCAATGGGGTCGACAGACTCGACCATTCCCAACAGATCGCAAATATCTCAGAACAGAATGATGAATCTCAACTCAAACGTTTGTAACACTGAAAACTCAGAGTTGCATCGATATTGTCAGATCATTATATTGTCTACAAATACATTGTTGCAAGTTTGGTTATTGTTGAAATGGTTTCTGGTAACCTGTTTTTTTTTTCTCCAAAAATTACACGAATTTAATAACATACAGTATGTTGCTGTTACACAGAATATAAATACAATACTATATGATTGTAATAAATTTCATTGTCAAATTTACAGATAAATATGTCGACTACTTACATGAATGTTAACCTCAATAAAATGCTTGAAACGTTAATTTTTCAACAGTCGTATGCACAGTATTTATATTCAATATGCATCCCATAAGCAGGTTATCAAAAGCGGGGGCAGCTATAGTGAGCACTATTTCTAGTTATACTAGACGACTTTAACGTCTCAGACGATATTAACGTCTGCAACATAAAAACGGCCAGTTACGATCATAAAAGGCTTTTATATTTCTTACTGTTCAAGTGTGTGCCTTTTTTGTAGCGTTCAAAATTTTGATAAATTAGAAGCACTCAATAAAAGAATCTTTAGATTTCTCCTGAATAATAAAGAATCACCCTACTACCAGCTGCTGGACAAAGCGGAAACAGTTTTACTGTATAACAAAAGAACACTAAACATGTTTACTATACTTTTTAAATGTCTTAATAGTTCACATTATCCAGTTTACTTGAAAATATGTTTATCCTTCGCTCTGTCAGCTATTCCTTAAAAGGCACCAATATTCTCAGTCTTTCTAGGCCGCTAACAACTACCTATGGACTACACTCAATCTTTAAATACTTGAACACAAAAGCATGGAATAGCTTACCAGACAATTTAATTTTAAACGACGCATTATCCAATTAAATTTTAAATTGCGACCCCCTGTAAATAAGTATATGTCATTTAAATGTAAAATAGGTTCTTCTCCGTTCGATGTTCATAGCTACAACTAGCTCCCTTTTAAGCCATTATATATATTTTTTGTCTTCATGACAGCCAGCGTCAAAATAATTATTGGTTAAAATACGAGCCATTGTCGCTCCCAATGAGTTTTTGCGGCTAATTCCTTGCTAAACATTTCGAACGTTTTTGTTTCGCTTTTTTTTTGTTTTGATAAGCCGCGAGCGACTAAAATACTTTTCATTTCTTTCCAAAATGAAACAAGAATCATCGAATACTATATTCATGCTGTTATTGACCAACCATAAAACCCTATTATGGTTGACAAACGAAATGCCGGAACCACATGTGTTTCGTCAAATTTCAAACACCTTGAAAAAAATGTTCTTAGACATCTGCATATTTATGAACTGGGCTTTTATGCATTTAAATTCAAAATTTTATTGTTATTGCTTCAAGGAAACATTTAATACTACAGCAGACCAGAAAAAAAGAAGCCGCGAAACGTTGGAAAGCGATGAAAGAGCAGTTTGTCGACTTTTAAAAGAGGCGAGCCAAGTAAAAATCTCCCAGAAACAAAGCATTCATGTTTGTCAATTTGCATGCAGTTGTCCTGCCTGAACACAGCAGACGCCACACACCACACTAAATCCCCTGTTCCAAGCAGTTTTCAACTGACTTGTCTCTCTTAAAAACTGTTGAATAGCTCGCGTTCAGTGCTATCCTAATTATTGTTTCCTTCTCCTTAAGTCCGCCGGCTAAACCACCCGGAATACAGCTTGCACAAAAAGCTTATCCTGACGTTTGAATAAAATACTGTATGTTTGCCCAACCTCACCGCAAAATGTATACAAGCAAGGGCTTTTGAAAAACGCAACGGAAATTTAGTTGCCGGCTGGCTGATCAACAACTTGAACAAACGATGCACGATTTGAAATAAGCCGATTTG
The DNA here is from genome assembly GCA_022457155.1 of Cladopsammia gracilis. Taxonomy (NCBI): domain Eukaryota; kingdom Metazoa; phylum Cnidaria; class Anthozoa; order Scleractinia; family Dendrophylliidae; genus Cladopsammia; species Cladopsammia gracilis. The sequence continues at coordinate 941,510 of JAJGOT010000150.1, read as the reverse complement.
TTATGAGACCGTATAACTAGGATTTAATGTGATAATATTCTACACCAATAAATTCAGTGAACAAAGGACTGTTTCAATTGGAAAAGTAAACATTCTAATTTTATTTGTTGGAGAAGTTATTTCAAAACCTCGTGCTTCGCGTTTCATCGGGTCTCCAAACACCTCAAAACAATAAAATCCCTCGACCTACGCCCGCGAAAAGCCGATGAATTGAAACGTGGGCACGTTTTAGCTATGATCTCATAGTTACTAAGCATAACTTAACAAACCTATTGTTGCTCCTTTTCCGATATGTCAGTCTCTATCTTCAGCGATTTATGTATCCTGTGTATTCTTCTTCTCCTAACTTCGTTTAAAGCCAATCAAACCTGCATTAGGTGGTCAGTCAAGCCAATATATCGTGCACGGTGACAGTTTTCTTTCATGCCTGATTGTTATGTATTTTGCTCAGGAGTTGTGTTGTAGCTCGTTTCCTCGCTTTAATTAATTTCCTAACCTGTTTTTAAAACATCTGCTCCATGATGGTCCGGTGGTGTTTTTGTTTGCGTTCACGGCAGTAAGTTAGTGTGTAATTTTTGACTTCAATTTATGTATGAAATTTTCGAATTAATTGATAATGCAGTGGAAAGTATATTTAGTTATAATAAAAAATACAGATGAATAAAGCCAGGTTTTAACAAGTTATATGACTAACTGTTAAGCTCGACGAATTTATTAAAACTCGAGACCTCACAAACTACAACCTATAAATATCCTCTATTCATCCTCGGATTTTCGAGTCTCCTATAACTTTTGCGAGTTCCGATGGAAGAAAACAATTCATTGGTTTCTTACCTTGGATTTTAGTTGTGTTCCGTTCATCTGAGCGGTACTCTGATAAAAACAATTCCTCAGACACTGTCGCCTCTTTGTTTTTCCGTTTTGCTGCTTGTCAACATCTAGAGCGCAGCAGTGTAAAAATAAGGTGTGCAGCCAAAGGCACACAACGAAGAGAAGGCGGTAAAGCGTGGATTTAAACATTACGACTGAGTGTGTTATATTAACTGGGTTCAATCGCTTTCTGAGCACTGCTCATATATTAAACGATAAATTGTGTTTCCTTGATCCATTTACCGTTGGTTTGACATGCAAAATACTCAGGCTTTGACATGTGTCATTAACTGGAACTTAGCTAACACTCGATGGGATTGACAAACTGTGAATGGAAGGATGGACTGAACTAAAATAAATATTAAATAAATAAGCTTTAATGAAAACCATTTTGGAGATAAAAATACATACATGGTTTTTACAATGCATAAAAATTTAGTAAGAATAAGAATGCAACGAATAAAGAGTAAAAAGGACGTAATTAAGACAAAAGCCTTCACCGGCCTTCACACGACAAATTAAAGTTTGCAAACTCGTGTTGACAAACTCAAGTTGGCGTGTGTGAAAGACACAACAACAGTTGGCAAACATTGGTAAACATTGGCAAACATGTTGGCAAACTGTTGGCGACAAATAGAACTTGTCTCTGTTCCCGCCAACTTTTTTACCAACTTTTTCGTGTTGGTTAAAGGGGCAATGTCCCGCCTAAATAGCAAAATATCACTTACCTCATTTCCATGCTATATCGCCAAATGCCATCAATTATACAAATTAATTTGGTGAAAAGATTCTATACAGCAAAACAGAAGCAGTAGTTTGGAGATAATGTGCAGGATTGCAAGGATGGAAGTGGATTACAAACAGTTCATCAAATTTGATTTCGTGACAGCTGGTCAAGAAATCAAAATTGTCATTCTTGTGGAATTTTGACTTTTTTATCCGTTATTTTGTGTCTTTAATTAATATTTCTTTACTTTCATCACTTTTGGCGAATTTTTCTTACTGTTTCAAGATAATAAAGAAAGCTTAAAGGGACACTGTCACGGATTCGCATGCGCGGCCCAGACTATATTTCAGCCGGGAGAGCACTTGTCCCTTTCAGGTGGCTCCCAACAGTTTCCAGCACTTTCCAAGACTTAGATTTTGATGGGTCATTAAAACCACTCTTTATCAATTGATGCTCGGTTGATTTTCGAAAATATAAGGTGGCTCTGAACCCCACCTACAGAAGTTTTTAAACTTTGCCAAACGTTGCATCTTATCCTACTGATCAAAATTCGACAATAAAAAATGGGCCTCACCTAGTCATTTTTAAGTTTTAAACACTTAAGCTAAAATTAAGGGTGTTTTTAGCACATTATACTGTTGCTAAAGTAACATATTGTGTCACAAAAATGATAACAACGTGTTCACCAATCAATGGGCATTCGTTTGATATCATGATCGTAGCATCAACTGATAAAGAGTGGTCATAATGACCCATCAAATTTTAAGTCGTGAAAAGTGCTGGAAACTGTTGGGAGCCACCTTAAGCGGTCTTTACATGAAGTTGGAGTTTATTTGTCAACATGAGTTTGGCAACTTTAGTTTGTCGTGTGAAGGCCTCATTACGGACACATACCACGCAGCTTTTAACAATTTCTAATTTCATTGGACCTGGGTATCAGGCAGCTCTATTGTTTTTAGGGCTCGGGTCCATTGTTGTGTTGTTTGTTCTATTGTTTTCTCAGCAAATCAGAGATGACGTTGTAAGAGCTGCGTACCACTCCTTTACGGAAGCTGTTCTTGTGTCGCTCAGTTCCCAAGAGAGGACTAAACTGGATTGGACTGGACTGGACTTGTCAAACGCGGACTTGGACGTCACAAAGTTTTTTCGTGGGGATTGTTTAAACGCTGGTTGGGTTAAACACCTCTAAATTTATAAACGTTCCAAGTTAGCGCGAGGTTTAACGATTTTTTTAAGAGTATCCACGCATAAAGAGATTAATTTGAAGTACTTTTTAAAGCACTGTTTTCTGTCTTGAGCTATGATGCAGTCAACAGAAGGAAATCAAAGCTTTTTTTTCCTTAGCCCTATTATTAGGCTAGTCGGGCTAGAAAGGTTTTGATGAGCATATTAGAACCCAACTCTTTCCAGAGACTCAAACACGCAGAAATTTATAACGAAATAAGTCTTAAAAATTAATTATTTTTACTAGTTACGAGCCCTAATTTTCTCTTGGAAGGGCTAACCGTTTGCAGATACTTTAGCAAAGGCAGCTCCTTCTTTCTCAATTATTTTAAGACCATAAGTATTGGTCCGGTCTGGCGTACCAGGTATAAGAAATGATATAATTTATTGAATTTATTGTAAAAAAATAAATAGCTATTAAGCTAATGGCAATGCGTTTTGCAAATGAAAACCAACGGAATCACGATATTCTTAAGAAAGACAGTTTTACGTGAACGTAGTGAATTCAGATTAATTATTTATTTTCAGCTGCTGCTTCCTTTCAAACGATTTGAGATGCACAGTATACGTGATCTTTTAGAACATCATTTTCCTATGTGCATCCTAGCCTGTTCCTGTGTGGGCACTGAAGTATATTTGTCTGTTCTTAATGACTTTATCGTCCGGTCTGAACTAAATTACCTAATATAAATTGACATAAACATCGTATCCCTTACATGTATTTGAGTGCACGATTCATAACAAGCCAAGAAAGATTCACATTTTGTGAGAAAGACTTTATTTTTCACGGCGCAGCTGGCGACTTCAAGTATATTGCCAGGAAGAAAATTATTGTTATTGGATAAGAATAATAAAGATGCAATTATTTACTCATATTTTTGGCAGCCATTAGCCTTTCTGTAAAAGTGACGCCACATCATGATGCACTTTTCTGTGCTGTACAAACCATATAAGGTTACCAGCAACCCAGAGAACATTTCAGCTTGTTTTGTTTTGTTTTGTTTTGTTTTGTTTTGTTTCCTTTTTTGAAGAGGTGAAGAAGTTATTATGACTCACCTACACCAAAAACGTTCCTTACATGGGAGCTGAGATAAAAACGCAGTACCGGTAAGATAAAAGCATCAATAAAATATAAGCAAAAATTCAGCAGACGACTCATCAATTTGGCGCGCATCACCACAAAAGACATAATCCAATTTTCAGATATTATTACAGTTAACATCAATAACCGAACACTTTCAAAGTTTTATGCAAATGTACCAACATAGTCAGCATTATTTGAGCTCAACTCGAATTGCCACGTGAATAAAGCTGAGCAAGAGAGTTAAACATCGAATTGCTCGCACCGTGTATTCCACTCCACGTGTGTGTCGTAAAATAACAACAAACTAAACTTTACATGAGAGATATTAATTAAAACAGTTCTGGCTTTATTGCTTACTAGTACTGTCAGTGGAATATTAATATTAGAACAAAAGCAACAAATGTAACCCTATAAAGCCGCGATTGAACGAACATGAATAAGAGGGAAATGACCGATGAGCCTCAGTCTTAGGCCCCGTCCACACTAATCCGTTTTCAAACGAAAACGGAGCTGTTTTGCTCCGGATACGGCTATCGTCCACACTACAACGTCGAAAACGATCACTGAAAACGGAGCGATTCGAAAACGCTCTCCAGAGTGGAGCGATTTGAAAACGATGCTTTTTGAAAACGCTGTTTTCTGGTGTGGACGGAGAAAACGATGCTATCTGAAAACGGTTACGTCATCAAAATAGCAAGACCACTAGACCATGAAAAATATCCAAGATGTCGCCATACTTCGACTGGACTGACTCCCAGTCTACACTCTTGGTGCTTTTCTGCACTTTGTATTTGTTTGTGACTTTCAGAAGTAGCTCGACTTCATCATCAGTCCATGTGAAACAGTCTGTTTTAGGTTTTGGTTGCTTTCTAGCTGTTCTTGGCATCGTTTAGAAGGAAAATATCGAAGAATTCTAAACCAAAACAACACTCAACAACAAAGAATCAAGAATGGCGCCAATTTCGCGGGTCGATATATTGAAATGCGCATGCGTAGAGTTCATTTGAGCATGCGCACTTAGGGTATCAAAGCGTTTTCAAAACAATACGGCGTTGTAATGTGGACGGGCGAAAACGATACGAAAACGATAAGTGTGGACGCAAATCTTTTTGAAAACGGAGCAAAACAGCTCCGTTTTCGTTTGAAAACGGATTAGTGTGGACGGGGCCTTAGAGTAGACCTTTATTATTTATTTATAAGCCAGATGTCTCAAGTTGGATTTTGTCTCAGATTTTTAACATCTATTGTTATGCAGACACGTGCAAAAAATCTACCAAAGTGTGAGATTTTGAACAATAGTTTTTGTCCTAATTATAATCCATTGTTTCTGTTGCTCCTAAAGCCCTATTTCCATTTGATCGTCGCGAGTTTCGCCAATTAGCATTCAGCGATCGCTGAGAAAATAGTTACAGGCAATTGGCCTCAACGCGCAATATATTTTCCCTTTTTACCTTCGTTGCTAATTTGGAATTTCACTACATGTACATAGCCAGCTGAAGTAGAATAATTATGCCGATGATAGACTAAATGGTTTAATCAGAAATAATTTAAGCTCGCAGTGCAGGCTCATTCAACAAAAGACAATAGACACTGTTAATATCATAACAAGTATATAATTTGTTTTAGCTATTAACAAACTTATTGAAAATACTTATGTTCTAATAGCAATTTTCCGTTTATAAGTTTTAATGCTAAGTGTGCACAGCCAATTACAAAAAAAAGATTTACAAAAACTACCGTAGAATCTCGGTTGTAAGCCCTGGATATATATACTCGTTCGTAAGGGTTTTTGATGGGCTTATAATCGGGGGCGGGGCGGGGGGGGGGGGGGGGAGGGAATAGGAGGCCTTATAATTATAACTGAGATTCTACGGTATTTACACGAATTTACTGGGATATTTTTGATGATGAAAATATATTTTCATATTACTAATTTGAATCAGAAGACGAGAAGATATTTTGCCATTTTTTAACAGCTTTTTCTTGAGCTTTGGCTGCCGTCATCGTCGGCATCGTCGCCAAGGGTTCATCAATTTTGTCGTTTTTAGTCTTCTTTTTCTTCTTTTAATAAATCATAGCAGTTCATATACTTCATGACAATAAAAAGTAAAAATAAAAAAATGGTTATACTGATGTGTATGTGCCAGTGTCTCAATTAAAAAAACCGTCACTCCTTTTTTCTCCAAAAATGTTACACGAGAAACTTTATCAGTATTTCTACCCCGAGACATCTCCTGATCATTACCTTTCTTGTCGTCCTCGTCCTCGTCGTCAGGTTTTATTTATACAGAAAACATGTGAAAATGCTTTTGCGCCTGTTTTTCACAGTCAAGACAAATGCCTTATTTTGCTTTGCAATTTCCACACGTGCCGCTGGAAAGGAAGTGACAGTCGTCGGCCTCACCCACTTGCTAACTATCACACCAACGCTTTACAAAAAGAACAATTTGAACAAAAAACAGCAATTTAACACATAAACCGAGAGGCACGCGGGTGAAGCTCTTTTCTAAAACAATTAAAAACATCATGTCGAGAAATACATTTTTGTCATGTATGCACTATCATGATCAGTTTTATGGTTTTTGTCAAAGTTGAAATTGGTAGGCTGACACATGGCTGTCCAAACTTTTGTCAGGATGCCAACGCTTTCTATGTTTGCTTTGTTATAAGGCACCAACATATATGGCCATGACACAACGTGCAAACAAAGAATACTGAAAAGATGGGACCTCCAATATTTCCGGCATTTTTCGTCCACGCTTTCTATATCATTCTCGACTTTCTAAAGATTGCTTCCGCAAACAACGACTTCAAAATTTACCCTTGGAATATCTTAACCCAAAGTATCTTCGCTTTGATGTGCACACTACGTATTTTGGACAACAGCGCATTCTCTTGTGTCCTAGAACGACTTGATCTTATTGGCATTTCAGAACCAAACTGCGGTCGAGACTACTACAAATATATTGCTCGGTTTCCAATAAAATTTTGGTACGTCACTGGTGAAACACTAGATACATTTCAAGAGATTGTGGTAGCAATGAAGCAGCGAATTATTCAACAAGGCCAGAAGAACCGCCGCAACAGAGCTCGCCGTAGAATGGTGCAAAAGTTGAACATACGAAACTTGCTGTTACTGGTGTTTATATGGCTAAGGTGATACCCGAGGCTGCAAACTCTTGCTAGCATGTTCAGCATAGACGTTTCCTATGCAAGCAAAACAATAAAAGCGATAGTTCCTCTTCTTCTTGAGAATTTCTCAAACGAAGTGCGGTGGCCTTCATTGGCAGAATGGGAAGGTTGGTGTGGACACTGGAGAAAGTTTCCGTCCTGTGTGAGAGTCGTTGACGCTACGACCCATACAATATGGCGGCCTTCTCGTAGGCAAGCAGATTTTTATCGAGGTGACAAAAAAGAAACATTTCCTGTCAAGCCACATTATAGTGACGCCCGATGGGATGATAGCTCATTGTTCATCTGCGTAAGTCAACTGATAAAAAAGTCTTGCTCCCATATATAGCGGGGAGTTTCTTCCTTTCATGGGGATCTATCAATTTTTGGCCAACTTTCCGTCTCAGATTCCCCAAAATCATGATTTAAAATTTATCGAGTATTACATATTGGAAAGTTGAATCCATGTAGGCATTATTTGTTTACAACTAATAAAACCACTTTCCATCTTATTTCTTTCTAGATTTCTGGGACACTTAAATGATATAAATGGTTGTCTAGTTGTAAGAATGCCATCTAGCCTGAAATTTTTTCTGCGTGTTATTTTTTGCTGCTATATATTTCTCAGTTCTATATTTCAAGTCACCTAATTCTTTAAATATATCAAAATTTGGAATTTTTGAATGTTTCCGACATAACCAAATGTGCAATTTTGCAAGGATTAAAAAATAATTCAACAAGTTACCATTGTCGTTCAGTTGTCATTTATTTCGCCTATAATCTTTCCCACTTACTCACAGTCGTTTTTCTTGGATTAGTCGAGGGCAACTCCGACACAGACACTATTAAATGAGTAATATAGCCTAACAATATTAGTGTCGCTCACGGACCTATGACAATACCCCCTATAGAACATAATCTAATTGACAGAAGAAGTTATTTTTTATATTCAGCTCAGCAAAACGCTTTTTCGGCCACAAAGCTGAAGGGTAAAACAGAAAACTTATGTCGGCGAAAGTGTTTTTGGTCGAACCCAAGGCAAGCGGATATAAAGAAAGGATTTTTTTTTTTTAAAAAATGATACCTTATCGGGTTTTTCTTTTTGGGTTATCACGAAACAATTTCTAACATACAGCGCAATCCAGATTTTTAGAGCCCTCGATTTTTCGAACCTCCCGTTTATTAGCATTAAAACTCGTTTCCCTTGGATTTGATTTCAGTCAATACCACCTTCGATTTTTCGAACTCCCGTTTCTTCGAAGCAATTTCTTTTTTCCTCCGAGGTTCGAAAAATCGGGATTCCACTGTACATACTAGCTATGCAATGGTTTCGAGCGGTATACTATGAAATATCCACTGAATGACTTGATTTTTCTCAGTACACACACTCGCCTATACTAATTTCCGATGTACTTATTTCGAACGAGCTTGACTGTAAGCTCCTAGGCGTTACGTGTCTAAAAAACTATTGTATTGTAAGGTCATTATTTAACGTTTACGGTCATTTTGCAAAATTTCCGAAAATTACCGAGAAAGATACGAAGATGTTTCGATTATGGCCAACTTACATATCTAGTTCAGACCACTAGCAAGTTCAATTAACAACCCGAAGAAAATACCACAATCCGTGGCATACCACAAAATGTGCAACAGCTTTCCAGCCTTCTGATTGGTTATACTCTTCACGGCGTGGGAAAAAGCGTGATTTGTTATAATGGGATCGACCATTTTCTCGAAATTTGTTTTATGAGGTTGCAATAAGGGTTTCAGAATGATCTTTCATTTAAAAAGAAATATCGAAAAAGAGTGAACATTCAGGAAGTTTGTTTATGACGCCAATATTCTTTAAGCGATGTACTTTTTCTCAAAGTGAACTTTTGGCTTGTAGGAGTAGATTTAAAAGAGCTACAACTCAGAGGGAATTTGTTCGATTTGCCTCAAATTTTAACAGGAGGTAGGTTAACATATAATAAAGAAAAGGTTTTCTGGAAATTCTGAATTTCTGCAAACATTTTCGTTTAAAGTCATTTCCGAGCGATTACTCTAATTATTTTTCGCCCTATTTCAAAAATTTTAAATCGAATATGAAAAAACGCAGACACGTTTTTTTTTAGCGTTTCGGTTCTGGAAACCCGAGAACAAATCAAATTAACAAAATATAATAATCGGTTTGAAGTGTAGCTTTAAAAAACGTATTGATTGAGACAATTACATTTAGAATTAGTAAAAAATTCCACAATTCATTCTATTAGAAAATGAGAAGAATATTTATATTGCCAGCTCTAAAGGTTTTAATTTGATATAGGGGTTTTCAATTGAGTATCGAAAGTAATTACACAATTGCTTTGGTTTTGCATTGCTACGCTTTGTGATTGGCTAAAAAATCTGGCGCCACTTTCTCGACCAATCAGAAGTAAAACCAAAACCATGTAATCGCTTTGAGCTCTGATTGGTTCATTGGATTGTTTACGACTGCTGTGATTGGTCAGAGTAATTACTTTGGTTTTGGTTTTAGCGGAGCTCTGCGGGCCGGAGGCGCGCGCGGAGCGCCATACTCATAGAACTAGAGAACCATAGAACCCATGCTCGTCATGGCTAGTGGAATGTTTCGCGGGCGCGTTGTGTGCCCGCCGCCGTCGCCGTCGCTTAGGGTTAACTCGCGGGCGCGTAGACCGTCGCAAAACATGCGCGTATGACGCCACCCGTCAACCGGGATCTTTGCAATTTCACGTCACCTGGGAAAAGACTGCTGTGTTTAGCGAGAAAACCGTTTAAATTAAAGTCGTTATTCTCCTGAATTTTTTCGCGGTTTGCTACTCAAGACAGGGATACTAATTAACGGATACTCAGAAGCCGCTCTAGTGGAAATAGAAGAGCTTTCGGAGATAAAATGTTGCTTCGAGGATGGGAGCAATGCGGGAAGATGTTTGTCACTTCGGGTTTCAGAACTGAAGAAGCGGAGATTTAAACAATTTCCAAGCAGTGGAGGGACTTAAAGGTAAAACAAAATACATTTTTCGATGGGAATTTATGTTGATATCAATCTGTGATTGACTTTTTTGTGTTCTCGTTAGTTTTCGGGAGAATTGTTTATAACGCGCTCAATTAAATTCAGTTGTTTTGATTTCTTTCATCGGAGACATCTCGGCCTCGATGAGCTCTTAATGGTTCGCGTTTTGCTTTTAAACATAAACTTATGGAGATTGAATAAAATTTTTCGAAAGAAAATTGTGTTGTCCATTTTTATGTGTTTGTTCATTCATTACATAGGTTGAAAAGCGATTTTATGTAAACAAAACAAAACAAGACTTGGATTTTATAGTTGTAAACTTCACTCGCGTGATCTTATGCAAATATGTTTGTGTATTTTTTGCAATTTTGATTTCCAAATCAGTTTCTCGGACAATTTTTATAAGCAGCAGGTGTATTTTATTTGGAAATTAGTCGTACTAATTATTCTAGACGGAGAAAAAGTTGTTTTTGTGAACTTTTGTACGGTCTAAATGTACTGTGCAAACGGTCGCGTAAGTCTGTTTTTGAGAATTGCTTAAATTAAAAGATAGCCGGCTTTCTGTTGAAAGAGCAACGCTGTTAGGCTCAGGCTATCTATATATATTACCACACTCAATTGAAAACTGCTCTAAGAGTAATCTCAAGACGCTAGAGCTGTTACACTGGAGACACCCCAAAGGTATATTGTAACCTCAAGCATCGGCGGGCGGGCGGGCGGGCGGGCAGGCGGGTGGGTGGGGTGTGGGCGGGCGTATAGGCGGGTGGGCGGGCTGGTGGGCGGGCGCGCTGGTGGGCGGGCGGGCAGGCGGGCGGCTCAGAAACAGTAAAATATCATACAGGCTGGAAAAAGCATCAAATTCGGCGTACAAGCTAGTTTTGGTATAGTAATTAAATCTGATGCTTCCCCTTAACCCTCGGACGTACACGCAAACGTATACCCCAACCGTGGTACACCTCCCTTGGGTTTTTGCGATGTTGCAATATTTCGGAAATATTTTACATCTGATAGACAGCCCGCGATGTGCTCTACAAGATATGGTAAATATGGTAAAAATTATGGGTTGGGGCGCTGCTGAGGGTCCGTGACGTCATCCACAATGGCCGCCAAGGTGGACGCCATCTTGGATTTTACGAAAAATTTAAATTTATCAGAAAAATGCGGAAATTGCAAATATCTGCTAGAGTTGCAAAATAACATACAATCAAACATTTTGATGCTTTTGGTAGCATTTTATATGTTTTTTCCCTGAAAAAGGTGAAAAACACGCTTTTTTCTTCAAAAATGGGTTGACCACCTGTTACTTATGACGTCGTATCTCGTTACCATAGCAACCAGTTGTCGCCAAACTTTACCAAAATGTGTCTGAAGGATAAATGAACAGGTACTGAAAACGGCATGTGCTAATCTTAAATGGTCTTGAAAATATCGGAGAAAAACCTTACGGGGGGGGGGGTGCCAATACCCCCCCCCCCCCCTGTACGTCCGAGGGTTAACTCGAATGCACTTTTTTTTTCTTTTTTTGGATAAATAATTTTAGAAGAGCTGTTTCGTGATTCGGCCATTGGGAGGAGAGTGGTCATGACACACAATTGAACCACACAACATAAAAACGAGGCTTGTATGTTAAAATGTACTTTAACATGATTCCTTTTAAAATTACAATGAAAAGTCATTTAAGATACGTATTAAAACTAGTTAAAAGTTAAAAAGTATGTACAGAATTTCAAAAGGTAAAAACTAAGTATACTTCTACGTTTAATAAAGTCAGTTGATGTTAAAGTGTATATGACAGATTTTTTTTTTTATTTGCTTGATGGAATCTACATGGTGTTCTAATAACAAAATCGAAAAACGTTTTTCGATATCGAGTTTTCTTTTCCGTGTTTTAGCCGTCTAAAAACGGAAATTTTACTTCCGTTGGGGTTCAATACCGCTCAAAAAGAAAGACTTGGGATAGTCCGCTGTGACGTCAATACCAGAATGCCAGTTTCGCGGTTTCTCGGTTCCTCATTTGTTTTGGTATGCCCTGAGGAAGAAACATGGTTCTATTAAGGTGTGTTGGCTATGGTTGTAGCAACACGCACCAAAAAAACGGAGGAACCAAGAAAACGCGAAACTAGCATTCTGGTATTGATGTCATAGCCGGCTATCCCCAATCCTTCTTCCTGCGCGGTATTGTATCCCACCGGACGTGAAATTTCACATTTTTAGATAGCTAAAACACGGAGAAGAAAAATCGATATTGAAAACTTTTTTTCGACTTTCTTATCAGAACACCAAGTGGATTCGATCAAGCAAATAAAAAAAAATTGTATACAATTTTAAAAAAATACGAATTATACCTGCCAATTCTTTTACAACCATTTTAATGAAAAGATCGCTTGGTGGCCCTGAAAAAAAAATACGCTTTCTAGTTGTACCGTCGACAACATCTTTGTTAACAATAAAATAATTTTAGTTACGTTTATTTGTTATATCATTAAGAACATTCAATTCCATTAGTCACCTCTTATTTCTTTGTATAGTTATTTTGAAGTAAGGCCACTAAGGTAGTAATTAAAAGAACGACCTTGGTTAGAAACATAGATCGGTATCAAAAATGTATCAGAAACGAAAGTCTCTTAAGGTCAGCTTGGTTATAAACGCTAGTTCTCTCGCATAGCTTAAAATAAGCAAAACTGTTTCCAAAATCAGTATATGAGCAGCAATCCCTGAAAAATCCGATTCACGCCTTCTTTATGTTTCACTTGTAAGGTTTTTATTACCGGATATTTCTTCTTAAATTCAGCATATTAGTTCCTTAATCAACAGTGTTGAATTCCTCTTCAACAAGCCAGTACTCAGCAAAATGCCTCAAACGGAACCCTCTGTTTTCTCTTCCACAACAGCTTTCACAGCCACGGCAAACGAAATGAAAGCATCGCCTGGGACAAGAAGACATTGTTCTCCAGGTAGACCTCAAATGAAGGATTCCCTTTACTAAAATAAGGACAACAAATCGTCAAATGAAAAAGATACAGTTTTTGTAATTATGTAGAAAAATTTGCCTCTTACAAAGTAATAATCCTTTCTCGTTCGAAATAGGGAAGGCAAATTAGAAACAATTTGTTATGTTACAAATAGCCCATAGGATGTAATGGTGCGGGCTAGTGCAGTTATTATAATAAAATGAACTTTTGTTTTTGACAATGATTGTGCATGTTGCGACAACCTGAGCGGAATTCAGAGTAATGTCAGATCTTCACAACGGTGTTTTTTTTAAGAAGTACAATAGCCAGATGATCACATTCTACAAATACTCCTGGGTTCAAACCATTTACAAATTTCTTATAAAGTACAAGCAAATTCCTAACTTGAACTAACTAGAATTGGAGCGATTATGTTATATAATTACTTTATGCCGGTCTCTACGATCTGAAAACATATTTATGACATGTTTTTAATAATGTGCTGGTAATCGTATTTCTTGACATTGCGGCATGGCAATTGCTAGTTTCCACGCGGTTCATCCATTGACGCCACCAACTACAGGCTCGCTTCCCACCCCCCCCCCCCCCCCCCACCCCCCCCCCCCTCATAAACGCCCATGTATTCGATTCTGTTCGGCTGAACGGCTGAACGAATAGATGGTTAAATTATAAAGACAACTATTTTGGCAGTGAACCCATCCATCACACAATTTAAACAGTGTGATTTTGTAAACACCGTTAGGAATCACATAATTGATTTAAAATGCAATGCAGTAATAAGAGCGTTTCAATAATGCTAAAGCAACTTTTTGAAAGGCAAGACTTACCCACAGCAAAGATCAGCACAGAGCTGTTAAGAAGCACGAACAAGACATTGACAAAGATCGAGTCATTTTCCATTTGTTTTTCGCTGACGTCAGGCTGACCATACAGAGAGCCAAGGCAAACGTTG
>JAJGOT010000150.1:497500-922500 GCA_022457155.1 Cladopsammia gracilis | reverse complement strand
CAAAAAAAATTCCTGCAAGCAGTTGACCATAAAAAAATAAAATCCTGCAAGCTAACTGGCTATATATACATATATTTATTTATTTATTTATTTTAAACTGGAACATATGAGAGTATGACATGCTCTCTGGTAGTAAAATTCATCAAAAAGCAACTTCAGGTTGAGTCAAATGCTGTCAAAAATTACCTGCCTCAAAGGTCTATCTGGTACATGTACCAATATCTTAAATTAAAACCTTGTTTATGTACATATTTGAGAAAACTGTAAACATCATGAAATATGTAACCTGCTCTACTACACGCAAGTATTTTTTTAAATACATTACAGATTGTCCAACCGTCCAGATTTCGTCGAGATTACCCCTATTTTGCTTGAAAATCCCGAATCCCGACCAAAATGTGATCGGGATAGGAAAAATCCCAATTTTGAAGTCCGGTTCTGTCATTTTCGTCAAATTCTCATAATACTTACTATACAAAAAGACGAAATTGCGTATACTTAACTCTGATATCCAGATAAACTGAAGAAACAGCAAGAAATATAAAATGAAATCGAGTACTTGTATGTGGAGCCACACAAAGAGACACAAAGCGACGAGAAGCCACATCAATTTGCCAAACATTTTTGACAGAAATTGTTGTCTCAGAACACTAGAAATGGAGTTTCAGAGCATCCAGATCTCAAAATTTTCTGGTGGGGCATGCCCCCAGGCCCCCCTAGCGGCTCGCGCCTTCATCGGCGCTCGACCACTCAATCACAATTCTTATTTCTCGCCATTTTTATGCAAAGGTTCCACAGTCTGACTTAAATCTACTCTCCAGCGTTTAATACCAAAAATGGATTGGGCCAGGTATAAAAAAAAAGGAGCTTGCACACATTTATAAAGAAGATCTCAGAAAAAAAAAACCTGCTGGCTTGCACCTCCCAAAAAAAAAAATCCTGCAGGAAGCTCAGGCCGAAAAAAAAATTCATACACTGAAACATTTGTGACCCCCCTCCCAGGATTTCTAATGGTCCACCCCTTACATTAGCAATGTTCATGTTTGGTATATATAAGACTTAGAAGAATCATTCCCTTCATTGTGGTACAGCCTTCAATTCCAAAACAATCAATAATAAACAACGTGGTTTGCAGGAACGTTGACTGAACGAAAAGAGTACTCTTCGCCATGTCGGGCATCTTCTTATCATGTTTATCTATGTTTATTTATGTTTATCATGTTTAAAATATATCATAAAACTAACTTACGCATGCGCATGAGTAAAGGCTGCTAGGAGCCTCTTGTTCTTAAAGGATTCAGAAAATTTAGTTCTGATCTCCCCGTCAATTAACCGAACAAAAACAGCTATATACATTTAATTTTTAAAGGATTCAGAAATTCTGATCCCACTGTCACATAACTAAGCAAAAATGGCTTTTCAGTATAATTCTAAAAGCTTAAGTCACCTTCTCTTCTTTCCTATAAACTTTGTATAAGTCGGCTTCGTGATGCCAAAATCGCAAGGCGTTGTTGGATGCTTAAAATTTTAAAGGCAGCAAAAATGCGTCCCTGTAAGGTTTAACTGTTCTGCCTAATTTACTTGAAAAATCATAAAAAGAAAAACTTTCTATGTTTAAAGAGATCAACAAAGTACCGTTGCGCTTAAGATTCGTCACCAAACATTGACTTTATCTTTGATATTTCCTCCCTTCACCGCCAATTTTCAAGTGATAACCTGGCCTTTTTCGGAGGATGTCGTTTGAAAGCTGTAATTAAATATCGGTTCCTCTTCAGGAAAATTTCTACCTTGGTAAGCTTGAAATGCTGAAGTGTAGATTCTGAAATGTTTATTTTTACTATGAATGTAAAATTAAGGTCGACATTTACCTTTTAAAACATCAGAAAATATTGAGAAGAGTTGATGCATTACAAACTTTGAAGAGGAATATATTAGATAGTAAACACGTTCAGTACACTGAATTTCTATTGTTTCCATTCATAAGAAATAATTTTCAATGTTGTTTTTCCTTTGACATTTCGTGCAATCAATTTATTGAACTCTGTAGAACAGCTCACATAAAAGCTCTGTTCAATTCACGACAATCAAGAATTCTCTTGTCAAACGATATAGCGCTGGCTACTTGACGCGGGCTCAAGAAGCTCGTGATTTCTGGTAAGACTGAAGTTTCAGCCTGGCTGACAGGGCTGAAATAAGCCATTTTCGTATTTAAAATTACCGCTGAATTCAAACACCAATGACACATTGATACAGGGTTAGACTCGACCTGATGTAAAATATTCACAAATACCGGCAAAGGTGCGTGAAATTTGAAAATTAAACAATAGACAGAGCTCTAAACAGGTCATCCTCTCGCCTGAATTTATGAATTTATCACTTCAGATTGAGGCTAACCCTGTAAAAATGCGTCTTCAGTGCTTTCGTTCAGCGACCATAGCGAATTCGAAACTGGACTATTCGCCATGAAAACAGACTCTTATCCACTTGCACCAGAAAACAAATTCAAGTTGGCGAAACAATAGTCATGCATCAACGATGTTTTAATGATGAGTCGAACTAGCTATAGCCTGCAAGCTGGCTCGCGTTTGGGGTCTAACGCGCCATTATGTTCCAGTGGTGAAGCCGAAGAAGAGAGCAGGCGATATTCGGGCGTTAGACCCGAAACGTGAGCCTTCACGCAGTCTAAAGAGGTACCTAGACTATTTACTAAATATTACAATTACCTGCAGGGCATGGGAGACAATTGCCTTTGCCATCGCTATGAGTACCAGCCATACAAAATGTACAGTTCAGACAACTTCGACTAATAGCTTTTTGAAGATTGCAACCACTACAAGTAAATCCCGAGCTTTGAAAACTCTTACTTCTTTTCTTTTGAGTATCGTAGAAGACTACATAGAATGATGGTGATGGAGCACAATCACTGAGGAAATAAAACAATTAAATGCTGTTTTTTTTTTTCGCTACATTCAATTTTACTTTTAATAATTTTACTTCCGCACAAAGTTGTGGAAAGTAGAATTTTCTTTAAATACATGGAATAAAAAAGAGAGGTCACCATGCTCGTTTGGGAGAAAACAACCACTTATTTACTTAACGAACGGGATCACTTGCTTCAGAGTGCGCCCGCATTCGTGCACGCGCAAATGACGCAAGATATTACGCGCAGTAGTGATGCGCAATGCAATACTAGGGAATCACTTTAAATGAGTTTCGGTCCGATCCCATTTTTATAGTGTTTTAAAATGAGTTAAATAACTCCTTAGTGGGGTTAAATTAGCTCCTTAAACGGGGTTAAGTTTATTTCTCTGCGAATTTTTACGACAAACTTGAATTTGTGGTAAAATCCAAGATGGCGGCTACCTTGGCCGCTATTTTGGATGAGGTCACAAATCCCCTGTAGCGTCATAACCCATAATATTTACTTCATATTATAGAGCACACCATAGGCTATCTATTAAAGGTAAAATCTTTTCAAAATATTTCAACACGGCAAAATACTCAGAGGGGGAGGGTTGCAACCACACCTATGTTGTATCACGGTGGGGGTACACGTTTAAGTGCACGTCCGAGGGTTAAACGGCATGTTTAAAACCATGTTAAAACTTACCACAATTAACATGGCTAAGTGGAGAAAGTTGCTACTGATAGTAAACAACGCAGAAAGCCAGTCATCAAATGATTTTATCTTTACTTAGGCTTTACTTATTTTTGATATGTTATGCCAATCAGCACTGTCAGCATAGTCCATTTGTTGATCTAAAAAATATTTTGATTTAGTCATCTCTCTGAGGCAAAGGCGATCATCTTACGATTTGTGTTTAGTTTTTCTTACTTACATAAGAGCATTGTAGCTCCCTGGAGACAGTTGCTGAAGGTTCTGACACGAAATGGTCCTGTAAACAGAGTTTATTGTTACATTTTTATACAGCGTGAAGTGGACAATAATTCAGAGGAACGCAAATTAATAAGTATCTTCCGATGAGGGACTTTTTTTATTTTAGAGAAAATGAAGCCATACAAGTGCACAATTCAATGAAATGAATGTTAAATGGTGGATTCATGGAACACGACCATGCATTTTATTTGAAAATGCAGGATTGTAGGATATTTCAAACTTCTTAGGTCTCATTAGCATGGCATAACCTTATGTCCATGCATGGCTGCTAACACTTGTGTGGGGTTATACCCGCTGCCAATGTGATCCCTATTTTATTGTCTTTAGTTTACCAAAGCACACTTGTGCGGCATTCTTACTCTTGCATTTCATTTGTTTTCTAAGATTATCTGAGCAGTTTATTTTTTTCTCTGGAAGAGACGGACGAGAGATATCCACCCTAGAAAGTACCTGAATGTCGCATTATGGGTTAACAACAATTTCACAAATTTTGTTGACCACAAATTTGGTTTCATGTAAAAAAAAAATGTACTACTTTCATGCGAGTCACATATATGTTGAAGTCCATCTAGGTCTACAGTGTGGTGGTATTAAATGAAAGCTTCTCTTGTATTCTTGGAACTGAAGGGTATAATGTCACACCTGCCCACAACAAGCATACTGATAATACCTTCACCCCTTCTACTGAATGTCTCAAGTAGTATAGATAAAAATGGACGAAGTATTTTCCTCTGTAAAAAACTGTGTGTGTGCGCGTGTGTGTATGTGTGTGTGTGTGTGACCTTTTTCCAACAGCAATTGCGCAACCGTTTTCGACAATTCTATATATGTAATAAGTGTTAATTGTTATTTGTAGTTATCTAAAAAAAAGTAGTATAGATCATTGTTACAATAACATATCGATAATTTAGTGTGATCGAAAAGCACAACGCAGGAAGGAAATGTCGCAAGGTAATTTTGACGAAAGTGAAGTTGCTTTTTGTACTGCTGAATGATCCTTCAGTAACAAATAATAACTGGTAGACAAACAAGCTGCATTATTATTATTATTATTATTATTATTATTATTATTATTATTATTATTATTATTATTATTATTAATGCTGTTGGATCAATCAAATGCCGACAGCATTATTATGGTCTGGCGACGAGAATGAAGTCGATAAGACCACATCTGCCTCAAGTAGCATATAAGGTCGTGTTAACAATAACATGTTGATAATTTAGTGTGATTACAAAGTATTTTTGTTTGCCTTTATCATTGAACTTACAGTGTGGTATTGGATGTCATTTCCTTGAATATTTTTACTGGTAATACTTCCAAGGGATTGTTGAACATTGTCCTGCAAACGAAAAAATGTGTATAACAAATAATTGCGTTTTGTGGTGTTCTTGATTAAGGCCTAACTACCTGAATAAATAAATAGTTGAAGTTTAATTTATACACTGGAAAACTTGAACCATTTACAGACTTCACAAAAGTTGGTTAAATCTCTGTAAAATGTCTAGATTTCCTTTGTAAATTAAGAACTCTGTAAATGCGCGCATTCACAGAGTTTTTTTAAACTCCGTAAAAAGTCTGTAAATTTTAACACATTTTCTCCGCTAAGATCGCATAAAATGTGTATATAATCTTGCTAAAATCTCTGTGAATTTGATGTAGAATTTACAGAGATTTTATGCGACAAACAACAAATGTCTGTAAAATCTCTTTACTTTCTCCGTAAAAATTACACGAGAAAACAATCTCTGTAAACCCGTAAACATAATATCTCCATGTTATCTCTGTAAAAAGTGAGCGAAAAAAAGTGCATGAAATGTCTGTGAAATGTCTGTAAAATGGATACAAAAAAACTACACAAAATGTTAATGTAAAGTACATAAAATGTTTGTAAAATGTAGATATTTTAATGCACAAAATCTTAGCAAAATGTTCACGTTTTCTCTGTAAATTAAGCATTAAAATGTGAGCGAAAAAAAGTGCATGAAATGTCTGTAAAATATATACAAAAAAAACTACACAAAATGTCAATGTAAAGTACATAAAATGTTTGTAAAATGTAGATATTTTACTGCACAAAATCTTAGCAAAATGTTCACGTTTTCTCTGTAAATTAAGCACGTAAAAGGGACGCGTGAACAATGCACAACATAAAATGTCAATAAAATATCTGTAAAAAGTTAACGAAACTTTGAACAAAATGTTAGTAAAATGTCCCCAATAAGAGCACAAAAAAATGTTACAGAGGAGTTCATATGTCTGTAAAAATGAAGAAAAATTTATTGCAACCATAATTAATACCTTTCAAAATGTGTATATTACATGTACTCTCAATAGAATCTAACTGTAGAAATTAGACTGTTGCTACAGATAAACAAATGGTTTCTACAACTTGACTGCCATAAAACTGAAGTTCTAGAAAAAGGAATAGCGAAATTCATGTTTTAAAAATTAAAAATGTAAGCACCAGCTCCCCGTGTATATGCATATTATGTTGTTTGAGAAGCACTTTCGTCAATCTATGCTCATGTTGTCATAAAGGTATTTCTTAAGGTATACTGTACATGTATTCTGTGTTAAATCTTGATGTAAGCCCATATGTTGTATTTTCCTAAGAACCAGAACAAGAAAACACTCAAAACTAAATTAAAACAAACTGTAATAATTAATTTTTCTCTTACGCTCTATAATTTAAGGTATAAAAATGAGTACAACAACTGGGTTACATGGAAATAATTCTAAAATAAAAAGTATTAAGGAATCAATTTTATTATAATAATAAAACATTAAAACTTTGCTCTTTCATGAGAATAGCACTAAACACGGTATAGACATGTAGCAAATTTAAATAAATTTTCATTTTATAAAATTATGTAAACAATAATTTTTTAATAAATAATTCTGAAATTATTATTGAAATAATCTCATATAATAATAAACCTGTTTCAATAATATGCTCATAGATTGTATTAATTATCGATATTATCATTATTATTATTATAATTTATTTGTGCACAATCCTTTAGAGTGATTTTACTTAACCCGTGAAATAATTAATAGATAGTGGACTACTATGCACTAATTCCATTGTATTCCTTTGTTCACTGTGGCTGTTTGGCCATAATTGTTGGACACTGTTTCACGAGTGTAGTACAATCACTCTATTACCTATCAGCTGGTAAATTCTACTTATAAAATCGATATCAATCGATGCCAATTAATCGATTGATATTGGAAATCGATGATCAATCGATGACGTATGTTTTTGTGATAATTCGATTGACCATCGATTTCCAATAAAGTCGATTAATTGATATCGATTTTATTGATTGCCATCGATCCCTGGTTATATGGACGGCAACATAACAAGACTTACACTGAAAACGGTTTTTGAAGTCGCCAAAGCGGAGCGACTAAATCCCTCTGTAGGTGACCAAGTTGTCCGCGATGACATCAGTCACTTTAAAAGCATTGCCATGATCTCCCCTTTTCTTGCTTGCGGAGAAGTTGTCACCAATTGCAACAGTGAATGAACACTCCTGGTAGACCAGATATTGTGTTCGGAATTTTGTTACACGAGCTCCGAGAAAACACGCAAAAATCGATTAAAATCGATCATTTGCGGGACATTTTTTTGTGATTATCGATTGATCATCGATTGGCCGATATGAATTAACTAATTTTATCGATTGATCGATTGGATTTCCAATGATCGAGTGTCATCGATTTAACAGGCTGGGTACTTTTTAAAGGCCCATTTTCACCCTTGATTCAACGGGTTCAAATGGGTTCTCAATTCTTTCATATTGCTCCAAATACGTCCACCCAATTATATATTTTTTTAAATAAATTATGAACAAAATATTATTACATTATCCTCCCTCAAATTAATCACTCAACATAAGGTTATCTTTTGTAATAAGCTTTGTTTCATGTTTTCTTCTGACTTTGCCTTTATCAAAAAGTGCTTTTCCTAAAACTACATGTATAACCAATCCTTCCTTAGTATATGACTGTCCTTTTGGGACAGTAACACCCAATAATTATTTCATCAGTGCCTTCTTGACATTCGCGATGGTGACACTTTTCACTTTCCCTTTATTAAAAAGTTCCTTTCCTAAAAGTATGACTAAAGCTTCTTTGCAATATGTTTGACCTTTTTGGAAAAGTCACACCCAATTTGGTCAGCTGCTTTTTGAAATTCATTACTTTACATCACTGAGTTTCTTGGCATTCAGAAAAAAATGCAGCAATTGATGCATAGGATGGTGAAATCTGAAAGGAAACAATAAAATGCATGCCAGTCAGAATGTATTTTTTTTATAATTTAAACAATGAGTTTGAGACCTCCATCAAAACCAACTAGTCTCACTAGCTTTTCAAAATTATTTTTGGAAAATGTAGCCATGTCCTACACTGTACACATTGTACAGGTCAAAGTATACAAGAGAAGGGCTTTGCTGTAGCAGTGCCTGCTGTTTCCTGGCAACTTACTTTTGCCCTGAGGCAACTAGGAAATTCAAGTTTTTGCATACATGTAAAACTCATAATGCTGGGCACCCTGGTTTTCACAGGTTCAGAACTTTCAGTTCCCTACAATCTTTCTCAGAGCACAGCCCTCAAGAGCCACCGCTCTTGTTTCACAACCTGCCTTTTCTCCTACTCAATGTTGTCATCCCTGCCTGGTAACGGGTAACCTTGCAATACATTATAAATCAGCTTTTTCAACAAATGCATCAAAATGATGTTGCTAAACCCTCAACCTGAATCCCCTGTATCTAATCACCACAAATATCAAGCCCATTATAAATGTATTAACTTACTAGATTCTGTTTCAACAGCATCAGGTTGTTTGTTATCCTCGGTTCTGTCCTCAGTCTATAAATTATGAACCAGAAAAATAACATTTTTGACTGACAGTATACAGCTGTAGGGTAAGTGTTTTCATAAGGAATTAATTAATCTATGTACTGTACTGTACTGTATTGGTTATCATTAAGTTAAAAAAGCATCATATGATAAAAATAATAAACAAAAGCCAGAGGAATTCTGCAAACTCTAAATAATGCTGTTACTCCTCTGATTGGAATGCTGTATCACAAATAAGACTCTGCATGTTGTCTGGAAATGTGGCAGTACTCATTTACTCCTAATCTTCAAAACAACTACAGTGTATATAATTCCCTTTTATATAACAAAAAATTACAAATTTCTCTTCCACCATTATTGGACGATATTATTTTTTGGAACCATCTTACCCTTTCTATCCGCTCTAAGCCTACTAAAAAAACTAATTAAGAAATCTCTTTTCAGTCATTACATGTACTTATCCCAATACTAAATAAATACTAGATTGACTTAGTTGCTTTATCTACTTGTACTTAATATACATATAATTGCTTAATTACTATGAGGGTAAAGTATTAGTTTAACTATTTTTTGGCCCTTTTTCTCTTTATTTCTAACACAGGGTTCAAAATAGCAGCCGGCTGCCGGCAGTAGCTGATACTTTGACCACAATTGCTGGCGACTTTTCAACAAAGAAAGAGAAAATTCATGTCATGCTTGGATTGGCCAACTGAAATCAAAGTCGTTGCAATGGTATCCTGTAATGATAATTCAGAGTTCTCAAAACACCCGGGGTGGCGCTACTGAAAAAAGCTTTGAACAGATTATAAGAAGTGGCCTACAGACAAATCGCAAAAAGTGAAAAAAAAAAAAAATCATGTTGTTGACTGCTCAGGGTATGTGCTCATTCATTATTGACAGCCGGGAAAAATGAGCCTAGAGAAAAAAACCTATACAAATTCAAGCTCAAAGCTGTGATTTTATTTTGAACCCTGTTACGTGTAATTATTCATTCCTGTAAACCTGTTTAATCTTTGGAGAAATAAATACTACATGTACTAATACTACTACTCCTAATGTGCAAAGAGGCACTGCAACAACTTGGGAAGTAAAAACTGATTGACCCAGGATTTCAAATGTCGGCAAGTCAGTGACAAAAAGTTTCCACAGTCTTAACTGATGATGATCCACAAGTGAGTGCAAATGCTCAAGCTCTCAAAAATTTATAAATGAGTTTTCCTGTTTCACTTTTCCTGAAGTGTGTTAGTTTCCCAGTGTTTCTGCTGGTAATATGTACTATGTAGTTCTTTATTCAGGGTTTAATTCATAACAACGTACTTACTTGCATGTTGTCATGCACAGTGTCACTGCAATTATCATCACTTCATGTATCTTCTACAGTGTACCCTGTTGTTCTGTTTTGTAATTAGAAAAAAAATATTGTTAGATTAAGAATGCCATTTGTTCATTGTTTACGTGTAGATTAGTTTGATCAACTGAATTGTTGATAAAGTAAATTAAGGCTGAAGTTTTGAGGGCTAGCACGAAAAAAACATTACCTTTTTAATTCTTTTATGGTGGCAAAAGAGTTTTTATAGGCATCAACATGGCTGATAACACTAACATTTTGTTTCACTCCCCCAACAATTTATTATCATAGTTTCATTTGGAACCCAACTGCTTTATACTCATGTGTCTATCATAATTATACATGCAAAACAAGACCAGTGCAAATTATGCTCCTGTGCATGTATAAACACAACACAGAGTCACACAACTCCTGCATACAGCACTGTAGTTTAAAGTCTACTCTGGGTTAAAAGGGAATTGTGTGCTAATGAGACCATGACTACAGAATCTATCCTCAAAGAGACAGGTGGAGTCCATAAGCAGAGGTTAGTAATATTGATGTCTATGATGCCCAAATGCACTCTTACAGTACATGCATGGGAATATTAGAAATCAAGAGGAATTCCCATGGTGATGCAATGCATTGTAACTTGCAATACAGTGCAATACTGGGGGTTAGACAAACTAAAATTAATCAACAAGTTCCATTGCTGCAAGATGAAAGATACAGTAGTATACATGTACCTCTGGCTCAGACCATTCTACATCTTTTTCATTACTGCCTGTTATAAGTATAGCCTGCGAATACAGCCGCCTCTCATCGTTCCCGGCCGCTAGGGGCGTTCGCGCGACAGAGCGTCTGCGATTTACTTTGAGAAATTCCATACTGATGACGTAAATCACCCGTCGCTAATCTCGTATAATTATAATAATGTGCATGCGGTGAAACCAAATGAAATGAAAGGTGTTGACAGGCCCATCACGAATCCAACGAGCGCCTGGCGTGTTTGTTATGAACTATGTTCACTGTGTTTTAATTGTAGTTTGATTTTTACAGTTTAGCCCTGATCAGTATGTCTTTTAAAGATCTACCCCTTTTTGTATGAAACAAGGGGAGGTTTTTATAGATCCGTCTAAGCAAAGATTGTGATTCATTTGTCCATGAGGATGTTTGCACACAGGGTTGTATTGCGTTACAACGGATAACATTTCCTTGCGTGCAGTACTAGTGGTTTATTATTTCTGTTTCCATCTTTGCCGTGAAAATATTGGCGAAAGAAACTGCCATTTACGACCGCGGCCATTGCGGTGCCATGAGTCTAAAGGCAGTCTTTCCGCTAAAAGCAGACTGATGATGATAATTACGGGATTCTTCTTACCATGTATCGCCGATAAATGTTCATTCATCCAGACGTGCACGAGTGGCGCCGTTTGAAATATCAGTGACTTGCTATATCCGGTCGGTAAATTGACAAAAGTAGAAAAACCTCTTCACTGCAGATAAAACTAAAAAAAGCCTGAAACTGATTTGCTTGTAACGTCAAAACATTAAACATAGGACAAATAGATTGAACACAGAGTCGAACAGTTTCTAACGACAGACAAGATTATCCTCGCAACTGGCGATTGAGTTACAACACTGCATAATTTAAAGCATAATTATGTAAAATTATCAAGTTGGCCAATCAGCGCTCCTGTCTTGATGCGGGACAGATTTTCGTCATCAGTATGGAATTTCTCAAAGTAAATCGCAGACGCTCTCTCGCGCGAACTCCCCTAGCGGCCGGGAGCGATGAGAGGCGGCTGTATTCGCAGGCTAGTTATAAGTACAGCAGTACTGTAGTTTTGTCAGCTTTCTAAGAAATAAAGGAAATAGTCACCATTTACATGTAGATTAAAAAAAACTACAAACTTTGACTACATACCTGTACATGCATGTATTAATTAGACAACCAAGGCTGTGCTCTAAGAAAAATAGTTGGGAGCCCGAAGTCTCGAAACACTTGAAATCTGGGGTGCTCAGCATATATTAAGTTTTTAGGATATATAGGTAATATATAATCCTTTCAGTCATATTACTAGGAGATGTTAATTTCATATTACTGGGAGCTAATGTTAATTTTTGTTTTTATTTTTGACAACCCGCCTCGATTAGCTATGCTAACTGCGGGTTGTCAAAGTTTAAAATATTGTTATATTAATAATGAAATAAAATTGTTGTTGTTGTTGTTGTTGTTGTTGTTGTTGTTGTTGTGCAAAAACAAAGATTTCCTGGTTGCCCAGATCGAGGTAAAATTTTGCAATGTTGGGCTGTGTTCTAGCAACACACAGTGGCCCATAGCATGTCACTTTTGACCTTGGGTGATCAGAAAGTGTACAAACATGTAGCTTTTGACAATACTTCTAAGCTGGCACCAATGATGTAGATTTAGAGCACAGCCTTACAGCCTTGACAAGGCTGTACAGTCCAATGTAAAGTAAAAATAACGTAATGATGCTACAGCATGTATTTACCCACACAATGGCTACAGCTGTACATGTACATGAATGTTGTGCTTAAAACTATCTTTGATTCTACACTTTATTTTTGTTTTATCCACGTTAGCAAACATTACGTGTACACATACAGCTGTATCTCACACAGAGTAAAGAAAAAAAAAAGTGAAGTGCAACAGCTACCTACATGATCAATCAACATGCTGATACATGTACCTTAACAACAACAAATTAAAATTGCCTTCATTTATGGTGGGCCTTTCTTGTTACAAAGAGCTATCTGATATGATGTTTGTGAACTACATGCATTAAAATCGTACATGTACATGTACTAAAAAATACACTGAACTGAGGACGTTTACAACACATGGACCCGGGTCCATGGCCACCCCTACTTTTTGTCAATTTTATTTTTTTTTTCCAAATTTTTCTGTCAGTCTAAAGGATGGACTGCGGGCTGAGAACCAGGTATAAAACAAAGTCTTAAGTTTAAATAAATATGGCATTCAACATCAATATTTAACTTCCTACTATTTTATGCTTTTGTCAACATTGTATTTTATACAATGTATGCAGTCTGATTCCTGGCTGGTACTGTTGGGGCAGGAGCATGTGAAGCTTTAGTGCTCTCCCCACAGATTTTGTTTGACGATGTAGAACAAGGACTGGGCCAAGTCCCAAGCTACAGTGTGCTATTACATGTACCGTATTTTCCGGTGTATAAGTCGACCTCTGAAACCACAAAAATTTGCCCCAAAAACCGACCTCGTCTTATACACCGGCCAAAACTCAAGAGCTGTCGGTTCATAAGGAAATTAGCATAACAATGACGCCCTGAGATTAACATGGAAGTGACATTTATTACAGTAAAGGAGCAATGATCGATCTTGGTTTCGCTTTCCGAGCAAAATACACGTTCTTACCTTTATGAGTGTGAATTCTTCACATTAGGGATTTATCATTAGAAATGTTCGATTTTCCCGCTCAATGCATGCAAGTTTGAGGTTATTTTGTGCTTGAAATCCATGACTACTAAGGTACTACTTCTGAAGAAAACAAATCGCACATCGATCAACAAGACGCTAGAAACTTGGTAACCACACACTACTGGTTTCCAGTGTTGTCCGAGCTTAGCTGGGTTACTAAGCATCCAAGATGGCGGCCTGTTCACAGACTCGTTCTATGGCTTCATGCGTTCATTTTACGGCATTTCTTCATTGTAAAAAGCCTCAAAATGGGCCACAAACATAACGAAAGAAATCTAGAACAGGTATCTTGAGAATTTGGATTCGTATTTGTTAATTTATTAACGAAGTGCATTCGTTCACGTGTTAGTCGATCTATTTGGTTCATTCAGTTTACTTTGACTTTGGATCTCGAGGATGCTCTGCAAGAGAGACCAGATTTGTTTTCCTAGAAAATCGTAAAGAATTTTTCTCCTCATACTTAATGCCAAATCAAGAAAATACTAATTTTTAGGCTCAAAAAGTGAGGTCGACTTACACACCAGTTCGACTTATACACCGGAAAATACGGTACATGTATTATGGGATGCAGACAATCCCATGTGCTTTTCTTTTGGGTTCGGATAAAACAAAGTCTAGTGGAATATAAACAAACACATGCCAAAGCCAGTACCATACTAACTGTTTAGAAATAATAACAAACAAAAGCAATCTTTATCTTGTTCCGGCATTCATCAGTATGGTTGCTTGTGCATGTGTTTGTTTATACTCCACCAGGCCTATCAGTACAAGCACATGCACAACGAATCCAAAAGAAAAGCACATGGGATTGTGTGCATCCCATAATTATAGTCGCTTGGGACTTGGTCCAATCCTTCTAGTTCTTGTTCTACATGTACTTGTGTCTTGATGTTGCTACTTGATGTTGAATGCCATATTTATTTAAACTGAAGACTGCGTTTTGTACCTAGTCCGCATATACTGACAGAAAAATTTAGAAAAAAAAAAATAACTGACAAAAATTAAATGTGGTCCATCAGGTGGTCCATGTACACCTGGGTCCATGTTTTGTATATGTCCCTGAACTGACTATTGTCATTTTTGGTACTGATTAACTGAGCAATGTTCACCTTTTTCAAAGGTTTTACCTCCAACAATTTAGCATGTGTACATAACAAGTCAGTGGTCTTATGGCCTACAGTATGGTTTCCTAAGCATGGAAGGCCCCAGCAAATAAGAAGTAGATAATACTGTACATGTACTTCATGTTAAAAATCAACATCACTTGAACAGAATTGCAAGATTGAAAGGAATATTAAAATAAAAGTTTTAGTTTCTTATAAGCTTATTTATCCAAATTGGATCTGTCCTGGTTTACCGATACACAAGGACAAAAACAAAAGACTAAACAAAATACAACGTGAAATCCCTTGTGAAGACTGTGAGCTCGTACAGTCACCAAGAAAGAACCCTGAAATTCGTAGAAAATCTTCAGTACAGGTAGCCAAAAATAGTATTTTAAGTGGTTTACATTGTTAACGTAAGCTTACTTACCTTTGGGATCACAAGGGCAGCAAGAATGAAGCTCTGGAATTGGTGTAGCATTAAAGAACTAGCCAACTGTCATGGAGGTCAAATTTGACTTGACAATACATGTAGATTGGAAGGAATCGTATGCATAGCGATCGTTGATATGTTGTAAAAACATTGCATGCAGCTTATTCAGAAAACGTGGAACGAGAAAAAGGCTCAAATCACAAGTTGTCTTTTAAAAGCAAGTGAAGTTTTGAACACTGAAAGCGACCAGCAAAAGTTCGTTGAAAGAAGCGCCAACACGAACTGCCCGCCGGGAATGACTCTCTTGCGCATGATAAATTCGCACCCAAGACCTCTCGGCCCAGCGGAAGCCATTTTATTCAC
Organism: Cladopsammia gracilis; assembly: GCA_022457155.1. Lineage (NCBI taxonomy): Eukaryota > Metazoa > Cnidaria > Anthozoa > Scleractinia > Dendrophylliidae > Cladopsammia > Cladopsammia gracilis. The sequence goes on along the minus strand of JAJGOT010000150.1, from coordinate 907,022 downwards.
CATAATGCATTTCATTTGAATCTCTCGTTCTTCGGAAATCATTCCTATTTCCGTTCCAGGTAAATCCAGGCTTTAAAAATACCTCTTTCAAGAGCTGTTTAGGCAAGGCTAAAATATTAAACTGCTGTGTCAGCTTTGTGCCCGTCACCGGTTTTCACTTTTTTCATTGACATGTGAAGTAAAGATTTGTTGTCCAAATGGTACACAGCCGACGTTGAACTAAGCTGTGTCTTGTATTTTAAAATATTTTTTCTTTGAATGAAACTTTTTTTTTTTTTTACCGCGCTCGCTTGCGAACTTCAAGCGGCAATCTCTTATGTGTGTGCTTTTGCTCTTGTTGGAGTAGATGTCGGACTGTTACTAAGAGACGGACCATTATTTTTCTGGAGGGGGGATGAGAAATATTGAAAAAAATTGTTCGCAGGGCCTGAAAAGACAAAATAAATTGTTTGCAAACACGATATGTGTAAAAAAAATGTTTGCAGAGAAGTCAGATCAATTATTAAAAAATATTAGTTCCAAAACTGAATATTGCTCAGTGATGATTCTTTCCATTTGGCTGCACAAGACAACTCCTTCACCTTGCCTTCGCAAAAAGCAGCCAAAAAACTCTTCGTTGTGCCAGAACTTAAGGTCAGAATCTCAACGGGTTTTCATTCAAGGAATGCCGCTTGCCTTGCCATTTAACGTTGACATTCTGTCCGAGAAATGGGCGAGCTTCAGAAGTCTGTCATCTTCCTGACGATATCACCATCAAAGCTAATTGGTCAATAACTGTTTACAAGCTGGTTATTTGGCCGAGTAATATAACCTATGGCGATGGGAATCATTTTAAATCAGCAATATGCCTGGTACGAGTATGATGGGCTGTGGGAACAACGTCAAAAGAGGATCAGGACTTCGGTACTGTGGAATCGCGAAAAAGCCTGCTGCTCCCTTTGCCTGATTTCCTGTGGTACGCCCTTTATTTGCGCCAGTAGCTACGTAGGAATTAAAACGGTGAATCATGTATAAAGGAACAACAAACTATAAATTACAAGGAGCGTATGTGGCCAAAATAACTGGCTATAGCCCTATTGATTTTTTTTTTCGAAAAATACCTTATCTCAATTATTTTTAGCACCAGAGAAGATAGCACTGTAAAAAAATGAAAAAAAAATTGGCAGGAAGGTGTTCTTGAAAAAAAAAATGATTGCAGAGGCACATAAATTAAAAAAAAAATTGTTTGCAGAGGTTGTTTCAACTCAATGTGAGATTAAATATTTAAATCAAATTTCAAGTAAACTAACTCAAAATATCGAGTAAAATGCCTACTTTACTAAAAGAAAAATTAGTCAGTTTTAATCATTTGCGTCAATTTACAGAGATTTTGTGATGCCCAGTTTACATCAATTTACAGAGACTATAATTCCCCATTGGCGTCAATTTACAGAGATTTTATAATGCCCCGTTTGTGTCAATTTACAGAGATTTTATAGTGCCCCGTTTGTGTCAATTTACAGAGTTTTTATGATGCCCCGTTTGTGTCAATTTACAGAGATTTTATAGTGCCCCGTTTGTGTCAATTTACACAGATTTTATGATGCCCCGTTTGTGTCAATTTACAGACATTTTATAGTGCCCCGTTTGTGTCAATTTACAGATATTTTATAGTGCCCCGTTTGTGTCAATTTACAGAGTTTTTATGATGCCCCGTTTGTGTCAATTTACAGAGATTACTTGTTCAGTCCGTTTGGGGACCACATTAATTTACAGAGATTTGCCATTTACAGACATTTTATATTAGAAGTCTAGGCATTATAAAATCTTTGTAAATAGTGGATTTACAAACATTGTTGGCAGATTTTATAAAGTCTGTAAATTGTAAGTCTTTCCCCTCATTACAGCTCCTAGAATTTATAAACATTTTACAAACATTTTATAAAGAACAAGACAACAAAACTATATAAAATGTCTGTCAAACGAATTTACAGAGATTTTGTTTTTAACAGGTGAAAGTACCAAGTCTGTAAATTCAAGATTTATAGACATTTTATAAAGTCTGTAAATGGTCCAAATTTTCCAGTGTATACTGGGAATTCACAAGCATGTAATATAAATATGAAATTCCTTATAACAGGAATAATATAGTATAAGTTAAAAGCCGTACACTGATTTGAGATTCCTGAGACCAGCAAAGGCGTTTCCATCGATATTTTTGATTGCATTGCTGTGGAGAAACCTGTACCAATGAAATAAAGAGTTAAATGCTAGTTTAACCTAGGAAAAATTCCAACATGATCTCGGTGAGTCCTCGTTGGCCCAATCTATGGATTGAGAGTCCGATTCCCACCGGATTTTTTTCTTTGTCCCCACGCTTGTAACTTGTCATGGTTACCTTTTTTATGTTATTTCTTTTCTAGCTCACATTATTTATCACGATGTGTAATTGAACGGACATTAATAGTAATGAGTGGATTGTCAAACCAAAGTTAAGAAGCGGGGAGGGTTGACATGATGCAAAAACACTGTGCAACAGAAAGTAGGCTGGAGCTACTTTAAAATTATCCAAAAGTCATTTTACTCTACCAGTGAACTAAAATTACAAATACAGTATGCATCTTTGTTTACGAATATTCGGGATAGAAAAAGATGGCAGCTTGAAAAAAATTATATTGTTGTTTTATTTATGTTCCCATACTTCAATGTTTCAGTTAATACAAATTTTTGACTGCCATAAAAACTCAAGCTTAAACACCAGGGTCCTCGAAATTGATATCTTGCTTATTTCATTATGCTCTTTTCATAGTACTACTTGTATTTATGAAATAAATCCATTAAATATGGTTTATGCATTTATTGGCATTTCGATAAATCAACCCCATCTTTTTCTAAGACCCCCCCACCCCACCCCCATCCTTCCTACACACACAAACACACTTACATAGAGGCGTGCGGAGATTATCGTAAGGAAAGGTTAATAAGACTGTACCCACATTTTACTTACAAGGCTTCCAGTGGCATGTCAGCAAAGGTATTAGTAGGAATGTAGGTCAACTTATTATGTATAATAATTCTGAAAAAAATAACAAATGCATGCATATATAATTTTTGTTATTCAACAATAAATCAAGATCACATACATACAAAGAGAACGCGAGAAAATCGTCTGCCAATGAAAATCCATAAAAAGAAGTATCCGTCGATCTAGCTACGCATGAAAATCTTTGGACAAATGATACCAATTACTAAAAGTCTCCATGTGTTACTACACGGGACGTCGAGTAGACAAGTGGTAAAAATATTTTACATCAGTTACAGTGCCTCCAATATAGCTTAAGTAAATTAAAGTGCATGTAAAGAGATTTTTTCCCTCCTTTACAGTTTACTTAATAGTGTCATGCAATTATAAACAACTTACAGTGTCCTCAAGTTTTTAAGCCCAGTGAAAGTACGACGACTGATCTGTGAGATGTAATTAAAGCTCAGAAGCCTAAGGATAAAGTAAAAAATCGTGGAAGTAATTTCTTTCAAGCATTCACATGTACTGTTTTTTAGTCTTCTGTTCTCAGAGGAGTAGAAAACTAAGTCAAACGTAACTGACAAGTTTTCATCGATTTTAAATGGATATGTTTTTCACAAAATCACTTAATAGACTATGTTACTTGTTCTAGTCTTCTTAACGTTTGAATGAACCAAAAATTTGACATATTTTATTTTAGTCCAATATTAGTGCAATGTGTTGAAAGCATCCTCGGAGACCCAGGGGCAGTTAGTGGGGCGAGGGAGAGTAGAAAGGGCGAAAAAAAAAATCGGCGGGAGAAAAGGTAGAGAGGGAGAAAGAGCCCCTGGGGACGAAGCCTTACCAGACCAGTTCCAAACGGCCTCGCCAATGCTGGCTCCTGATTGGGCACAAAAATACAAAAGATTTTTGTGCCCAATCAGCGAGCAGCTAGTCTGGAGTCCATGTCGTGCGTTCTAACACGAAGCAGTGTACGAAAGCAAGCCGTTCGCCATGTTTATCTCGCTCGTGTGACATAGTTTTGCTTTGCTCGAAGAGGAAAGTTTCAGTTACTATGAGCTTCAAAGATCAAAATGACCTACAGTTGTTAAACATGAAACCCGAAGGAAAATTCACATTTAGCATCGTTCTCAGGTATTGCTTCAATTTTTCTGGATCGTATCTATTTTGTTACCATGCACCACTTAACCTTCTTTGAATCAAGTCATCGCTAAGCTAAAATACATTGAATTCATTGAGCGCTCAATTGCCATTGAGAACAATAGACTAAGCATTCTCAATGAAAAGTGGAAACCAATAATCAACTTTCTGTGACACAGCATATGGAATTTTTAATTCTTTTTGGAAAGTTGTGTAAGGTTGTAATATGTACCGTAGGTAGTGCGATGATTAGTGTGTTTGGTAACCAACTACTATCTAGCTTAAGTATATTTCCTGGTAACGCAATGTAATGTAACTTAATGTTATGTATTGTACAATGGTGGAGAGTGGTAAATAAAGTTGACTGCAAAAACAATCTTTAAAAAAACATATATCTAGCCTGTATTGCTGCCCAGTTAATAATTATGTCTGGACAAGTCATGTTTTGTAATTGAGGGATTGTTTGCAACCACGAGATGGAAACCGTGAAAACGATAGATTTTAGACAAATGCCCCACCCCTGGACTACAATGCATTGCAAATTTTCCGACTAATTATGGGCACTGATGCAATAGACTGATTCATTAAAAATACCATTATGATGATTCTTGAAGGTCTTTGAATACTTGTTTCAGACAACTAAAAATCTTCAATGTGTGGTCTGTATTCCACACAGAAATTGTCTCGAAAATGTTGTCAACAGAATAAAAGTTATCACAATTATCAATTGTATCCTGTATAAGGCTGTTAGAAGAACAAGTAAGCTGGTCAATTCTGGAAAATAAGCAGTGAGGATTTCATTGTTAAGTTCCTGTTTCATTTGTTCTTGGCAATCCTTGGTAGACCTTCAAGCTTTCTTCTTTCAGCTTCTGATACCTCCCTTCCTTTGAGATCATTCTCCTTTGGGGATGCTGCATCATTTGATATCAGGGATACCATACTGTCTTCACTGTTTGGACATTCTCCACATTGACAGTCTTGAGAGCAAACATCACAGTATAAATGCTTTGGTAGCACATTACTGTTTTCACTAGAATCACCAAAGAAAACAAGAAGTTTTTCCCTTCTACATGTTGTTGACCTGAGGAAATCTAGCATCTCAGGTTCACACAGACATAGCTGTCTGCCATGGAACAGTGGTAGAGATCCAGAATTTTGACCAGCCCTCCAAAGGCCTGAACACATGACTCTATTTCATTTGGGGGACAATAGTTAATGACACGGTACAACCCTTTCATGTCTACTTCCATTCCAAGGGCACTTGTGGCAATAACTATTCGCACACTGCCTTCAGGATCTCTTACAGAATATAACACATGTTGCTGGATATTTGATGATGTCCCACTGTGGTACATTGCAATGATTCTATTCGTTGACTTTCTTGGAGAATCTTGGGGCCAATATGCTTTTTCCTGTAAAGTGTGCATCAAAAAGTTGTAAATGTCACCACAGGTTTGATAGTCTTTGACATAAACCATGGTTCTGGGGCAATCAACTCCTTTGATGATAGCTTTTTTGGCAAGCCACAAAAAATTACTCATAATATCGCTTGTTACCTTTTTAACATACAGTTTTACAGTTTTCCTGTTTGGACTTACAATAATCTCAACTCCTTGGTTAAAACTTAAATGCATGATCTTCTTTTGTGTTTCTGCTTCAGCAATTGCTGTGAGGCCATTTGTACTGGAACACCTTGTGGGAGGAGGGACCTTATTTCTCCAACTAGACCACACCAATTTTTAAATGGAGATTTATTTTTTTTCTTCTCACCCCCAGAAAGAGAAAAATGTAATCCAAGGGGTGTGTTGAAAAAAGCCCTAAGTGATTGTTTGTTTGACTTGCTGAATTTTTCAATTCCATTTTGGATGTGCATTTCTGATTATATTTATGTGCTGTGCTCAGATAATTATATTGCCATTTAACCTTTTTTTAAGTCGCCCCTTCAATTGTGTACGATTCATTTGTTATAATTACTATTGATATGTAATTTTAACACATACACTGTTTTGAAATTATAAAGGTGGACAGTTGCATAATTTTTGCCCAGGCCCAACATGGAGTAACTTTGTAATTACAGCTGTATTACTGTTTATAGTTGTAACAATAATTACATTTCCCGTACTGTTGTCCATCCATGGTGAACACAATTTATTGCTTGATGATGTCAGTTTAACAGGTTTCTGTGTACCATATTTTGTAGATATTGTTACAGTTTGAAATGATAAAAAATTATAGTGTTAAGAAATGCAGGTCTAATAATGGTGGAGATATGGGAGAGTCAATGATTGATTATTATTGTATAGTTTATTAGAACCTGCATCAAGCAGACACCCTCTACTGAGTGGAAATGAATAGCAGGGGAACCCTGCCCCTGGGTCTCTCAGGATGTGAGGGTATCCACTGAAGACAGGTTTTGCAGTATAATTTAACTTGAACAGCCCATTTCCGAGTTGCTCTTAGCCTCCTTTTCAAACCGAGGCAAAGTGCAAAGCCATTCATATTGATATGAGGTTTGTTTTTCATGCAAATAAAACTTATATCCATATGAATGGTTTTGCACTTGGCCTCGGTTTGAAGAGGAGGCTAAGGCAACTGCCCAAGAACACATCGCTTACGTAAAACTTGTTTAATTACAAGCTGCTGTTGAGAGTTTTATTCCTTCACTCCAAGAAATAACAACAAACTTTGTTCTAAACAACGCACTCTTAAACATAATTTCTTAAAACAAATCGACAGGTTAGAACCTTTTTGTTGTTAAATTAGATTTCTTATTTTAAGAATTTAATTCTTGTTTTAAGAAAACTTTCTTCCTTAAAATCAATATCTTAAGACTTAAAGTAAGAAGCCAATTTTTGGCAAAACACTTAAATCAATAACAGACACCTCAAATTAAGAACATCCTACTTTTAAGAAAAAAAATAAGGAATTACCTCTATTTTAACTAAGAAACAACTTCTTAATTTAAAACTTCAGGTTTAAGAGTGTACGATGAAGGTCGTTTACCAAATTTGTAGCTGACATGTTGCAAATTGATTGAAGCTTTAGCAATTTGAGTTTTGCACGCAAATGGAACTTGATTTGCTGCGTGCGTAGCAAGTGCGGGCCACTCGACATACCTGTCTGGCCCGTGCGACAAAAAATTGACGAGCATGGGAAAGTTTCAGTTACAACGTACAAGCGATGCATGGTAACAAAATAGATACGATCCAGAAAAATTGAAGCAATACCTGAGAACGATGCTTAATGTGAATTTTCCTTCGGGTTTCATGTTTAACAACTGTTGGTCATTTTGATCTTTGAAGCTCATAGTAACTGAAACTTTCCTCTTCGAGCAAAGCAAAACTATGTCACACGAGCGAGATAAACATGGCGAACGGCTTGCTTTCGTGCACTGCTTCGTGTAAGAACACACGACATGGACTCCAGACTAGCTGCTCGCTGATTGGGCACAAAAATCTTTTGTATTTTTGTGCCCAATCAGGAGCCAGCATTGGCGAGGCCGTTTGGAACTGGTCTGGTAAGGCTTCGTCCCCAGGGGCTGTTTCTCCCTCTCTACCTTTTCTCCCGCCGATTTTTTTTTCGCCCTTTCTACTCTCCCTCGCCCCACTAACTGCCCCTGGGTCTCCGAGGATGTGTTGAAAGACAACCAAATAAACATATACTGAAGTTTAAAACTAATTGGACTAAGCATCGCAGAGATTTGGAAGTTGAAAAATGAAAGTTTTTGGCCTTCATAATCGTAGAGCGATCGGGAAAATTGTCCTTATAACAGTCAAGGATTGAAGTTGAAAGTCGGTGACTGAGCGGAAAACTATGGTGTTTTGTTCTGCGATAAACTGCAACAATAATTGTCCATTTTCAATACGAAAACAGTGAAAATCTTACACGCAAGTTAGAATACTTAGCATTCGCCAGAAAAGAGGACGCTGGGAACACGGTTGGTTCGCCAATAGTGACGTCATAATTCTAACCAATCCTACCACTTGAAGCGCGCGACCATTTCAGAAACGTTTTCGTGAAGCGTTCGGAAATCTTCGTACTTTTAGGCTTAAGGCTTAAAGGCTCAAGAAGGCAAATTGTTGCGTAAGTATGCTTCATTATTGTTTCCTTTAACGTTTAAATAATTTCAAATGGATAAAGAAAAAAATTCAAATTATTGGTTCATTTGACCTCTAAAGAAAACTAAGTTTTACTGGATTAAACAGTTATGCTAATGATGCCTTAGGAAAAGAAAAACATAGTCTTTAGAGTGTGATCGTCCGGGTTGTGTAGTTCTGAAAAAAAAAATATTGTTGTTGACGTTGACTGACGTTTCGACAACCTAAGCGGAAGTCATCTTCAGAGTCATGCGTGAAGATAACTTCTGCTCAGGTTGTCTGCTCAATTTCAACAACAACAGTTCTTTTCAGAACTACAAACCCGGACGATCACACTTGACAGACTACTGATACTCCTGAGTTCAAACCATTTACAAAAAAAAATTACATAACAAATCAAAGGGCTCTGAGAGCCATCTCGTTAATACGTAACAAGGTAAGGTTCATTTTAGACGCCGTAAGAAACCAAACTTAAGCGGCTACTACTTATCTTGCAACAAAGACAAAGAAACTCTAGCCCTATTATTTTTCGAGCTAGCACACAAACTTAATGGCATAACTAAACATTCTAAAGACGCAAGAGCTAAACTCTGGAGGTCTACACAACACCACGAAACCAGCAGGAGTCATTTCAGGCCTGTCAACGTACTCCGTAATAGTGCCAATGTCTTTTAATCGAGTCCCCGAAATAGCTTGTTGAAATGCTTGATTGGTCATTCAATTCACGACAAACACAATTTCACTTGTAAACGAATGCAATTATACAGTGAATTCCACCAAATTAAAACTTTCTGCATTTGCTCAAAATGATAAACTTTGGTTAGCTAAGTCAGCAAAATCATGACTTCTCTTGCAAACCATTGTATAATCAAACCGTAATTTTTTTTTCGGCATCAGCATATCGAAGCATGTAGCTAAATCTAATAATGGCAATGATTCAGTATTCCAAAATTGAATGACACCCAATGTCCATGCTACATCATGGGAAACGAAATCTTCGGAGAAGAAATGTACGCTCAGAGCTGGAAAGACTTGTATTGTCTAAGAATACAATCAATACTATAAAATCGCTGGGTTCTCGATACTTAGAGAAGCAAATAGCCAGCAAATAACCGTATTCAGTTTACAGTCAGCAAAATCATGACTTCTAGCTCTTCCATACTCTTGCCTTGATTAAACTGTAATTTTCTTCGGAGAAGAAACATACACCCAAAGCAGGAAAGACTTGTATTGACTAAGAATACAATAAATACTATAAAATCGCTATGTTCTCGACACTTAGAAAAAAGATTATCGCATCGAGTCGCAACTTTGCAAAAACTATTTCTAGTGTATTCAAAACATGGAAACGTGAGATAAATAGTTCATTGTCGGAATACGAAACATTACGTATTAAAGTCGCTAGCAACACACGCGAGAATCCACGCTTTCGGCGCTTCATGCCTTTGCGAACAGCAGGCAGCGATTTCAACGAATAAACCTAAAAAATGAAGAATCGCTGATAATGTTAACTGGCCATTTAAATTCCATTTGCAGTTTAAAATAAGCGTATTTATCATACAAATAAGAAAACATCTCATCGCGACATAAATCTCCATTAGATAGTATTCTAAAAGGAGACAAATGAATACCCTGAGGAGTTTAACAATAGGCCAGGGGGTACTCCCCGAAAAGTTTGGCTGGAGGTGTGCGGCACGCTTCTCGAAACCCTTACCCTATTTCAGACCATATCGTTTGGTGCCGTTATATATAGCTTATATAAAGAAGTACCCCCCTCCCCACCGGAAAAACGTTTTCAGCTGAGGGACACGGAGTGACTAATTTGCATATATGTACCCGTATACGACCCGTATACTATATCTCGTCTACGCTTGCGCATTGACGATATAAAAACGAAAATAACTATTAACAAAGCAATCAGAACAATTGCGTGAAAATCCAAGTCATCTCCCTTACAATTCACTCATCATACTGCAGCCAGAAAATGCTCCATCTGGTATTGACTGTAGCTTGTTGAAGGACAAATCGCTGAAAGTAAAAATATATAAACGTTATTTACCAGCCGGGAGGTCCGTATAGGAAAACTAAAAAAATCTCATTTCTATCAGTTTATGTCTCTCGGTAGAATAAACGGCTGTTGAGTTTGCCTCCGGTGAGGATAGAGAAATGTTCTTGCCTACAGCGAAGCCGTGGAAAGCTGAAGATTAACTTTAAAAACTTTTCTAATTTTTCTATAAATGGAAAGTCGAGCGTAATTCATTCATAGCAGTGCGAAAGCTAAAACTGAGATGTTCTAATTTAAAAATCATATCTTCTTGAATGAAAACTTACAGAACTTAGATAAAAGAAGGCAAAAACTGTGGAATATAAGCATACTAACCGAGCAATGTAGTGAAAGTACGAATTATCTCGTAAAATCCGATCGCGAAATTGTGTATAAATTAACTGAAAACAACCCAGTACAAAACTAGAATGACAAATTTAAGCAAACTTTTTTATTGAAATTCACAGAATCTCGATTAGAAGAAACAAAACCGGAAAAATAAGTACACTTAAATCAAATGCAGTCAAAGCCAATGTAAACAAGCGCTAGATTATCTAATCACAGTAATTTTATAAAGCCACAAATGTCGCTTTGTAAAAAAAAAAAAAAAAAACAAACGCCAAACAAACAATAAAATCGACAAATCATAAAATCCAAACTTGTACTCGCCTTTTCGAGGAATAACATTGGCCTGTAATTTTTCGGCTGATTTCTCTATCCATTTAATTTAATCTCTTTCTTCATTGAGTCTTTTGGATACCTCGTTCAAGCGTTAATATCTTAGCGTGTTTTCGGATCTTTGTCAGCCGATGTCAGCCATGCATGGTGAAACTTTGCTGGTTCTCTTCATTGTTTTCTTCATTTGTGTCGTTAAATATTCTATCTAGCTAATAAAATTCACTTTCGCTTTGGTGGCTTTCGTCTGGGTCCATATTTGACGAGAAAATTTAATAATACCAGGGCTCACAAGCTTAAAACAATGGAGTCACAATCGCGATTATCATGCAACTACGCAACCCCTTTCGGAATCATAGAGTGAGCGGGCAAGATCGCAAATTTCCGCCCGCTCCCGGAACCAATCATATTGCAGGATTCGCAGAATTCCGCCCGTTTGCGCTCTGAGAAAAAAATAAACATGCATTATTACACTTATTTAGAAAAAGAAACAACAAGTGGAATTTATATTACAGAGTGGTCCTGCACTTTTTTGATAAATTTGAATTTTGATTAAGAAATGGATTTTTTTTGAAAACTATGATTTGTTATCAGTGTGTTGAATGAATATATATAGATAGGCTTAGCCTAACAGCGGAGCTCTCTGAACAGAAACGATGATGATAAGCTTAACTTAGGTGAAAGGTCGGAAGCACAAGAAAAATTAGAATTAAGATTGATGACCAGGCTATTAATTTTAGCAATTCTCAAAAACAGTAAGCTTATTACGAGACCGTCTGCACAGAACATTTAGACTGCACAAATTCCACAAAAGCTCACTGTTTGAGAAATGTGAAACCTCTCTTGAGTAGCAAACCGTGAAAAAAAAAGCAGGAAAAAACGATTTTGCAAACCGTTTTCTCCACTAAACACAACAGTGTTTTTTTTCTTTTAAAATGTTTTATTTATCAATAACAAATCCCTAAAGTTTACAATATTATCCTGAGAGGTTAGTCATTTCCGGTTACAAGGCATCCTGAGTTAAAGCTAGTCATTTCCGGTTACAATAATACAAGGTCAGTTCCGGTTTGCAGTCCTTTCTGGTTTGCACATGATTACTTTAGTCATTTCTGGTAATGAATGATGAGTTGCCAGTAGCTAAATTATTAGAGTCAGAAGCTTTGACTGTTGCATTTCACAAATATTCGGATGACACCACAAAGCAGAAAATTTCTGTTCGCGGTGGGGGGGGGGGGGGGGGTACTCCCATATATGAGCTATAAAGGTATGTGCCGCTGTGAAAGGTATGGTTTTTAGGCAGTTTAGTCTGGGATAGGGTATAGTAATCAGAGATTTTTGGTCTAGAATAGGGTATCATTTTCTACGAAACTGATCAGTTGCATGAAGAATTTAGTCTAGACGAGGTTTACTGGCAAATGGCATTTAATAATCGGTAAGGTAATAATCGGTAATAGTGAATGAGTTTCTGCAAAATAGCGAGTCTAGAAAAGGTCTAGGATAGGGTAGGATTTTTCGGTGTTTAGTCTAGAATATGGTTGCAAAATGCAGCTAAAATGGTCTAGTATAGGTTAAGGGTCTCAGAGTCCCAGCAGCACACCCCCGCCCAAAAATTTGCAAAGTACCCCCCTCCCCCCCCCCTCCTCAGTCAATTTGCAACTGTGTTGTGATGTCATTCCTTATGTCCCTTACAGTGGCCCGAGAGTTCTCGGTGCTATTGTGAAAAGTTACTTTATTTCGAAAAACCCATATACCATAAAGTATGGTCTTAATGAAAAAGCGTGCTCGCATGTCATTCTCGTCGACAGCAGAAGTCCATTAGGTAAAAGAAAATAGTCTTAACATTAACTAAAAACCTAGTATTGAGTAGTGCTGATAGGGTGGGAGTGAAAACACCCCACACCCTTCCACAGGTTCAAATTTTAATCTAGCTTGGGAAGGCGTGGTAAACAGTTATCTGGTTCCACATTTGCAGTACCATTGCTAAACCAGACACCCAAGATTCCCATTCTTGACACCCACGTCAGGCCATAAGGAGTGTCCGGACTTCATGGCTTAAGTACTCTTTGCCACATTTAATTTAGTCCCTGTACCTGTCTCGTATTTGTGAAGTAAGGTAAACAATTTGTCTAAAGAAAAAATGTCATTTACAAAACATGTGGAGTTATCCACATATATATTGGCGAATTTTAAAACGCTTTCCTCAAGCTTCTGGAAGGAGAAAACGTTCAACAGTATCATCCTTTCTTATAGTGGTAGCCAAAACGTCTGCGCATAAAATGTACAAAAGTGGAGACCGGGGATCTCCCTGCGTCACCCCCCACTCGAGTGGAATTTCTTTAGTCAAAAAACCATTAACTATAATTTTCATATTTGCTTGACAGTATAATGTAGATATTCAGCAAGATACCAGTTTCATTGGTAATATTTATATAATCTAGAGGGTCACGCAAGAGAAAGAAATTCTCAAAAATCGTCCTACCTGGGAAGGAACAAGTTTGACCTTCTTGTAATAATCGAGGGTAACACTTTTGAAAGTCTGTAAGAACTTTTGAACAAATTTTGTAATGAACATTGAGTAGCGAAATGGCCGGGCCACCAATTTTTGAAGTTTTTCTTATCATCTTTCTTGTAAAGTAATCTAGTCACGCTTCCTTGCATTGAATCACTGAGAGAATTATTTTCCAAACTAAATTTATAATTTCGAACAGAATAGGGCCTAAAAGATCCCAGAATTTAGCGTAAAATTCTTGAGGTAATCCGTCTGAACCGGGGGTTTTCCCTGAAGAAAGTCCACGCATTGCGCGCGTAATTTCAGCCAAAGATAAAAATCCTTCGCAGGATAAAATTTCGCTCTCACTTAATCTGTTTTCAAGTTTGTTCAAAAATTCGGTTTGGACTGTTAAATTAACAGGTTCTTGCAAGTACAAATTACGGTAAAAATCGAAATGAGCCGGAGAAAAGGAACAAGCTTAACTAAGGTGAAACTTAATTAAGGTGAAAGGTCGGAAGCACAAGAATTAAGATTGACGACCGGGCAATTTTCAATTTTAGCAATTCTAAAAAAAAAACAGTATTACCCGACAGTCTACACAGTACATTTAGACCGTAGAAAAGTTCACAAAAACAACTTTTCTCTGTCTAGAATAACTAGTACGACTACTTTCCGAATAAAATACAGTTTTCGTTTGTCAAAAATTGCCCGAGAAACTGATTTGGAAATCAAAATTGCAAAAATACACAAACATGTTTGCATAAGGCGACGCGAGTGAAGACAGAAAATCTAAGTCTTGTTTTGTTTACATAAAATCGCTTTTCAATCTATGTAATGAATGAACAAACACATAAAAATGGACAACACAATCTTCTTTCGAAAAATGTTATTCAAATCTCCATAAGTTTATGTTTAAAAGCAAAACGCGAACCATTAAGAGCTCATGATTCGAGGCCGAGATGTCTCCGATGAAAGAAATCAAAACAACTGAATTTAATTGAGCGCGTTATAAACAATTCTCCCGAAAACTAGCGAGAACATAAAAAAGTCAATCACAGATTCATATCAACATAAATTCCCATCGAAAAATGTATTTTGTTTTACCTTTAAGTCCATCCACTGCTTGGAAATTGTTTAAATCTCCGCTTCTTCAGTTCTGAAACCCGAAGTGACAAACATCTTCCCGCATTGCTCCCATCCTCGAAGCAAGATTTTATCCCTGAAAGCTCTTCTATTTCCACTATAGTGGCTTCTGAGTATCCCATAATTAGTATCCCTGTCTTGAGTAGCAAACCGCGAAAAAATTCAGGAGAATAACGACTTTAATTTAAACGGTTTTCTCCGCTAAAACACAGCAGTGTTTTCCCAGGTGACGTGAAAATTGCAAAGATCCCGGTGTGGCGTCATACGCCCATGTTTTGCGACGGTCTACGCGCCCGCGAGTTAACCCTAAGCGACGGCGGCGTCGGCCGGCGTCGGCGGCGGTGTGACAACGCGCCCGCGAAACATTCCGCTAGCCATGACCATGAAAAATGACGGCCATGGGTTCTATGGTTCTCTGGTTCTATGAGTATGGGGCTGCGCAGCCTGGCCTTCGGCCAGGCAAGAGCTCCGCTATAAAACGGTTTTAGTGTTCAAGCTTGCACAATATCGCCTGATTTTAGCAGTGTTTATTATATACATTTAACAGTTATAGTGCGAAAGCGAAGCGCTATATCGCCGGATACTTAGTCGACGAGGCCGTAGGCCGAGTCGGCTAAAATCAGGCGATATTGCGCAAGCTTGAGCACTATGTAAAAAGGCTCACAACAATATTTTACCTCGCGCCATTTCTTAAACAATAAGCAGCGAATGCCGAAACCTTTGCCAAGCTAAAATTAATTTAGCTTACACAATCACTTGAGAGTTTCTACGAAGAGGTTTCGTCTGCTTAAAGAACGGGACAGAGTAGTGACTACACGAATTAAAACAGAGTAAAATGATATAGAATGTTCTAGTTACAATTGTTTCGTATCTTAAAAAGTTCAATTCAGAATCAAAACAAATTGAACAAACACAAGGCTACCTAAACATAGCGGCGAAAAGTCAGAAAGAACTGCAGCGTGGACAGTATGTCTTACAAAAATTCACAGCTATAGGATACGAGAAACGGTTAAAACATCGTACCTGTCGTTGATTTGGCTTTTTAGTCCCTTCCATCAGCACCAAGTTTTCAAACATCGAAGTACGAGCTGAGTCGATCAATGTTGTTTACAAGCTTGTTCGTTTTTAGCTCCTACAGCCGTAATGACGAGATCAGAAACTTTTCTGAGGAAGCATCAAGTCTATATCATATTCCGGAGGTGATTACTAAAGGAATTATTCGAAAATTGTGCTCCTTCATTCACTCCTTGTCTAGCGGTTAAACTTTGAACCAGCTTTCATTCAGTTACGCCAAGAAACACTGAGACCGCGACAACGCGAAAATTTCGCCTTTTTTGTCCAATCATGTGATCAACAATTTTTCTCTTTTCTTTTCTTCCCTTTTTTCTTTCTTTTCCCTTTTTCAACTAATAGTTCACGCCCTTTTTCGCCCAAAAACAAGAAGTTGCAGGCAGCAATCGTTTTCACGTTCCTTCAAAATGCGAAATTTACCCCCATCGCTGGTTATACGTCATGTAGACATAACGTATATCGATAACTTTTTGACAATATTTGGGCAGTGTATCAATGTGTTGAATTATAAACTGAGATATACGCACTGAAAAGCCATGTCGTAATTTCCAGCCGATCAGGAGGGAACGACTTTTTCCACGTGTGAGAAAACTCACTCGTCCAATGGGATCCCGTGAACTACTACGATTATTAGTTAAGCAAGGCACGAGCGAAGTTTGGTAACAAAGTTTTTCCGTTAAAACTACGTTTACATTTCCAGCGGTATTGCTGACTGTCATGGGCGTCATCAGTTATCTCGCGCGTTTAATTTTTGTTATACTGATAACATCCACAACAAACAAGTTATTATTGGAACGTAGCGAGTTGCTCTTGCCGGATAACAACGTAGTTTTAACGGTAAAACTTTGTCACCAAACTTCGCTCGTGCCTTGTTTAACAGATAATCGTTGTATACTTCTTCGGTACAGCGGATTTTCCGCCAACTGTGTCACCTCTCGGTGGCCGCTCGCTTCTATCCGTTCATTCATTCAACGAGAAGAATTTTGTTTCTAAGAAAGTTGCTGTTGGACCAGAGTAAGAGAGTTTTTCAGTACCAAATGTGATCTATAAGTTCGAAAAATGGACGAGTCGATTTCTAACTTCTATATTTCAGTGGGGGGGAGGGGGGGGGATTAAGTGGATAGTCTTGAAAATCAAATCAATTGTTGAAAGAATGTTAGACAAACAAACAACACGGCGAGCGGGATGTTTATCTTGTCTTCCTCTAAAATGAGTAAAAAACGCTTTGTTACCCAATATTTTTCGCTGCAAGACTACGTGGAAAACATGGAGAACAAGAACAGAGAAGAAAAACCGATTCGGGATGTCGAATTGTTAAAACAATTTTTGACAAACGAAAAACACGACGATTTGAAAGTTGTGCACCATACTACCAGAAGAGCTAATCTATCTATCTTATTTGATAAACTTGAACACTACGGCATACGTGGTTTGGCCCTGAAATGGATAAAGACCTATTTCTCAAAAAGACTTCAATTTGTAGAATACAATGGTCATAATTCTTCACGTATTAATATTTCGTGTGGTGTTCCACAAGGTTCTATTTTAGGACCTTTATTTTTTCTGCTTTACATCAACGATATATAAACATCGCATCTACAATATTACAATTAATCTTATTTGCTGATGATACCAACGTTTTTCTGTCTCACAAAGATGGAGATTGCTTGGCTAACATACTGAATACTGAGTTAAATAAGTTGTCAATTTGGTTGAGTGCTAACAGACTCTCATTAAATCTTAAAAAAAAACTAAATTTATGGTATTTAAACCAAGTCAGAAACGTTGAAGTGTTAAAATTCAGCTTTTAATAAATGGCGATGAACTTGATCAAGTAAAAGAAACCGTTTTCTTGGGAGTAATCGTAGATGAAAATTTAAATTGGAAATCCGAAATCTCACATGTGGCCAACAAAGTTTCAAAGTCTGTTGGAATAATTCGTAAATCTAGTTTCTACCTGTCGACAAAATCTTTACGAACCTTATATGTTTCACTAGTTTATCCATACTTTTTCTATTGCAACTTAGTTTGGGCCTCGACTTATAGAAGTAACCTTTCTCGCCTTGTAATTTTACAGAAACGAGTGGTGAGAACAATAGCTAAAACCCAATTCTATGCACATACTGACCCAATCTTTAAAAACCTTGACATTTTAAAATTTCATGACATACACCTATTACAACTTGGCTTATTCATGTATTCCTGTCAAAACCGTACTCTTCCTTTAAAATTTTATTGTAAATTTACCTTACAGAGACAAATTCATTCATATAATACGAGGAATTTCCACGCTTTTCGTCTACCTTTCTGTCGGACTAATATCAAACAATTTTCCGTTTTTTACCAAGGACCCAAATTTTACAACTCCTTATCTAATGAGATCGTGAACTCGTCCTCCCCTGCCTCCTTTAAAAAAAGCAATTAAGACGTTTATTTGTAATAAATATTAGTAATCTTATATAAATGTGTCAAATTAATATTTTTGAGTTTTCCTTTTCATTTTGTAACTTTCCATTTATTTTGTAATAATGTATCCGTCGTCATATTCTTATTTTGTTAATGTCATCTTACAAAACTAAAGCTGAGGAGGCCTAATTAACATAAGCTTCATAGTTTCTTTTAGGCCTCCTCCCCATTGTTACCTCTATTCTTCTTATATTAATGTTTTATTGTAGTATGGCAAGTAAAAAATAAATAAATAAATAAATTCCAAGTATCACTCTCAGAACTCATTTCCTTCTTCGACGAAAAGATGGAGAAGATTATGAACCGTCCAGAGAAGTCTTATAGCGAGCATTGAGTCATGTAAATAATATTTATGCTTGATATTTTTTTATATGCTTCTTTTTTTTCCCACACTTTGACTTCACGTTTATTAAATATATTTATAGATATGGCAGCAAGATTTAGATAAGTTGTCAATGTTTGTTTGCGACTTGCATTTGTCTAATGCAAATTGTCCTTAAACGAGGCGTTAAATCTCAGTTTGTATAGAACAAACATAATACCTGACATTGAAAGTGTTTTGTACAGTATCTATGCACTTGTTATTCTGTATCAGAAATAACAGTTGGTGATACGTCAGAAATCTGGTTCGATTTCAGACAAATCACCAGCTGACGTGCGTATTCCGTCAAATCAGATAACGTTTTCATTTGCAACAACTTTTTCAAATAAAGCTTATGGCATCTTTAACGGGTTAAAGCACGTCAGGTTCAGCTGTATGGTACCATTAACGGTCAAAACGAGCAGAAAATAGGCCTAAAAATGTTTTAATTTACTTTCGCTCGGTGTCCCCCACCCCTCATTCCCCCGACGCGCTTTTGTTTTCATTGTTCTATTCTTCTTTTCCTTCTCACTAAAGGTCTATTTTTCTTGATTGCTTTCTGAGCCCCTAATGAGACGAGTCTTCCAAGTTTTTACTTTTCTAAAGATATTCTTAGTATTTAAACATGTTGTCACAAGAGTGATATACGAAATTAGCTGAAAATAATAAATATTTACTTATGAAGTAGAAGATGACGTTCTTGGATTACTTAGTGCAAAACACCATTTTTCCTTAAGTAAATAGAACTAAAAGCAATTAACCCAAACTAAGTGATGATAAGATAATTGCAGAAAACATATAAACATACACGCAAAGTTCAAATTTGAGATATGTTAAGAAAAACAATGTGATTGGCATAGAAACCTTATTCAAATATATTTAAGTAAAAAGTTGTATCTTTTTAGCAAGTTAAAACTATAAGACATGCAGTATATTTAACATTTAGAATTCTCTCAAGATTCTAGAAACTTCTATGTATTTCTTTTAAAATTAATCACAAGGTAAGTTGTGACATGGGACTTCCCTTAGATAATGGGATCAATGTTCAAATTAGGTTATTAAGAAATTGGTGTCAACAACTTTAAAAAAACGCAACCTTCCGAATGTCCAGTAGAACCAAAGGCAATACCCATTCTTAAGCTAAAACTGTCTTTTATTTTATAGCTTGTAATTTTACCTTATTTCTGACAGTTGAAAACCGATGAACTGAAAATTCTCTTTTTTACGTGACTTTTAAAATAGAACCCTTATAATTAATAGTCAGAGGTTGGGACAGTTCGTCTCCAAAACTGACACTAGTTTTCCTTTTCTTAATCCATTAGCTTTTAAAAACTACTTTTGCTTCTTTATAGTAATTGAACATAGGAACTTGAGCTTTCCAAACTATCTTAATCCCTTGCCCACTTTCGAAATTGTGTCAATACAGAATAAAGGATGTTGTCTTTTGTTTACTACAAACCAACTATTAACTGTGATGTTGGTTGTTAAAACGTATGATAACTTAAATATAACTTCACTGAAATGTAACTTGTAGTTTTAACTTTAGTCTGATTTTATTCATGTACTATTTGGCAACTCTTTTCATATAGGAAAAGTTTTGCAATGAACATTTTACTCTCGCTATAATTATATGTTAATCAAGCGAACCATATGTTGCGATCAATCAAGTAATCTTAAATATATGTACACGCAATTAAAAACATAAAACATATAAAAGGAGTATTGTGAACTAGAGTAAGAGACAGTAAGAAGAGAAGGGTAGAGAAGAAAGTAAGAAGAAAGCTGAGAAGAAAAAGGTTTATCTCTCTTCTACCGTTGAGCTTAGTTTCCCGCAGAAGAGCCAAATTAGTCTCTTCACAATGTAATGAGCTCACTACCTTAGAAAATATTCTTAGGTTCATGCAAAATACCTTCCATATGACTTACGCCCATCCCCTTTTCTGGGTATTCTGTTATTATAGTTTTCACTTTTAGTGACATACTAATTTGAAAATAAAACCTGTTAAAATTTACAAAAGTAGATATTTTAACGCAGTTTTAATATCATTTATGCGTACAGCAATTGCAGTTATAAAAATGTAATGTTGCATTTTGTATGCCCAGAGGAAGTCGCTAAAAAAGACAACCTCAATGTAGCTGAACTGTTTAAAACAGTAAAACCCCGCATATAAGAACCTGGTTTTTAAGAACCTGTTAGGCTAAGATTGTCCATTTAGATCCCCTTTCATAAGAACCTGTTTTAGCCTAAAATTTGGAAATGTTCTTTTTTTTATAATCTACTACTAAGAGGGTCGTGAACGGGGGGACCTAATCCCATTTCCCAGCAAATTGTTTTTTTTTTCAAATCCCAGCTAAAATCCCACAATCCCAGCCTGTGTTGCTCAAATTGAAATCCCATTCCCATTTTTCTATTGTTTTTGTTTCATGAATCCCAGTCCCAGTGCACAAAATGCCATTTCCCAGCCTCTAAAAAAGGCAAATCCCAGCTCCCATTTTACCCCTTCACGACCCTCTACTAAGGGATTCAAAGCTGATGAAATCAAAAAGTTCTACCAGGTAATGAAAATGAGTCAGATGTCTTGCGATGTCATTTCAGATGTATAGATACACTCTAACGTTAAGAAAACCAAGAACAGGTTTGTATTTTTTTAAGATTGAAGTCATTTAGACATAATTATATTCATTTTTTCTATAAATAATAGGCCGTACCAATATTCTTCCAGGAACAACCGAAAATAAGAACCTGTTTAAGAACCTAAATAACCTAATTTCCCAGTAAGCACCAATTATATAAGAACTTTTTAGGCTAACTTGGAAAATACAGGTTCTTATATGAGGGGTTCAGTACTGTGTGTCATATGTTGTCTTGTACACTGCTTTTCTGCAGTGTGGTGTATCACTCGTCTCCTACGAGGTTTTTTTCAAAAACAAAACCATGTAAACATTACCGGGGTAATAAAGCTCCTGACATTACTAGTTAACATTATTATCTTGTCCTCTAGATATTTTTGTCCTCCAAAACTCTGACTCGCATAAACAAGTTAAAAAGAAAGTTATTAAAACAGTTATTAATATCATGACAGCAATACAGACATCTTCAATGCAATATCCTCAAAACTGTACGCACGCACTTCCTTAAAGTATTCTATATTTACAGCACATATTCTCGCGTTTTGTTTATCACATTTAATTTAGAGGGTTCAAAACGGGTCCGTTAATGAACTACGATCCAACCAAGAGGGTCCATATGACACTGATTCCTGTAAACTCTGACTCGTCCTCAGTCGTCTTTCTTGGCAAGACGCGGGAGACGCGCCGTCAACAGCGATGTTATCGAAAAATGTAGCCAATCGGATTTAACCGGATATCACGTTGCATGTTGTTCAAAACCATTTTAACCGTAGGTGCATTGTAGAAATAGCTGTGGAACAGCTGAAATAATTAATTTATCAGATTTGATCAAGAGCGTCGGAGTGATAAACATTAACATTCATTCTACAGCAACAAGCTCACGAAATTGTCAGAGGTCTGTCAGAGGATTTCTTCGTCGAACTGAAGACCGTTTAAGCTCGCAAGGATAAGCAACTGACATTGCAATAAAACGGCTCCACAATAATTCACCAAGCAGATAGACTCCAAGTTCATAAGAGATCGTAGAAGTGTAGAATATTTTGGGCTAAAGAAAACGCTCTTTGAATTATTGAAGTTTTACCAGGCTGGTCAGAGCGAGAGCGTCTTCTCGCAAACAAATAATTCGTCTAATACATTCTTTCTGCTTGTCCTTCAAGGACTTACGAATAAAATGTCGAAGGGACAAATTCAAAGCCGATGATAATTGACTTTCAACATTCAACGCGACAGCCGCAATGATAAACTGGTGTTTTGGGCATGCATGATTCAGACCGGAAGTTACAATTCTAATCCAGGTAACCAATCAGAATGCAGCTCATTGATTCTTTTGTTTTACGACCAATCAGAAAAAAATCAGATTCTGACTCTTTTGCAGAAGGTTCGTTAAATAATTATATCAGGCTCTCTTTTTTCCATCCCCGCGCCCTTCCACCGACTTTCGCGCGTTCGTGCTCTGCCGCCCCGAAAAAAAATAGCGCCTGATCGCAGGTTAACGCTTAACAAACACGCGTATACATGCGCCCTACAAAAGCCCATATATATGCGGTTAAAAACGTTTGTGTATATGCGTTTGCAAACACTTCGTTGTATATTTATCAATTTTATTTGGTATTTTCATTAAATTAGGTAATTCAGAGGCACGGCTCTCAGGAAGAGCAATATGTACAGTATGAAGGAGAAACCGTGGTTAAATAAAGACTATGTATGTATGTATGTATGTATGTATGTGTGTATGTATGTGTGTATGTATGTATCTATGTATAAGGAGCATCGAATTATACCGTCAGCTATAAACTACTTCATGTACGAGAAAGGTGAAATGTACTCTGAAGGAATCGAGCATGACGGCACTAACTTTGATCAAAGTTTGGTTCTCATTCGTGGTCCTCGCACTTGTTCAAGGTTCTCCAACATCTCATTTGTTAGAATCTGATCGAAACATGGCATTGAGTCAGTTCGTGGATTGATCGATTCTTTGGATACAAGTGAGGCAGAAAATACTGAGAGAATTGTTAGTAAATGGCACGCCTACACTGACTCCCTTTGTGGGGTTACGCTTGCGTGGCATTGGAGCAGGCGAGCGCGTCTTTGAGGGATTTGCCTCTTTTATGATATTATCGGGGTTTTTTGTAAATGTTTTTTAGCAGTGGCTGATTTTGTATAAAACACCAGATATCCATCACTATTTGTTTGAGAGTTTGCACTGCTGGGTGCATGGTACGTAGTAACAAAAGGCGATATCTTATCATGAGTCTTTTTCTTTTGTTGGAGTGTCGACTGTCTAAAGGCGAAATTGACCCCTGATAATGACCTCACTATGACTGTTTTTGGATACCCACGAGCTATAAGACGTAGTTTAAAGTTAGAGAGGCACTCTTCAAATGTTGTTTTTGAAGAGTTCGTTCTCAGTAACCTAATTGCTTTGCCTTTGATGAAACCTCTTTTTACGCCTGGCGGATGGCAAGAGGTAAAGTTTGTATATTGAAAGGTTTCAGTCGGTTTGTAGTGTCTTGATGTCCAGGATGGACATAAACCTTTCCCCCTTGAATACAACTGTATCAAGGAAAGTTATTTTGTTCTCTGATACCTCGGCTGTAAATTTAATGGTAGGGTGAAGTATATTAGCTTGATCAATAAAGAGATAAACTTCTTGTATATTACTGTCCCAAAGGGAGAAAATGTCGTTAATGTAGCGTTTCCATACTCTTGGCTTCGTATTGCTTTGTTGAATTATTCTTGTTTCAATTTCCGCATATGCGTAATGAACGGGTTATCGGTAACGGCGACAGATATGCAAATGAGTCACTCACTCGCTCACTCCTTCCATCAGCTGTAAACTTAGTGACGTAATGCTTTGTTACGAATGCGTTTTGTAACAAGAACAGCGTGAAAACAGCGATAACAATAACTAAATTGGTGTAAACGAAAATAAACAACAATAAGCTTAAAGATGTTTCGCGTTTGGAGTCTTTAATTAATGCAACGTTAAAATCGATCTAAAACGAATTTTCAACCGAGACACGCGTTTGATGCTTATCTACCTTCAAGTAATAATCATTATCTCAATTCAAGACAGTGATCACCAAATCAGTGATCACGGTGGCTGAATGGTGTAAAGCGCGGACTCACAGCCGAAAGGTCCAGGTTCGAATCTCGCTCGGGCCGTTCTTTTTTTTTTTCTTTCTTTCTTTTTTTTCTCTTCCTTCTTCGGACTGAACGTTATGAAAGTGATGTACTGTATTTTTCTTTTTGCGTTTGTCAAAAATCCTTACGTTTAATTTAAAAAAAAAACTATTGAACCGAGTCAGTGTCAAAACATGAGCTTACAGCAATATTGCGTTACGCGTTAGCATTTCTTTTTCACGGGTTGGCTCTTAGGAGCCTTTGATTGTTCCCATAGCGGTTCTTTGGCGATAATTTTCGCCATAGAACAATAATCAACATAGTGCTGGGACACCTGCGGAGCAGAAATGTTTTTGTCCACCGTCGCCGTGTCAGGTCAAGTTTGGTTCGAATTAATCCTGTTGGTCGTTGTCATACATGAGGGCATTGATGGTTTCTCAAGGCTCATAGTTTATTTAAGTTATTCTACAAACAACCGTGCCTCAACAGTGTATGCACTTTTTTAGCAGCAGTGGAAAGGAATGGGTGGCCTTTGACAAACCTCCAACGGATGAGGCAATGCAGGCCATCAATGTGCCAAAGAGAATTAGGGCCCCTGACACTGTAAACACGCCTTGCGATTGTGTTGAAAGCTGTCTAAAATTCTTGCTATTTCCCAGCATGCGGTGCAGTGATGATGTTGAAAATCGAGGCAAGGCCATGATGCACTAGAACGAGAGGCTGTAGCTCGGCCCGGGCAACGAATAAGAGCCAAAAATTCACTTCTGACTAGGACTACGACTGAATTTTGCTGTAAATGTTGACTTTTGGGTTTGCAACGATTTGAATAAAAAAAACTGAAGGCAAAAACGTGATTTTTCTATGACGTAAAAAACAGGTCATTTTTGTTATTGTCCAAATTCAAACGCTGATATTCTGCAAAAATCGCTGACTTTTTTGTGTTTATTGGGTATCTCAATTTGAAGGACTTTCTAGTCAATGCTCACAATTGATAGAAAAGGCAATGTTCGCGCGATTGAGAAAGTTGCAATTTTTTAAAGCAGTGGAGTCTTGTACGGCCGGTTTTGGCCGGTGTAGGAGTCAATGGGTTAATAGGAGAAAGGGAGATGACTGGGGACGAGTCAGCTGCAAACCCTCTCCCCTCTCTTACTTAACAAATTACAAAATAAATCTTATTCTTCTTCTGGTCTGCTCTAGCCACGTGTCTACAGTATTCAAGTTTTCTTGTCCCGACTGCCCATCATTTCCCTTAAATACTATTATTGACCTCACCCCGCATCTCCTTTGCAAAAAAGGTCGATTGTATATCGTTATGTTGCAACTTACAGCCACAAAAACACTTGAAATGCCTGAAACAGATGACTCGGTAGCTGCTCAATCTGATTCGCTCTCAAGTATCTGAAAAAAAGTATATTAATAAAGTGAAAGAAAGTTGGTCAATTACAGGTCACTTCAGTTTTGTAAACGACTAATTTTGTAACTAAAATATCATCAAAAAGCATCGGTTTAGTGCTAAATTCTTGTAGTAAAAGGATGCCACCCAAGAGCATCAGTAGTGTAATCTTTTGTGATCGTCTGGGCGATATCTTTTGATAATAAAAGGCTGATGGTCGGCTTATTGTTGACTTTTGTCGTTTTGTAACCTCTTTGTTTATACATCCAACCTAATGCATTTAAGAGCAGTTCTCTGTAAGAATCGAGAAAAGTGGGAAATGAAAATTTTTGACCCCCCTACATATTTTGCATGCAGATAGGTCTTCAGGGGGGATGTTCAAAAATGACCTTTGTTAAGGTCGTTTCTTCTTTGTTGCCATGGTAACACTGGATGTTTGTTGGTGCCACTAAACCCAATTTTGACCTCAGAAACTTCCTTAAAAAGTGCAAAATGTAAGACATTGTTTCTCCAGTCCATTAATACTGAACAAATCAAGACTTTCACCAGATGTAAAACCTTTATTCTAGTTTACATTTATGCATGTGGCATTTTGTTACATCAACTGCACATGAACTTAACGGTCAAACAACTTGATGGTGTTTCAGCCATTTTAGTTGACGAGTAAAACTAGCAATATCTTTTCTTGAATTTTTCCAAAAGTACGCCGATTCTAGAACTCAAACTACGTGGCTAGTTTAAATAGATACTCTAGTTACTAAATCTATAAAAATCTCTGCGGGGCGGGTTAATTTTGGACTTTGGTTCACTGAGGAAAAACCTTCAAAAATCATTTGTTGTAAACTTTGGTGAAATTAACATTACGTTCATTCGACAGAAATCCTTTAAGAAAACTCAATCGGTCTTCAGGCTTAAAGAATAGCATGCACTCTATCAATGTCTGGTCAAATCGGCTGTTAATAGCCATTATTTTTTGAACAATCTCGATTCAAATAAAGCTTACTTTACTGTTTTCTGCAGTTCTCAACTTTCCAAGAACGAGTCGGTTCTTTCCGCACAGCATACATTTTCTGCACAAAATTCGGATATCTAAACCATCTCTTGTGGCTGAGCATGCTGTTTGTCTTCAGTGGAGGTTCATTAACCCATCACAGTGCAAATAACAACAGCTTTTGTAGTACCTGGAAGGTCACCGCAGCAAGCCATCATCGGAAGCTTTGTTCGTCCACGAACATTCCTAATCTGGATTTATGGTATATTTCTCCGTCACATGTCATCATTCGCCCCAAAAGGAGATAAAACGGTTTTCTGATTAATAGTTTAACGATCAATTACATTTAGCTAAACATTTTACCTTCTTTCTTTCGCCTTTCTTTCGTAGTTCTGGCCACCAGTTCAGGCAAAAACATCTCTGGTCAGCGGTATAACTAGAATACGATTTGACTTCATAAAATGCCAACATGGCGTCCGCATCATATTGAGGTGCCAGAAAGTATTGGAATTGGAATGCCAGAACTCTTCTTTTGTTAGATTTGTTTCTATTTACAGTAGATCATATTTCCCGTACATTTCTTCGCTGATAAAAACGAAAACGTGAACAAAAGGTGAACGACTGGATGCTTTCTTCTGATATTATAACAATATTTTCGTTTTTGGTAAATGCCTGTACTGTGACTCGGTGAGCTGCTTCTTTTATTTATTTATTTTTTTCTTTTGCTGCAAAGCAAGGAAAGTACGAGCAGATTTGCCGTCTCCTTAGGAATACTTCAAATGTAAACAACCGAATTTTTTCGTCTTTAACTTTTCTTGGCATTTTCTTTGTTACCGCTTCGATCGCTCGTCCTCTTTTAGTTGATTTCCCTCTACGCAAAAACTTGCTTTCAAGAAAGAACTTTTCATTTTCGCTGAATCTACTTTCATCTGTTAATGGCCACTCGACCATCAAACAAATTAGTTCTAGCGCGCTCGCCGCTCAAAGCTGCAGCTGTTGCGTTCCGTTTGTCTCTCTACCTTTTTGCCACGAAGTGACTTTGCGTCAGTCACTAACGTAAGTGCCGTAGTTACAGTGTTTCTGAAGTGCATAGTATCCAACAAAATAAATTTTTACACCCTTTCTAGGGAAAGGAGAGTATATATTTGAAGTATTACACTAGGAGATAAGAACCGTAAATCCTCTGTTAAACGCCCCCTCCCCCAAATACTTAATAGACTAAGAGGGAGAGAGATTGGGAGTGGGGGGGGGGGGGTGCGTCGGGGGGTATTGTAGCGAAACATAAGCAGTTCACCACTCTTTTTATACTCATAAAATTACAATAGGTTCCCACAACTTAATTTCTATGATGCGGATGTCACTCAGATCTCAATGTCGGAAAATGGAAAAACTGGAAGAAGAGTACACTCTAGTCTGTTTCTTCCTAGTTTTTTTGCTTTACCAAATCGCAACCATCAGAGCGTTTCTCATCATGAATTCGTACTCGGATTGGTACGGCAAAAAAATGTATCGGTACCGATAAGATAAACGGGAGACCCACAAAACAGACGAACTTGATGGGAACTTTTGAACCTCTGAAAAAGTAAACTTTCTTCATGCAGTTAAATGAGGAATATCGTATTTGTAGGTGGTTTTCTCATTTTCTGATTAATGCAAAGCTCGGTAGAATACAGTCTGCGGCTATAATTTTGTTTTCTGACGTCATTTGATGATCACTTTTGCGACTGAAACTTTGCTTCTTCCATTGAAAAATAGCTGTCAAAGGACAAAGAACGCTCGCCAAACGGCAAACTTTTCTTCAAAATGTTTATTATATTTCCCACCATTTTCTTGCCGGAAGTTGCTCTTGAGCTAATTGTCTCCTAATACTTAAGATAGTTTTATGCGCTCTGTACGTTTTTTCAACAGACACTTGATTCCTCGAATTTTAATTGCGTAGACTTCTAAGATATGCGGCTGAAATACTAGTCATTCCCTTACAGCCGATTTCACTGTGCAGACCCGGCCGAAGTTTGTCAGACATGATTCACCGGCTATGATTCGCTCCTCATAAATCGCTCATCATGATCAGACAGCTGTGAATAAAATTCACCCATAAACGGAGTTCACAGAGTAAATACTGACTTCCTGAAATAGTCCATCGCATGGATACCGCCAAAAATAAAACTAAAGGCGATACCCATGCCTATTGTTTGGTATTTTATTTTGTTCACGTGTCTACGTATCAGAAAACAAAAGAATGGGAATATGTACCCTTAGGCTGCTCAAAGTAAACAGAATAGAATCGACAGTCAGTGACAATGTACCTTATTATAGGAAATTAACAATGCACGTTGACAACGCGAAGAAAATTTACGTTGCACTAAATTAACGCGAATTTCTCAAAAGTTAGGTTTACATGCATTAAATTAACGCGAATTTTTCGATATCCATCTTGCTTTATTTACTGCGATTTTCATAATTAATTCTGCAAACTCGCACTTTACATTTCTGAACGCCAAACTGCGTTTTGGCTTCCGTCAATAAAACCTTCCAAGACAAGTGCACGGATGTTTCTAAGCTTTTTTTAAAGCCGAAAATTTGTTTTTGAAGCCTAACTAGACTCTATCAATTCAAAAGATTTTTCAAAGCCTCCGTGAAATGTGACTCTGAAGAGCCAATAGAGGAGTCATGAACTAATAAGGTTTTGTAATGAAATAAAGGTGCTTTAAAATAACAATGTTGTGAAATAGCGTGCATTGAATTTACATCGACATTAATTAAGATACATTAAATTAACGCGAATTTTGTAAAATCGCGTAAAAAAGTGCATTGTTTATTTCCTATAATAAGGTAATAGGATGAGGACGCCACGTTAAACATTTTACGAGGGAACGTTGTATTTTAGATTCTACCGCTGACCAGCAGGGCTTTGCCTGAACTGGTGGCCTGGACTTCGAAAGACGTATAAAGAACGGAGAGAAAAAAAGGGGTAAAATGCCTCGCTTAATGTGATTTACTTTAAAAGATTAATCAGAACCCCGTTTTATCTTCTTTTGGAGCGAATGATGGCATGTGACGGAGAAATATGCGGTAAATCCAGAGCAGAATTGTACGTGGACGAACAAAGTTTCCGATGATGGCTTGCTGCGATGACCTTCCGGGTACCTCAAAGCTTTTATTATTTGCACTGTGATGAGTTAATGGACCTCCACTGAAGACAAACAGCATGCTCAGCCACAAGAGATGATTTAGATATCCGAATTTTGTGCAGAAAATGTATGCTGTGCGGAAAGAACCGACTCGTTCTTCGAAAGTTGATAACTGCAGAAAACAGTAAAGTAAGCTTTATTTGGATTGAGATTGTTCAAAAAATAACGGCTATTAACAGCCGATTTGACCAGACATTGATAGAGTGCATGCTATTCTTTAAGCCTCGAGACCGATTGAGTTTTCTTAAAGGATTTCTGTCGAATGAACGTAATGTTAATTTCACCAAAGTTTACAACAAATGATTTTTGAAGGTTTTTCCTCAGTGAACCAAAGTCCAAAATTAACCCGCCCCCCAGAGATTTTTATAGATTTAGTAACTAGAGTATCTATTTAAACTAGCCACGTAGTTTGAGTTCTAGAATCGGCGTACTTTTGGAACAATTCAAGAAAAGGTATTGCTAGTTTTACTCGTCAACTAAAATGGCTGAAACACCATCAAGTTGTTTGACCGTTAAGTTCATGTGCAGTTGATGTAACAAAATGCCACATGCATAAATGTAAACTAGAATAAAGGTTTTACATCTGGTGAAAGTCTTGATTTGTTCAGTATTAATGGACTGGAGAAACAATGTCTTACATTTTGCACTTTTTAAGGAAGTTTCTGAGGTCAAAATTGGGTTTAGTGGCACCAACAAACATCCAGTGTTACCATGGCAACAAAGAAGAAACGACCTTAACAAAGGTCATTTTTGAACATCCCCCCTGAAGATCTATCTGCATGCAAAATATGTAGGGGGGTCAAAATTTTTCATTTCCCACTTTTCTCGATTCTTACAGAGAACTGCTCTTAAATCTCTTTAAAATACCCCATTCCCAGTGAAACGATTGCGTCTTTAGTTGAAAGCCGGACAACAGGAGGTTCAGACCGACGAAGTAGCAATATACAGCCTATTTTTCAAATATATAGTAATTCGAAGCTTTTCTTCAGCATTTGGGCTCTTTGCCGTCGATACATTTCCAGCCTCTACTTGTAAACCTATATGAGGCCAACAAATTAGTTCCTGAAAGACTACGAGTGGTGCCTCTTTTTTCTGAGGATAAGTCGAGTGGGCGAGTACACGCGCGAAATTTATTTAAAAAGTAAGGAAGACATAAAAAAGCTTTGGAGAAACTCTATCCTACCTTCGACGCGTATCTAAAACAGAAAATATAACAAGTAATATTTGCGTTTCGCTGCAGCCCAGTGTTGATTGTGGATTACAAATCAAATGTTTGTCTACTAATAACAAATAGATTCCATTTGACCGTGTGTCTGTTCAGTTATTGTAGTGTATTAGGACAGCGGTTGCGTGTATACTGACAAGTACATCCGGGATACAAGGAGAGTGTAAGCGAGCGGGAAACGGCGAGCGAACGTGTACTGTGTGTGCTCGGAATAAAGCTTATGTTTCAGGCTTTGTGGCTTGCCTTGGTGGCTATTCAATAGTACAAATTGGCGACGAGGATGGCAAGTTCAGGGGAAAGAGCGTTGCCGCCTTTAGATTTAACGGGCTCTTCCTCTCATGTCGCGGAACGTTGGCGACAGTGGAAACGATCGTATCAGTATTACATCGATGGCAAGGGAATCACGAATGCTTCTCGGAAAAGAGCTCAATTTGCTTCATTTAGCGGGCATGGAAGTTTAAGATATGTTCGAAGACCTTCCAGATCCTGGACCAGTTAATGCAGATCAGGATAATGAATATGTAGTGTGTCTTCGAAAGCTGGATGCTCATTTTCGAGCCGAGGACAATGTGCCATATGAGAGACATGTTTTTCGACAACTTGCGCCGACCCAGGGGGGGACCGCTGACAAATTCATGGTTCGTTTACGTAAACAAGCCCGTCATTGCAATTTTGGGGCAGCCTTGGAGGAAAATTTGCGAGACCAACTGATTGAAAAGTTGCCTAATGTTGAGTTGAAGAAGAAACTACTGGAAGTCAATAATATTACTCTGGAAGCTGCAATGGAGAAAGTTCGAAAGTGGGAAGCCTCACATGAGCAAGCAAGTCAAATGGTCACGCCAAGTCAAGAGCCTGGAGCAGGCACTAATGTGGTTGAAGAATGTTCTGGGCATGGATCTAAAGGAAAAGGTGTTTGTTTCAATTGTGGTAAAGAGGGTCATTTTGCTCAAGATAGGAATTGTCCAGCTCGAGGTCAGAAGTGCAGTAAACGTGGGAAATATGGTCATTATGCTAGCTGCTGCAAAGGGGGAAGAAACCCAAAGTTTGGAAAACAAAGTACCACCCAACGACGGGGAGGCAGACAGCAACGTCATGGTAAAGGAGGACAGGCCAATGCTGTTGAGGGTCCTTTTGAGCACTCAGGTGAGGATGACACATATGCTTTTACTATAGAAGAGCAAACATGTGTTTTGTCGACTTCTGCTGAGCCAGTTATCTCTGTGAGCATTGGTGGAGTCAGCAGAGACATGTTGACTGATTCAGGTTCTGCAAGCAACCTAATTAGCATGGATACTGCACGGGAACTAAAACATCATGGGCTAAAGATTGAGTTACAACCCTGCACAAAAAAGTTGTATGCTTATCGGGGCCGAGAGGTTGAAGTTGAAGGCCAGTTTCAGTCAGAAGTTTCTGTAGCCAGAACAAAGATTGTGGCAGATTTCATTGTTGTCAAAACAGGGCGTTGTTTGTTAGGATATTTGACTGCCACAGATCTTGGAATCCTTCGTGTGGATCCGGCAGGAACTCTCGGTACAGGGAACTGTAACACTGTTGATGACACTCTTGTAGGACAACTCAAAGCAAAGTACCCCAGTGTGTTCCATGGGATTGGGAAACTAAAGGGTTATCAGTTGAAGCCACATGTTGATCCTAGTGTAACCCCGGTGGTTCAAAAATGCGCCGAGTGCCCTTTTCCCTAAAGGACAAGGTAACTGCCAAGGTTAATGAACTCCTTGAGAAGGACATAATTGAGAAGGTTGAGGGGCCTACGGCATGGGTTAGCCCAGTTGTTGTTGCACCAAAAGCATCAGGAGGCATAAGATTATGTGTCGATATGCGAAGAGCTAACGAAGCCATTATCCGTGAGAGATTACCTATACCAACCATAGATAAAGTCCTTGAGAGCCTTAATGGGAGTGCCGTGTTCTCGAAACTAGATTTGAGATGGGGATTTCACCAGATCGAGTTGGATGCTGATTCAAGGGATATCACTGCTTTTGCCACCCATGACGGAATCTTCCGGTACAAGCGTTTAAGTTTTGGTGTCAATGCCGCACCGGAAAAGTACCAGCATATCATCACCCAGTCAATGGCAGGTCTACCAGGAGTGGCTAATATAGCAGATGATCTTATCGTTCACGGTCGAGACACTGAGGAACATGATAAGAACTTAAACAGTGTGTTGGAGCGTCTTAGTGAGAAGCAGCTGACTGTGAATGCTGAAAAGTGCACTTTCCGGATGAACAAAGTGGTGTTCATGGGCCTTTTGCTTAGCAAGCATGGAGTTGGGCCTACTGAGGAAAAGGTCAGAGCTGTTGCTGAAGCAAGTCAACCACAGACACCTTCAGAAGTTCGTAGCTTCTTGGGGCTCGTGGGATTCAGTGCCAGATTTATACCAGATTTTGCAACTACTGCTGATCCCCTTAGGAGACTTGCGAGAAAAGGAGAACCGTTTTTATGGGGTGAAGAGCAGGAGAAGTCATGTCAGAAATTGAAGAGTCAAGTTGCAAGTGCACCAGTCTTAGCGTACTTTGATAAGGATGTGCGTACCCGTGTTTTTGCTTACGCCAGTCCGGTAGGGCTTGGAGCAGTCCTGGTGCAAGAGAAGAATGGAGAAAGTCGTGCCGTCTGTTATGCCAGTCGTAATCTGAGTCAAGTGGAGCGCCGTTATAGTCAAACCGAGAAGGAAGCACTAGCCTTAGTATGGGCGTGTGAACGCTTTCACCTCTACTTGTATGGGCTTCCACAGTTTGATCTTGTGACAGACCATGAATCACTCAAAGTTATCTATTCAAGGAAGTCCAAACCTTCAGCCAGAATAGAGCGCTGGGTTTTGCGTTTGCAACCCTACAACTATCAAGTCTGTTATGTGCCTTCAAGAACGAATATAGCAGATGCACTTTCCCGACTGACAAAGGTACCTGCTTCAGACCAGTCCCTGCAAGATGATGGATATGTACGCTTGGTAGCTCTGCATGCTGTCCCTACGGCGTTGAGAATCAAAGATATTAAACAGGTCTCAGCACAAGATTCAGAGTTGCAAGCAGTCAGAAATTGCCTCATTGAAGGAAAATGGGACAATGCCCCTAAGCCATATTTGCCAGTGCGCAATGAGTTGACCTTTATCGGTCATGTAATTCTACGAGGGACAAGAATTGTTGTACCTCAAGCTCTTCGCAAGCGAGTTGTCAGTTTGGCACACGAAGGGCACCAAGGAGTTGTAAAGACAAAAGAGAGACTTAGAACAAAAGTCTGGTGGCCTGGAATGGATCGCGATGCAGAGAGAAGGTGCGCTGAGTGTTACGGATGCCAGTTGGTTACTAAGAATGTCCCACGCCCACCAGTGAAACCAACCATGCTACCCAAACAACCGTGGGAAGAAGTAGCTGTGGATCTAATGGGTCCTTTATCGTCTGGAGAACACCTGCTAGTCCTTGTCGATTATTATAGCCGGTGGATGGAGGTCGATGTCATCCGAACAACCTCCAGCAAAACCATCATTCATTGCCTGGATGCCCAATCCGCAAGACATGGATTACCCAGAGGTCTACGCACCGACAATGGTTCGAACCTCGTATCCAGGGAGGTAGAAGAGTATTTAAAAGAAATGGGGATTGCGCACCATTACACGACACCTCTGTGGCCAAGGGCTAACGGCGAAGTAGAAAGACAAATAGGTCGCTTTTGAAATCTGTTAGAGCGGCTCATGCAGAAGGAAAGAATTGGAGGGAGGAGTTAAACAGGTTCCTTTTGGCATACAGGTCCACTCCACATTCGACTACAGGAAAAAGTCCTGCTGAATTACTGTTTAGAAGAAGGCTTACAACTAAAATGCCTGAGCTGGTTGATGTAGAAGAGGAGGAAATAGAAGTAAGCGACCAAGGTGTTCGTGATCGGGACACGCAGAGAAAGCAGTCCAACAAGGACTGTGTTGACAAAAGGTTTCATGCCAGAGACCGAAACGTGAGAGAAGGAGACACTGTTCTGCTAGAGAAGAAGAAAGGAAACAAACTGTCACCTTGCTACGAGAAGGAACCATATGAGGTGATGTCTCGTTATGGGGACCAGGTGGTATTGTGATCACCACATGGAGTTCAGTACAAGCGAAACCTTCAGCATATTAAGCCCTTTAATATGCCAGATCAGGAAGATCAGGGAACTGCATTACAGGATGCTGAACCACGAACTGAACCCAAGACAACTGAGACACCACCTATGAAAGAGAATCCTGTACCAATGGCAGAATCACCAGCAGAAGTTGTACCCACTGCTGTACCTACAGCTGAGCAGCCATCGAGGAGATCCGGCAGAATTACTAGTTGTCCAAAGTTGCTGAACGATTATGTTCTGTGCTGAACTTAGTGAACTTTACACTGTCATATTTATTGTTGTGTTGCAGGTGACATTGGAACATTCTTACAAGAACTGAACTGCAAGGACCTTGTTTATTGCTAGAGTGACTTTGTTTTGAACACTCGAATAGGAACTGAACTTTAAGAGCGTGTTTAAAGGAACTACAATTTTTTTATATTTTATTGCTATTTGAGATTAAGCCTTTAAGCGAAGAAAGAGAGGGATGTAGTGTATTAGGACAGCGGTTGCGTGTATATTGACAAGTACATCCTTACCACATTTTGACGTCTTCTGTGATCTATAACTGAACAGACACACGGCAAAATGAAATCTATTTGTTTTATCAGAAGCTCATAACAGACGTGGATAAAGCTTCTGGTTTTATACAATGAACAGAAAAGTAAAAAGAGTAAAATAACGAACTTGCCTCGCAGCGCTTGACTGTTCGAAGATTTGTTCCAGTTCAGGTATTTTTCAAGTCGCCAAGAACACTTTTCGTCTTGGTTTCTTCTTTTTCTTGCTCGTAAACAGCTCCTGCTAAACATTTTTCGAGGCTTTCACTTGCTCAATCCAAAATAATCGCGCAAACATTTTCAAAATTGTGCGCCATGTTGGACAAAACAAAGCAAACAATTTTTCTATGAAGTCAGCCGTGCGTCTGTACTCAAATAGATCAAAGGCAACGACCTATCACAGAGCGCGTATTACTCAGTTCATTGTATAAAAACATTTATTTAACAGTAAAAGACAACAATTACACTTACAAGGCAAGGACAAATGATATGCTGGAATTCCCAAGCCGTGATATATCATTGATCTGATTATATTCGAAGAACCTGAAACAAGTAACAGTCATTAAAAGTCAAACGTTTATTTTATTTTATTTTATTTTATTTTATTTTTTATCATTTTAAGAAAATAACTTATATAAGAGCAGGGGCGGATCCAGGATTTTTTATGGGGGGTGGCTACGGGTATATGCTTAAGTCTATAATTTTTTTTAATTGTTGCAATTAAAAAGAAAACTGTTAAACCGATGCAGGGATTTCATTGAGGTCCATTAAGATTTTGAACAGGAGGGCAATGAGTTTGCTCAGGTGGGCAGATGATTGGAAGGGCCAACTCAGTGACATCATGCAGAACATCCCGGCAGAGCACTAAGTTGACAATGCATTGTGGGGCGATTTCAGCTGTTTGTCACGTTTCTTCTGTAAGGAAGCAACGGGTGGTAAATAAGCAATGCCTTCGTTGTTTTTTAAGTTGAAAAATGCTTTATTTTTAGAACACACATCAAAAAGGTCGAGTTAGTAAATTATTTAACTTGTTGGTGAAAAAATAAGGTTTAAATGTTCAAAGCAGCCGGGCAAAATCGTGTTTACAGCCGGTCAATTTGCCCGGTACCCAACTGCCGGCCACTGGTCTAAAGACGGGTGGCTAGCCACCCAATACCCCCCCCCCCCCCCCCTCCCCTGGATCCGTCCCTGAAGAGTTATTGCACTTAACACAGATATTCGTATACAGCGCTGCCATTAGCTATCTGAATCATTAATTCCTTTCAAAGCGAGGTCTATAAATTTGTCGCGGATGGATCGCTTTAGGGCGGTGGAGTCTCGGGTTGCCTTTATTTGTATATATATATATATATATATATATATATATATATATATATATATATATATATATATATGTAATAATTGTGTGAAGATTGGTTTTCCAACGATGATACCGCTTGGAAGAAGGATCCTTTGGACACTACACGCTTGCACTCAAATGGTTAGGTAGTGTATAAGCAAACAGCGAACTTCTTCACATGTCAAAATATTTAATGTACGTAGACGTTTCGCCCGTTCGGCTTCTTGATCAGTACAATGTACAATTGAAAATACTTCTTCTACTTATTTATAATTTTTACATTGTACTGAAGAAGCCCGAACGGACGAAACGTCTACGTACCACTGGA
Source organism: Cladopsammia gracilis (assembly GCA_022457155.1). Classification (NCBI taxonomy): domain Eukaryota; kingdom Metazoa; phylum Cnidaria; class Anthozoa; order Scleractinia; family Dendrophylliidae; genus Cladopsammia; species Cladopsammia gracilis. The sequence goes on along the minus strand of JAJGOT010000150.1, from coordinate 869,666 downwards.
AAAGTTGAAAATTTACATGGACATGTAAATCCAATTTACAAAATGTAAATCTGGATTTACATGATTTGTAAATTGTAATTAACATATTAAGGATTTGTAAAAAACAATTTACATGTTATTTACATGTTTCAATAGATCATGTAAATGTACTGTAAATAGTGATTTACAGGGTCGTTTTCTGGGATTATAATTTGAAGAACATGTAAATAACATGTAAATTTTTTTAGGTAGATTTACAGTATCTTCGTTTGTAAATAACATGTAAATGTTTGGAATTTTCCTGTAAATAACATGTAAATGTCTTTACCACAAATGGGGCTGTTGAAACCCTGTAAATTAAATTTACATGTTTTATTGGATCATGTAAATGTACCGTAAATAGTGATTTAAGTAAGTGAGAAAAGGAGGGCTATTGAAACTGTGTACTGTGGAGTCTCAGTATCGAACTTCTGGATAACTAGAACTAAAGGCTGTTTCCCCTGCTTCACTCTATTGTAATTATTCGTTACCCCCAATAACTTGAAGGTCCATGCAGGTCCTCTTTCCAGATCGAATTGGAATTTAGAATGTTGGTTTTTTAGGACAGGGGAAAACCGTAGTACCTCTCGGAGCAAGGAGAGAACCAGCAACAAACTCAACCCACATATGACGCCGGGACCGAGGATCGAATCCGGGCCACATTGGTGGGAGGCGAGTTCTCTCACCACTACACCACCACTGCTCCCCTAAAAGCCATACAATCGGATTTCATCGAAACTTCCAACTTTTATCGATGGTAACTTCTTTACTATCTATAGCTTAAAATGCACTTATTGAGAACTACATATTTATGGAATCCATATATGTAAAAACCATGTAATTGTAAAAGGGAGACGCTAGAAACTGTGTAACAATGAATCATGTAACCCTTTAAAAGTCGTATAAATGAAAATAGCGAGACCAGGAGCAGATTGATAAACACATGGAATAAATCCCTGTAAAAGAAGCGCTTGAGCGTGCACTCGGGCCGGCATATTGTTGATTGCCGGCGTCATTCGGGAAATAAAACTGCAACAACAGACAGAGCCAACGTCAAGATTACTTAGCGTTCGGTATTGGTAGAATAGCTTAACGAATAATAAAAGTACGAATAATTTATTTGAAAATGATGTCGCGCATGTGACGCGTGACGCGTGACACGCGACAGAATTCTCATGGAAAACAAGGCGGTCCCCTTATTGAAATTGTTCCAGCACTGATAAAGTAAAAACTAAAATAATAAAATAGGCCAACTTTAAATTGCGAAGAGTGATTCGTAGAAGTCTGAAAAGTTGCGTATTCTATTCCAAATGTTCAGGTTCAGTGGGTTGAGTAAATGGCTGATATGTCGTCAGCACCTGAAAACGTTTACCCTTTACGAGGATCCTGATCGATCCTGGGGTTTTTCAGTTATTCTAGGAGCGCAATTCCATAAGCAGAAGCAAGATTCTCCTCAGCCGACTCCTTGAAAACGGGGAAGTTAATTCTTCAAAATCTTTAGGGCGTATGAAAGGGTACAATCTATGTCCTTATACATGACGCATCTACCTCGGATTAATATAAGGCCGCTGACCCGAAAGCAGCGAAGGCGGGATATTTCAACGGTCAATGGCGGTCGAATTTTGACTTCTGGCGAGGCTTCGGTCCTTAAAACGGTTTTATTCAATGGAAATCTCAATACAAAACGCCGTAAAAGAATGAAGAAGAACCCACGCATCTTTGCAGGTATGTTTTACCGCTGGGTAGCGTTTCGATTTAATTTGTACAGTCAACCATGCGTGCATTTCTGGCATGATTCTGCTTGTAACTCAAATGTGCACAATGTTTGTTCAGATTCAATTGATTTTCGAAATGCTAAATGCTCAAATCAGTCTAGTTTCATAAAATTGGTGGGATATTTCACTTTAAACTGTCACAACTTGATAGAAAATGAATCGAAACAGATCTGAGAAATACACATGGTACATTTTATAGAGGGTTACAAGAACACATGTCAATACATGAACGCTCGTTGATATTTACAATAAGTTTATACCTGCAAAGCTTTACAAAACATGAAGGGGGCTTGTTCTCATGGCGGTTGCCTTTACTTGGAAATACCTTGAATGCTTCAAGCTGTTTGTAAGCTTATATGTACATGTATAACTGATAAAATATTTAAATCATTAAAACAACAACATTAAGTTTAAATTAAGCTTAAATGTGCAGATTGTATTGTGACTGGTCAGTATAAATATGTACTTATTGACTAAGTGGGAGGGCCGGATGGGAAAATATTTGTATTGGTATTGCAGATTGTATTGTGACTGGTCAGTATAAATATGTACTTATTGACTAAGTGGGAGGGCCGGATGGGAAAATATTTGGCTCGAGGTCATGGCGTGCGAGGTCCGTGCGCCATGACCGAGAGCCAAATATTTTCCCATCCGGCCCGACCTAACTTAGTCAATAAGCATTTTATCATATGACCAATTTGGAGACAAAATTACTTGGAATTTTAATGTGCGCGGACGTCCGCTTTTGTAGTAGGGCCATACGCCTTTTTCCGGCCTCGCTCGCCCAAATGCGTACGGCCCTCATACGGGACTTTCATCAATGGTTTTGCAAAGGAAAGGTTCGCAGGGCTGTACGGGTCATGTGATAATATAGGTTATTCAGCGAAAAGTTGTGTAATATGCTTTGTATTTTTACATGTCAGGTGAGAAAAAATAAAAGCCGACAAGTTAAAATGCCCAGCCCCATTACACAACTTTCTGCTGATTAAATTGTTTGTTATACATGTACATGTTATTATATAGTTTACAGATTATTACTACTATGCAGCAATCATCTTTTCCAAAATCTAAGTTTTTGAAAAAAATTACTGTTTACCCTAGCCTATGGTCAGACAAGTGTAATAAATAAAGGTTATTCAGCGTGAAGCTGTGTAATATGGCTGAGTATTTTTACAAGGCTTAAAAAAATCAAAACTGACGAGTAAAAATACCCAGCTGTTACTCAACTTTCTGCTGAATAAGTTCACTATTTTTAGATGTAAATAGTTCGTAATGTAATAAATAGATGCAAATAGTTCGTAATGTAATATAGTGCACGACCCCACGAGCTTTCTAGCTTTAATACCCATCGTGCTTAAAGTGCCCCTGCGATCAAATTTTATAATTGTTTTTTATTTCATTTTTCGAAAGGAAATATTGTAATTACTGACCAGTCCAAACCGTTTTTCAATCTGATCACGGGAAAGCGGTTTTTTATGACTGTACTTTTCTCGTTTTTACGTCCGCCATTACATTTGCATGTTCCAGTAGTTTCAAAAGAAGCCAGAGAAAGTGACGTCAAAGACTCGCTGGCTTAAAATTGCAGCGCGTGTGAATACAGCTTCTTTAGTATGCAAAACACGAGTTTGGCAATCTGAAAGCTCAAAATTCCCGTGCCGCATACTAAATAAGCTGTATTCACACACTGCAGTTTTAAGCCAGTGAGTCTTTGACGTCACTTTCTCTGGCTTCTCTTGAAACTACTGGAACATGCAAATGTAATGGCGGCCGTGAAAATGAGTAAAGTACAATCGAATAAAACCGCTTTCCCGCGATCAGATTGAAAAATGGTTTGGACTGGGCAGTAATTACAATATTTTCTTTCAAAAAATGAAATAAAAACAATTAAAATTTGATCGCAGGGGCACTTTAAATAACAGTTACTTACTTATTATACAACAGTAACCTCCTAAAACTAAGTTTTTGAAACTGCTTTACCTAACGCATGGTCAGAAGAGTGTAATAACGTGTCATATTTGAACTCAATTTGATGCGTATTTGCACTCTGAATGCTATGTCAAATAATAACTTGGCATATTTGACTTGTTTTGCTGCTAATTCTTGCCATCAAATGCTATGTTGTGTTATAAATCAAAGTCATTATAGACTTAAGATTTTGGACTCCAGACTGAGTATAAAATGCTGACTATATTAATATACAGTTGTAAGACCAAAACTATTTTTTAGTGCCTACAGCGGTGTGCAGCTATGATTACAGATTAAATATGTTCACAGTTATCCTGTGTGATTGTGAAAAATAGAATACATCTACTTGAAGGCTTGCATCTGTAGTAGGACAGTTTTACAGCAGATTGCTTGGTAGATTAAGTCATAAATTAGGATCAAGTGACAGTTTTGGTCTCAGTCTGCATTTTATACCCACTGCACTTGATACAAATGTACCTAATATGCACTTATGCCAGTCTGTAATCTGCAGTCTGAATTTTAAAACATCCAAGATTGTAACTTGGTTGATCACCTAAAGACAGTAATCTTACATAAAAATAACCGGTTGGTCTTGATGAGTCAGAGTGGGATTGACTTTAGTTGTACATCGTACTATGGAGTATTAAAGTTAAAAATTATTGGTCGCCTCTCTGCACATTATTCAAAATGAATGTTTATACACTGTAATTGTGAATGGATTGTATCATTCTTTTCAAACTCCCAATGTGAAATCAAATATTCTAATTCAGTTAAAACAAAAAAGGTTAAGTAATAAATAACCAAATATACAGCTGTAAATGTAACTGTACAGAGAGGTGAGGGTGTTTTTCTTATACATGTATGGCGGTGTAGGTTACATTGTGACTTGAAATTTTTAGTATCAATATGAAGTGCAAGCTAGGTAATGTAGGATTCAAAGAAATTCTCTTTTCACTGTATTATAATTATTGTTGTTCATGGTATTTTAGAGTGTGAATATGCATCAAGACAAAAGCAAAATTTATGCTTTACAGTGTTCTGTCTTCAAACTACAATGTACATGTACACTGAAAGGAGGATATTACTGTCTTCCTAGCATGCTTTGGATAAAATTCAGGTGAATGACTTCTGCTTTTGTTGGTCACAGCAAAATATACAGTGAGATGGAATAAAACTGAATGATTCATGCTCATACCATAGAAAATTCAGAAAATTGTGAGAAAAACGAAGATTGATTTTGAACTAAAAATAACATAACCATAAACAAACACAGCAGGACAGTTGTGTGCTGAGTAGTTGAGCTGAGTAGCTGTTGTTTTATATTTTTACTAGCTGGAATTATTTCACCGGCTCTGTTCACCAGTGTTAGGTTCAATAAGTCAAAGCAAGCAAATATACAGATATTTCTTCTAATTAAGCCAGCATTGTTTTGAAATTTAACCAGCCTTTAAAAATATTCTGTAGAGGTAAACAGAATAAATAGGTTAACATTTCTTTTGAATACAGTCGAACCTCCCGTAAGCGGCCACCCAAAATGTCAAGCCTAGGTGGTCGCTTACGGGAGGTGGTCGCTTACATGTACGAGAGTGCAGACAAAATTGGGTCAAAATTTTGCCTTATTACCATATGGTAACTGCAGAGACTTATCCCATGTGCCAATGCCCATCTAAACCCATGTAATAACATCTAGTAGTTACAAGTCAGTTTTCATTCTTAAGACGATGTTCATGTATATTATTTACATCAACCATACCCATCTTATTCACTGGTAATATGAGGATAATATACAATTTAATGCAGCAGTGATGTGGGAGTATGCTTCATATTTTCTCATTTTTTTTTTCACATTAGAAATGGCATCATTCAAAGAGATTCAAGGAGAGCTTTTTATGGTGAGAGAATAATTGATGTTATATGTCCATGTACATGTTAAGGCTGTTTTCTAACAGGAGCCTGGTAGCAATTAGGCACCCAAGTAACTGACATGGGCACCAACATGTTAATATTTGTCTTAATATTTTATAATTTGTTAATATTTTGCTGCAGCACCAAACATTATTCAAATGGGAACCTTAGGTCTGATCTAAAATCAGCAATTTAGTTGACTACTGTATGGAATAACATAACTTGGTTTTGTTTTGTTTTTTTTCTTTTTGACCTAGACATGATTAATTTACCCTGCCAAACATTTGTGGTATAATCTGATAAACTGCAGCTAATTGTATGGCACATTGTGTATTTTCTTGAGTTAATGTTGAACATGGTCTTTGTTTAAAACTTGGTCTTGTTAACCCAGAACAATTTGAACCAGGTGTTTATTCAGGGACCAGCATTTTATTCATTGTCCCTTGGTGACTGATTTTTTTATCAGTTCCTAATTCTCAGAAACTCATGACTGTGTTTTATTGATATTCTCTGGGAAAATTGGATTGTGATCACTGTGTTAATACTATACCTTTGATCCAAGACCAAAGTCCATTTCTTGTTACTGGTCAGGATTTTCCATACATACCTTAAAAATCCCGGTTATACAATGTAAGGCTATGTTCACACTTGGTGCCCGAGCACGGTGCCCGAGTATGATTATCGCTGGGCACTAATGTGAACACACTTTTTTTTCGAGTACCCAAGCCAGAATTCGGGCACGGGACTCGGACACTAAAGTGGGTACTGGTTCCCAGTGTGCACGTGTTTTACGTTAGTTGCGAGGCACTACACCCACAAACCACTGCTTTGCGTACCCACAATTCCCTTGTACACTCAGAATGTGAACATGTTAATATCTTGGGTACCCAGTGTCTGAACACAGCACCATTTTGTGCGGGTACCCAGGCACTAGTGCTCGGGCACCAAGTGTGAACATAGCCTAAGCCCACCCAGTTATAGGCCCACAAAATTCTTCGAGTTATAACCCCTTCTGAATGTAAGCTTCCACATCTCCTCCACAACAATTCTTTACATGTACATCAAGAACATAAACTGACTGAAATAATTGGACAGTATAGTATCGCAACATTTTGTGCTTACCATCCATTAAACTCTTACAAATTTGTATCACAAAACCAGTCTAGCTGCTGTGTGCTGCCCACTTTTCTTTTGATAAAAAAATGGATGCGAAGGGCAGTTGCCTTAGTTATTAGGCAGACTACTACAAGACAGACTTCTGCTCACTGCAGCTGTTGTTTTGTTTTGTTTTGCAGGCTTCAAGAGCAAGAGCATCCCCATGGCCAAACTCTGGCAGAAAACATACCAAAGCTGTAGTCAATGTAGAAGTACACTGTACAGTGTACATGTAGCTTTTTGAAAGGAACAATGCAAAACAGAAACAAATAATTCTAAAAAAATGATCAGTTACTGTGCCATATAGGATCTACTAAAAGTAGGATATGAGTTATATAGTCAGGCATAAAATGCCAGTTTTTATGACAAAAGACTATGCCATAGTCAGCTGCCATTGTGTTTGCATGTAAATGCTGACCTTATTGGTGTGGAAATGACAAAATTCAATGAAAATATATTTTGACAAATTCTTCTGAAAACTTGCTTGAATATTATTTAGTCATGGGCAGAAAAATACCCACTTATGTTCTGGCCAAACTGACTGGCAAGTATATGTCTAGATGCAAGTTGTTCCAAATTGTAAACAAGCCATTTCAATGTACATGATAACTTGCAGTGGTTGACTAAGTGATATTAGAGAACTTAAGATCTACAATGAATGAGACAACGACAACGTCTATAGACCGCAGGAGGACTGGTCCGAGGACATCGGTTTTGGTGGGAAAATGAAATCTTAAGATGTGGCCGGCAGGTAGACGACAACTTATTTTGACTTGGCTTGTTGAAAACGTCTCGCTCAAGATGAGATTAGCCATGGATTAAACTTTATTAACAACGAATAATTTCCAGTTTTGTTTGACCTGTTTGAGTCCAAAAATCTTGATTTTTCCCCATGGAGAATATTGAAAGTTCATGCTGTATGAAATGGCCGAGTCTGAGTGTTTTGCCGAGTTCCCGGCACATTAGTATATCATGTTCGGAATTGCATACAAAGTTTGGTCCCCCAAAAACAAACACAATACACAATTAATTACAAGAGTTGGCAAAAACAATGTATTTGGCTGTGAGTCTAAATAACCACATCTGCAAAAAAAGTAACAAAATGAAACGGTTCACTGCTGAAGATTCAATATATTTTTACATATTACAGAGACGTAAATTCCAGAGTACAAGTGATTGAATTCTTCTATTCAAGGCTTGTGGCCAGCTGCTTGCAGTCATGAATAATTTTTTTTTCGATCCAGTTGTTTTGACTGTAAGGGCAAATTTTAAAGATAAAAATACATTTACGACTTACTGGTTCGCCTTTTCCTCGTCTTGCCACCAGTTAATAAACAACACGAAAGCACACACATGGTATACAGTCAAATTTTTAATCCAATTCGCTGGCTTCGTAAAATAGACAAGCAAAAATGAAACTCCTTTGCACGACAATGTGAAACTACTGACTTGGTCGTTGTAGACGAGAGGACGACGACAGAATTCGTGGGAAAATTGCGTGAATCTCACTTCTGGTCGTCGTCCATGTTGTCGTCGTGGATCTTAAGTTACCTATTAAAAGCTTGCGTCAACTAGAATCTATGCTTGATTGAATTGGACAAAAGGTATTGATGCAACTTATTTTTTATGTCGACTTGTCTTTCCATTTGGCCAGGGCTACAGATGTTCATGATGTTTTTTTCAACAAGTGAAAGATAATTAACATAATTTATAGTCTTAGGAGAGGACCACTACTGGTGACGTTGGCATCCTCAATAAAGATTATTATTATCATTATCATGTATGCATTTAAAGTGACTTGCCTTGCCTTGCAAGTTCCGGTTAAAACTGTAAAGTTGTAGTCATGTTTGTGGCATGGAATATTTTATGTGACAAAAGGAACCAGCATTAAATTGAAACAAATTGCATTGCTAGACTGACAGTTGTACTTCTCTAAACAGTAAGGTCTTCAAATTATGGTATGGTGTTGCAAAAATGCTTTTCAGTTGAAGACACCGCATTGAATTTACATGTTATTTACAGGGTCTCGATAGCCCCCCTTTTTCAATTTACATGTTATTTACATGGTCTTGATAGCCCCCCTTTTTCAATTTACAGGGTATTGATAGCCCCTCTTTTTCAATTAACATGTTATTTACATGGTCTTGATAGCCCCTCTTTTTCAATTTACATGTTATGTACATGGTCTTGACAGCCCCCCTTTTTCAATTTACATGTTATTTACAGGGTCTTGATAGCCCCCCTTTTCAATTTACATGTTATTTACATGGTCTTGATAGCCCCCCTTTTTCAATTTACATGTTATTTACAGGGTATTGATAGCCCCCCTTTTTCAATTTACATGGTCTTGATAGCCCCTCTTTTTCAATTTACATGTTATTTACATGGTCTTGACAGCCCCCCTTTTTCAATTTACATGTTATTTACATGGTCTTGATAGCCCCCTTTTTCAATTTACATGTTATTTACATGGTCTTGATAGCCCCCCTTTTTCAATTTACATGTTATTTACATGGTCTTGCTAGCCCCCCTTTTTCAATTTACATGTTATTTACATGGTCTTGACAGCCCCCCCTTTTTCAATTTACATGGTCTTGATAGCCCCCCTTTTTCAATTTACATGTTATTTACATGGTCTTGCTAGCCCCCCTTTTTCAATTTACATGTTATTTACATGGTCTTGACAGCCCCCCTTTTTCAATTTACATGGTATTGATAGCCCCCTTTTTCAATTTACATGGTATTTACAGGGTCTTCATAACCTCCGTTTCCTAATTTACATGTTATTTACAGTCTCTCTTTTTAAATTTACATGCTGTGTACAAAGTCGCCTTTTCCAATTTACATGTTATTTACATGGTCTCTGTTCCTATACCTTCAAAATTTACAGCCTATTCACTATAATTTACATGTTTCAGCTCTAATATTTACATGTTATTTACATGATTATTGATAACATGTAAATGTCCAAATAGTCTGTAAATTATCGTTTACAGTCTATTTTCAGTGATTTACATGTTATTTACATGTTATTTACATAGTATGTAAATTTTCAACTTTTCCAGTGTACATTAAGTAATGTTCCACATAAGAACTACGGTACACTTCATTGTTCTGCGGCATTGGCTCTTTCTCACATAGAATTTCTTTGAGTTCAAGAATGGAGGAGGGGCTGACGGTTCATAATTGTATTTCAGTATAAAAATAAAGAAAATCCATTTGCGTCAATTAAATTTTAGGAAATGTTCGTGCTTAACCAATCAGAATAGCAGAAGACAACAGCTAATAATTTTGCTTCTTTGATGAACTTCCTCAAATACAATTTCTTTTAAAAATTGCATGTTGTGCGATTGGTTCTCAAATTACTTGAAACCTTTAAAAAATCAGACAAAATGCTCTATGAATCTTAACGTTTTAGCGGTCTTTGAGTCTAGGCCAATGATATCACTAGTTGTAACAATGAAAAAATTGACATTCCATCGTGCATTGCCGTTAAAACTTGTATATCCAATACAATACGGGCGCGAATATTGTATTGTACTTACGAAATGAAAAGCACGCTTTGTTTTACCCTAATTAGAGAATTCTCATGGGATGAAATGATCAGGGAATGCAAATCAAAATTATTCATCAGTGATTGCGAATATGGAAGGATGTCGTTTTCGAAGCCCGAAAAATGCAGATGAAGAGGCAGCTTGGTTGGAAGAGACTACTCCCAAAAATACAAGAAATAGTACCAAATGGAGTATTGAGATTTTCGAGGAGTGGCAAAGTACTCGCTCAAATAAGGTAGCTGCAAACGAGGCGCTGGGCTTTGGCTACGCGAAGGTGGACGAAGATCAAGATTTAACTGTCGATATCGCGCAAATGTCGCCTGTGCCTTTAAATTTCTGGATGACGAAGTTCTGGGATATTTCTGATGAAATTCTAGCCAGTATTGATTTGCCATCCACTACAAGTTGTTTTCTCCCGGAGAAGTCTGATGAAACTCAGGGAAGTTTAAGGTGGCTCCGTTGTTATTTTGGGCGCACTCGTCTATAACAAACTTTGTCTCATAACTTTTTCGGCTCTCAAGCGATGCTTCTAGTACTTATTTCCCATATATTTCTGGAATCCACCGTCATGTAATTTTATAAACCAAGTATTTTGAAAACCTGATTAAAATCGTAATCCTTTTTCTGTGATTTAATCCGATTTGCATTGAAGAAAATTTCTTTTATCATAAGAATAAAGGGAATCTTTCGGTACTCTTTAAAATTATGAAAATGAAAAAAAACTTCAAATGAAATAATTTAAATAAATGAAATATTTTTTACAAATTTAATAAATGTTTTAAAATGACTTACATTTTAAGAAATCATGGCTCGTTGCTTCGCTCACTCGTGGTGGATTCCAGAAATATATGGGAAATAAGTACCTTTTAAGGATCTGCTACGATATACATTCTACTACTACTCTTAGATCCAAGGTTCTTAGTGAATTTTGTCACTAAATTTTACTTAGAATTTACAAACATCATGTTTAGAAATATTTTGACTTTGTGGTTTCATTGCGTGACATTCTCGGAAAAATGGGAGACTGGACATGTTTTGATAAACAGGAAATGAGTCATCACTGAAAGCTATTGTTTCAGATCATGAGACAGTCGTATGATTTTTTTCAACCAATCAAATAGTGGATGATGCAAAATCCACTTGCCATTGTTCTCTTTTGTTTCCATTGAGGAAAAAGATTTGCATGTTATCATTTGATTTAGTGAATGATATATAATCCACTCGCTAAACCGAATAAGAAGTTTTCAAACTATCTAGAGGCTTTCACTCCAAGAGTTGCTGAACATTCCAGATACAGCGGTTTTCATAAATGGTAAAAAGCTTCAATGCTACAACACTTTCCAGAACTGGTAGTCATCAATGAAGGACCAAGACAAGAAGAATCAAAGTTTACCATGGTGAAAGAAACTTTGGATTTGGCATATAGAAGTGGAATAAGACAATGTTATCACGGTATAGAAATTAAAAGAAATTCAACGGAGGAATGCATACAGACATTGAATTATCTAACAAGAACTATCAGTGTTGCTCATAAGGATATACTCTACTTCGCTGCAATTCAAGGAGAGATATGTACGCTTCTCAAGAATTCGAATACACCAGAAGCTTTTCGTTTGATTGCTAGGAACCATATAAACATGTCAAAATCATGTCAAAATCAAAAATTTTAATTTTATAAAGCAAGTTTGTGAAAAGGATTCTATATGTGTTAGAAGCATCTTACAATTTCTGATTGGTTTTTATAATATTTTAACACCTGGTTTCACTTGATGAAAGGATGTAATTGAAGTAACAGCGGGAAATAAAAACAAGCTCTGGATTTAATAGTTTTTTGTCTGTAGGAAGTGTAAACATTGATTTTAATTTGTAGCATAAAAAATAAAATTGATTTTTAAAAATAAAGGTTTAAAGAAATAGAGATGTCAATAAAAAGAATGCGAAGTAAAACCAAACAACGATAAAGAATGGATGAATATAAATTTTATGAGAATTATTGGGAGTTTATTGAAGAGATTGAAAATGAAATTGAAATGAGAAATAAATATGAAATTAAAGATAAAGATTTAAGAGATTACATTCATTTGATAATTACTATTTTGAAGAGATGGATAATTATGAAAGATATGGAAGATTATTTAGAAATAATCAAATAAAAGAAGATGAAGATGGAAGATTTGTTTATCTTGATGATGATCTAGAAGTAACTGATATTCCTGCTTATGAAGTTTGTTTTGGGAATGGTCGTTGATTTAGATGAAGAAAATAAAGGTGAGAAGGAATTATCTTTAGAAGACATAACAAAAAGAAAAATAATCAGAAAAATTAGAAATATTGATGTAAAGATGAAATTATTAGAACCAGAAATTTATAATAATATAACAAAATTTTATTTAAGAGTTGATTCTTATTAGCCCATTATGGGCTTTTTTTATGCCGATTTTTAATTTTTTTTAAAAATTTAATTTAAAAATAAAAATATTTTTATAAAATAAAAAGATGCAATTGACGAAACTCGAAAATATTTCCAAAGAAAATTTAATTTTCTACGAACCAAAAGAATATAACGTTAAAAACTCCAAGATAATTAAAATTGAAACAAATTATCCAAATAACAAAAAAGGTCCTCTCATTATTGAATCGCCATTACTTTTTAGTTTTGGTGTATCTGAGAGAAAGAATCAAGAAACTGAAGAATTGGTTGGTTATACAATTCCAGTTTGTTTATGGTCAAAAGACGAAGAACCAATAGAAGAAGAAAGAAAATTTCATAAAGCTATAAAAAAAAACTTGAAAAACTTTGTTACAATCATCTTGAAGATACAATTGGTGTTGAAAATTCTCAAAACTTGTCTTCACTATTATATTATAAAAAAGTAGAATATACCGATGAAAAAGGTAAAAAGAAAACAAAGAATGATGAATCTTTATCACCAGTTTTATATGCAAAACTTATATATTCAGACAAATCTAAAAAAACATTATCTTTATTCAAAAGGAAATAAAAATGTTGATCCATTTGATTACCTTGGTCAATATTGTAAAGTAAAATTAGCTTTGACAATTGAGAGTATTTATATTAGTAAAAAAGTAAATTCAATTCAAATAAAAGTTCATGAAGTTTATGTTAAACCATTAAAACCAAGAGAATCACTATTAACAATAGCAGAAGAAAGTGAAGAAGAGAGTGAAGACGAAGAAAATGAATAAACTTTAAACAAAAATCTTATTAGTCCTTTTTAGGGCTTTTTTTATGCCCTCGAAACAATTTTTAATACTTTAATAGTATTAAAAATCTACCGAATCACTAAAAGGAATCCACGAATTAAATTTAATAGGATATCCACTCCATTTAACTAAAGCTAACTTTTTCTTATTATCTCGTTTCAATACTTTCTCAATTCTAAATGTTTCTTGTTTTGATTTTTGTAACTCTTGTTCGTAAAAAGATCCTTTTACTTCTTCTCCCATCAAATCAATAATTTTATAGGTAATAGGTTTTGTATTTAAGATTTCATTAACCACAAATACTTCCTCTGTCCAGTTTGGTGTATATCCTTTATCAAATACAGGTCTTTTATACTTTGATATACGAACTTTATCTCCAATCCTAAATTTTATTTTTCCAGGTTTCAAATAAATCAAATTTGAATATAAATTAGCATAAACTTTTTCTTCATTATCTTTCTTACTAGCTTGAATTGGAGACATTTTAAGACTAGAATGTATTGTTTTATTATAATCATTTACTAATTTATCAAGTTTATTCCATCTTTCAACAACACTTGATTTCTCTTCATTCTCAGTGTGATATAATTTAATTCCATTCTTTTCAAGAAAATCCTTAAAATGTTTACTGATAAATTCAGAACCTTTATCTGTCCAAAGCATTACCGGCAAACGTTTACTTGACTTAAATATATCATCAAATGCTTTACTAACTGTTTCAGTCTTTTTGTTTTTCAAAGGTTCAATCCATCCATACTTGCTAAAAATATCTATTACCATTAGTAAATATTTTATTCCTTTATTCCATTTGCTAAACTTTTGCATTTCAACCAAATCAGCAGCCCAGATTTCATCAATCCCATTTGATATTACAGTTCTCTTTAAAAAACTTTCTTGTGATTGGTTTATGTGACTCTTCGGCTAATTGTTGAGTCCAATCACTATTACTCAACGCCGCTTTACGTTTTTTGACTTCTTAGGTAAACCCAAACCAAGTTTGTCTTTAGTATTTATAATAAATCTCGCTGCTTGTCCCCATTTTGGCATTTCACCGTATGGAATCTGATCTAAAGATTTAACCATTTCCTTATCACATTCATGTTTATTTTTACCCATATCATAACAGATATCATGATAAGCAGTAATTTCATCTTCTTTATTATATGGTTTAACATACCATTCTAAAACTTCACCTGTTTCAGGATTATATCTTAATTGATTTTTCAAAGGATTATAGGGACCCATGTACTTATATTGTCCTGGAGTCCATCCACCTTTTGGTTTTGGTAATTTTCCAATCATTTTAAGAATATCAATATTACCTCCTCTATGATCTAAATCTTTTTTATCAGTTTTATATTTTATATTTGGTCCTATTTTTGTTGATAATTCATCTAATGCTTGACTACCAACATTTTGTATCATTGGAGTTAATTTTTTTTTAATCCATAATCAATTGCTTTTTTCTGTAAATTTTTATTTCTCATTAATTCACTTGCACCATATCGACCTATTTCTACTGTTTTTTACCTAACCAAGGTAAAGCATGAGTAAATCCTTCTAATGCACCTTGAACGAGCTGAATTAGTTTCCCTGATTCTTTTTAGAAGTTTTTGTTTTCTTTGTTTTTGGTTTTGTTGTTCCACCTTCATTTGCAACAAATCGATATTTTTTGATACCACAAGATGCACAAGTACACCAATACATTCTTCTTTCATTTTTAGCAGTTTGATAACCATCTTGTTTAATACATTCTGTTTGATTTTTTTTTTCTTTCACACAATAAGATTTCATTTTTATTATTAAGATTATATATTTATGAAAATAAAAAGATGGATAATAGAGTGAAATTTGTAGAGAATGAAATAAGAAATTTGAATGAAATGATAGAATGTATATTAGATTATGTTGATATTACACATGTTGATGAAGATAGAAGAGTATTGGAAATAATTGTTCTAATTTTGAAAATAAAGAAAAAACTTAAAATATTAAGAGGTTTGATAAAAGATAGTATTTCAATTTGATTTTTTTTTAGAATTTTATATAATACATTAAATAAAAAGAATGACAAATTATTTTCCATATAGATTAAAATTATCAGAAAGTCAATTAAAAAATTAGCAAAAGCATATAGAGATAATTCAGAAGTTATTTTAAGACTAACAAAAAATAATTTAACAGGTGCAGATGAATTAATGTTAACAAAAACACAAATTAACAAACTTAATAAAGTTAAGAAAAATGGTGTTGGTTCTGATATTAAAATATCAAAAGCACAAATTTCAATTGGATCTAAACTTCTTCCAATGGCTGGAAAACTTGTAAGTAAAGCCGCTCCAGCACTTGCTACAGGTGCTTTATCAGCTTTAGGATCACTTGGAGTTGATAAGATTTTTGGTAAAGGAATTGATATTCCATTCAAATACTTATCTCAATTAAATCTCAATAAAGAATTAACAAAGAAACAACTTAATGATTTAAATAAAGCTTCACAAAGTGGTGGAAAATTATTTTTCAAACCAAGAAAGAAACAAATTAATGGACGATTATGTCAATGTAAACTGATTTCAGAAATTTAACACAAATATAACAGCAATAGATAAGTGCGTTCGAAATAACAACGGAGCCACCTTAAACTTCCCTGAGTTTCATCAGAATTCTCCGGGAGAAAACAACTTGTAGTGGATGGCGAATGATTTTAGGACAATGTAGGTTCCTTGACGCAGGGGGGGGGGGGGGTGGTGGCGGAGGGAAGGGGAGAGGTACTAAGGTATAATAGTGACAGGGATGTGCGAATAAAGACAAATTTTTATACCAAAAAAGTGTCATGTAGGCCAAACCCAGACTCCCAAAAAAGTCAAACAACCCAGATCTTGACTCAAGAAATGTCCTTTCTTTCTCTGCAAAAAGACCAGTTTACCAAAGAGAAAGTGAGCAAAATATTCCTAACCCACAGTAAGTCTTCAGATCTTTTGTTAACATCCGTTGAGTTGTTATCCCAGTGAGTTCATTCGCAAAACAATGTGGTTAATCAAAAATGGTTTGGGGCAAGACCAGGTCATGTGTACGTGTTACACATGCAACCCCAGTAACTTTTAGATCTTGCGATGAAACACTCTGTAGAATGTTTTATATGACTTCACAAACAAAATGATTTTTGTTAAAGAAAGTAAGGATGCCAAAATGAGGAGTGTTTTTTGTCAGATTTCTAAACATGTCTTGCTGCAATTTCCTGTGTATGAATTATTACAGTCAAAATACTCAGCGCGTTCTACTTATTATTTGGGAATGACTTCCATTAAATGGGAACGGATTACATTATTGAAATCAAAATACACACAAAATTCAGGTTTTAAATTGATTATTGGAATCTTCCAACGGTAGCCTCAATCGAAATAACGAATGTTGATTGGTTTATTTACTGACGTGGGTCAAAAGTTCATGGGAAAAATACGCAACCGTTGGTCGCTGTTGGTTTCAGAGAATTCGGTCGGTTGGATTTTTTAGGAAATTTTCCTCACTTTTGGTGAAAATTTCTCTTTCAGTACCAGCACACTAGCATTTTAAGAATGCAGAGCTTCTTTACGTCAAAAAATACTCGGTGGTTATTTTTTGTTGAGCGAACAGGAATAGGTCAGATGTGTCAAGCCTCCTTTGCACGTGAACATTTGCCTGATGTCAACCAATCAGCATTCATTCTTTCGAATGAGGCTACCGTTGGAAGATTCCAATAATCAATTTAAAACCTGAATTTTGTATGTATTTTGATTTCAATAATGCAATCTGTTCCCCGAATAATGAAAGTCATTCCCAAATAATAAGCGGAACACGCTGAGTGTTTTCACTGTAATGATTTTAAAAATTCAGATAAAGAGGTTTTGCTCCATAAACTACTGAGGTTTAAGGGTTTAACTTCACTCCCATTTGCCGAATGTAATGGGGCATTATCAAAAAAAGGTTAAAAAATCAGTGTATCTGTTCATACACGTGTATCTGTCAACTACCATGCAATAAAATTGGAGCTAAAATGGCATATTACTGTAGTTACCTTACTATTTTATTAATTTCATTTATGTAAATAAATGAATTACATTTTGTTTACTATTACATTTTAACATTCATCTTATTCCAAAATGGCTTTTGTCTCAATGTTAATTGACCCTTGTTGCCTCAATCGCATCTGCAAAATTCAGAAATTTTAAAACGAGGCAGCAAGTGCCAATTTAAACATGGAGACAAAATTATTAATTTATTTTTTCCATTTTAAAATAAGGTGTATTAAGTGGGATGTGGAGATCAAAAAATTGAATTGAAGATTTATTCTTCACATAATTTCCAGATTTTGATGATATTTTTCAGAATTCTAATGGAACCTCACAGATTTTTTGCAAATTATTCACCATAAACGCTGTGAACTATTGAAAAACAATGGGTGGTTTCAGAAATATATCTGAATCCTCCCCATGGATTGTCATTGTTTTGACTGGAAAAACCTGAAGGCTGAATTTTATAAAGTTTACACCCAACCTGGAATTTCCAGAGCTGTGGAAGAAGGGGATGGGGGCAACCTCGTTCCCAGGGTCTCTCTTCTTCCCGCCCCCTGGAGCGAGAGAGAGAGACCCTGGTTGGGTCTGGTCACGTGTCTCCCAGAATCTGGCAGATTCCAATTAAAGGACACGGGGGAGGGGCGGCAAAGTGTGAAATTTGTCTGCTCTAGCTGGGCATTGCGAAACAAATGCAAAAGTGTTCGGCGGCTCGCGACAAATGTGAAGCAGCGGTCATCCGCAGACTTCGAAAACATATCCACATGGTCTGGTTCTGAAAGTGTAAGTTGCTTTAGGATCAGAGGAATTGTCACGGCAGTAAAGCTAATTTTGAACTTGCTGCGGAATGCAATCCAATTTTATTACTTGACGCCGCTAAGCTCGCGCCCTTGATTTTATATGGAATTGTTCCGGACTGGGATGAATTATCGCTACATAAAGCTTCATTCGAAAGGCCCATTAAAGTGCTGCCGTCTGTTCTCGGGCGATGGCAAAGCAAGAACTGAGAAGCGGCCGCCACGGAACCAATGTTTGCCACGCTGATCAACAGTCACTTTTATAACAGGAAACGATGGAGAGAAGACAATGATAGCTTTTATTCTTCGTGTGTGAGGCGTGTTGTTTAGTTCAATGTTCACCAGTTCCAGTCGTTTGAATGTCTATACATTGTTCATTTATATACTTGTGAATTTTTGAGCAATAATTTTGTCCTTGCGCATTGTTTATTCGCTTTTGTTTGAATCGTTTGACTGAACCGTTTCGTTATTTCAATTTTAGGGCTTTGTTTATATTATGTTCAGTTCGAAAATTATAAGCTGTCAAGATCTTCTGTCCCTATTTATTCAGTTATAAACGGCAGGCATAACATAAACAGTAAAAATGAAGCACGTTTTACGACCAAAGAGATTTCATAACATCCCTATTCGGTTGACGATAAGCTTGGGATGTTTTATCTGTTTTATTCCGGACATCGTAATGGGACGAATTCGCAAGACTCTTATCGAGTGCGAGAACAAAGATGAGAGGGTCTACTGTTACATCTTCTTTGTAATCGTTGAACACATCACTCTTTTGTTTTTTAATGAGGTTAATATAATCATGATCGGTAAGAAAATGGGTATTCAGTTTCCAGAAACCTGGTCCTCTGGGATTTGCTTTAGTGCCAATGCAAAGAGTGATTAAAGAGTTATCAGTTTTAAACCCCGGTAAAATGTTGGCCTCGAGTGCATCAGTAACTAGGCTGGAACTGCGTAAGAAAAAATCTAGCCGGCAGTGAATTTCTGGATTTCTTCTCCTCCACGTGAAACGCAGCGTGTCTGGATGAAGATCGCGCCAAATATCTATCAAATCCATATTTTCTTTACATTTTTCAACTTCCTCCAAACATTTAAAGTGAGTAATATTGTTTCCCCATTTCTTATCTCTGGCTAAGTCTTGTACTAGGTTGAAATTACCACCTATCACCAAGTGTTCGCATTCAAAAGTGTATAGGTCATTAAAAACATTTTGGAAAAAATAGGGTCGTCGTTGTTTGGTGCATACAAGTTAAGAAATGTCATAATTTTATCTTCTGTTTTAATATCAACGATGATGTATCTTCCCTCCGGATTAGAATATTTTTACGTCAAAAGAGAAATTGTTGTTAAATAAGATACAAACACCAGCTCTGGAGCTCGACAGGCTACTGAAAATAGCTTTGTAGCCTCATTCGGCTAACCATAGATTTTCCGTATCCTTTGAACTGTGAACGTCTTGCAAGAAATAGACTGAATATCTTTTGCTCCTGAGCCAATTAAGAGTCTCTCTTCGTTTCATTGGGTCTGACAGTCCTCTAACGTTCAAGGAACATATGACTAAATTATCTGGTTTTGCGTTGGATTGTGCGGATGTACATTTTACGTTATTTTGATACGTTTACAGTAGATCGATCAACAAAGTTAAGTATAAAAGTTTGTCGTGATAAGCCGCTGATAGAATCTAATTAAGAGTAGGGGGCAAAAAAGGAAAAAAAAGTAGGCAGTGAAATAACCAAAAGAAAATTAATTTTAAGGTTCAATTAAGGATTAGCCTTCGTCCGTATCTTCAACGAAACCTTCCCTCTTCCCACGATCGATTTTAAACTGAAATTATAGTAAAGGTTCACAAGATTGTTTACACTCACTGTACTCCGGCGCGAATTTATAAGTTCTTCAAATCCGCAGGTGAAAAAAATCCTCACCGGTCTACCTTCTGGCGATGTCTTGACGAAAACTTTGCCATCTATCGACCATACACTTACAATACCCCATTCCGTTTTTTTCTTGTTAGCTTTATAGATCAGATCTCTTCGATAGCCGGTGAGATTCTCGTTTATGTAGATGCGGTTAGGGCTCCCACGAGACGCGTTAACATAACTTGGGAATATGTCTTGCACCGTGAAGTTTTTGAGTTTGGTTCTTGCTTTATAAAGACGACTTTATTTTGTGACTGACAAACTTCGCGATTAAGGGGGCCTTGTCTCCATTCCGTTTAAGCTTGTGTGAAATTTCAATGTCGCTAGCGACAACCTGAACTTCGATTTTGAGAACGGCTTCTTCTGTTGTACTATATCAATCCTCCGGAATTCCGTGAAACTCTAAACTATTTTTACGCGTATATTGTTCGAGATCATCAATGGAATAACCTAAGTGATCCACCTCTTCGCCTTGTTCATGCGCATTCTTCTTTGTAGCCTGAAGCGAGGCTTTGGTTGTGTCCAAGTCTGTCTTCAATTCGGTGTTGCACTTAGTCGTACGGTCGATTGATGTTTTGAGTTCGCGGAGTTTCTTGTCCTTGAGTTGGACAGCAGCTTTCAACTCGGCCACGTAACATTTATCCAAAACATTAGTAGATACGGAGTGATAATGTTAAGAAAAGAAGAATCGAAAACGTCCGGTCTAAAATCCACGTCCGCCCTGTTCGGGGCCGCGCATGCTCCTCCAACTCGACTCGAATTGACTGATTATTTATTTTTCTAGTTAAAGTGGCTCCGTTGTTATTTCGGGTGCACTCGTCTATGACAAACTTTGCCTCATAACTTTTCCGGCTCTAAAGCGATGCTTCTAAAACTTTGCGAAAACTTACAGCTATTATTTAGCATTGATATGATATAATTCGATTGTCAAGGGAAAAAATATATTTAGTGATAATTGGGCTTAAATAAACCCCACTTTTTGAACAAAATCGCACCCTGTGAAAAATTTTGCTGTTATATTTTTGTTAAACTTCTGGAATCAGCTAACATTAACTGAATACATACCCTTGCCAAGTTTCGGCAAAATCGTTGGAGCAGAACTATTTCTCCAATTGCAAGCCCTTCTAAGCAAAAAACGATCGATGTAAAAGTATTGCAGTACCTTGAAATTCATGTGGAAGGAGTTTGACACCAAACTGCAGGATAATTTTCGAAAAATGATGGAAAACGCAGCATTGGAGATTTGAGCAGGTTTTGGAGCATTTTATAATATTTACAGAACTAGTGAATACTTTTTAATGGTTCGCACGATTTGCAATCGGCTTATAGTTCAGATTTAGCAAGCACTGGAAGGCTTCTCCCAGAAATTTGAGTCCGTAGATTATTTAGTCAAAGAGCATGAAGTATTTTAAATTTTAGGAGAATTTAAGGACTAAATTTTGATGGCGTTAATTCTTCCGCATTTCTGCTCCAATTTTGCTGAAACTTGGCAAGGGTATGTATTAAGTCAATGTAAGCTGATTCCAGAAATTTAACACAAATATAACAGCAAAATTTTTCACAGGGTGCGATTTTGTACAAAAAGTGGGGTTCATGTAAGCCCGATTATCACTAAATATATTTTTCCCATGAAAATCGAATTCTATCACATTATTGCTAGGTAATAGCTGTAAGTTTTCGCAAAGTTTTTGAAGCATCGCTTTAGAGCCGGAAAAGTTATGAGACAAAGTTTGTTATAGACGAGTGCGCCCGAAACAACAACGGAGCCACCTTTAGTTTTAGTTTTGCCAAAATTAGTTGTAATTGTGAACATTATTACCATATTGTTGTAATCGATATTTTATTCATGCTTTAGTACACTATACAACTGTAAATAGATGTTTTAGATTTGTATTGTAATGCGCGTGAGAGCATCACCTTGCGACATACGCGCTATATAAGCATTAAAGTTATTAATATTGTTATTATTATCGTCTTGTTGCTTTACAAAAATTGCAATTGACAAACATAAGACAAATGTTTCTTACGTATGCGCATGACATACGTTTTCCTTAATTTAATGTATTAGTCAATCCTGTAATTCTCCTATCGAGGTGAACGTTGCTTTTGTACATAACATACAACCTGAGGCCGAATTTGTTGAGATTTTGTAAAAATAAGAGCTATTTTTAATTTAGAGCTCAATGCTTAAGAGCCCGTGACTGTAAATATCGAGAATCACTGGACAGGCTCCCAAAATCGAAAATCCTGATAATTTGCCAAAAAGTTACTTTTGGGGAGCTATGTTCAAAAATATATTGGAAACTTTCTAGAAATTTATAGTTTTCGAGAAAAAGGGGAAAAACGAAAATACCGGATTTTGCCTAATTAATTATGCAAAAAATCGCACTTAAATTGACCAACTTCAGTACGCTTGTGCTGAAACAAGGTGCAACGCTAGAAAACGGGGATACGTTTTTTTTTTTTTAAGTATAAATCATCTACTTTCTAGCCATTGTCCTTTTTAAAGTTTTGCAGCGATTGAGAAAGTTTCACGGTTTCTTTAAAAATACCTTCTCATGCATTTTGTGAAAAGGCAAAAATTGAGCAACTTCAGTGGCATGAAATCCATCTTGGTATGTCTGATATCAAATCAAAATATACACAAGGATAAAGTTCGGCCCTTATACTGAAACAATATGAAATAAAAAATCTGCGCAATTCAGATTCGTGTTGACAAAACGAAAACTTCGCGACGCGCTGTGGTCAAATTTGCATAAATTAGCAAAATTGTAAATACTATAAAACTATACGTTCTGAGGAAATACAATAGACTGCCGAATTGAACCATGAAAAATATGCCTTTTCTTTTCTTAGATGGTTCATTTGTTTTATTTTAGCAGTTATCTATATCATTTTCGGCTTTGAGATATCTCAACTATAGAGGAAATCGATAAAATCGGTCGCTTATGTATAGTCGACAGTTGGAGTTGGGAGGCAGACGCCATGAAGCGGCTGTTAAGTCAACTACATTTTTTAATTGCAGTTTCTTCATGAAATGTTAATTCTCCTTTCAAAAAAATTTTTTTTCTTCAAATTTATTCTTAAAGGGGTTGTTTAGCGAGTACTAAAAGACTATTAAACAATGTTTACTAAACTCTAACTGGAAGTCATTCTAGTACACTTAACTGGCAAAGTCACGCAACATGGCGATCACGGTTTGTTTTCAAAAACGTGGAGATGTTCAAATGTTTTGTTAAGAACTGTGGATAGTTTTTTTTTTCATAGCCTGATCACAAATAGAAACAATTAACCTCCAAATTATCTATGTTTATTACCTCTGGATTTTAACTACATGAACAACTGACACGGCACCGTGACTACTATTGATCTATTTCGCTGCAAGATGACTGTGACACAGTTTCTAATAATTTTAATACAACTATACTAACTATGGCGACCTTAGAGGCCCTTATAATAATAATAATATAAAATACATTTATTGTGATCATTGCTAACATCAACCTTTTTATTTTTATTTTTTTATTAAAGAAATAAAAAACGCGCTGAGTGCATTGTTGAATTATTCAAGCACGCGGGAATTTTTAAGAACACGAGAGAAGTGCAGAGAAGCACGAGCTGAAGGCGAGTGCTTCTCACACTTCTCGAGTGTTCTTAAAAATTGCCAAGTGCTTATATAACTCATCAACGCTTGAGAAACAAGTTTTTATTATTTCTTATCAAAAAGACCACAAAGGAACAAAGTACTGCATGACTTATGCGCGTGCTTTATTGAGATATGAACTCGGTTTGATCAATCAAAGCGCGCGCATTTCTTTGAGGATTTTGTAATTTATAATCTTCATGAATCTTTCCTATTTCGTCGAAATATCGACTGGAAAGTCAGCATAATAAACTAGCCACGTACACTGAGACAGAAGTTGCAATTTGGGTGTTTTATGTTTCAATCTAGTTTTTCGAAATATTAAGGTGTACGGTACCCTAGTACGGAATGTTTCAACATGTAAACAACTAGGATTAAGAATGTCATTTTGGAGTTTTGCTTCTCGCGAACAACGAACGATAGCAGAGGGCTTTGTTTTCATGTCTTTAAAGGCACTTGTTACACACTCTAGTTTAATCTCCAAATATTGTAGCCTGCGTTGAGGTGCATTTTCAAGCCAGTAATGCAAGGGAGGGAAGGGCATGAGCCGAGGGGAGATTGGGCCGGGATTGATCCAGTCTCTTGTGCGCTACAAGTTTTGGTCTTTAGCGCGCGTGATGAGCTCTGCCAAACGGCTATCCACTCTGGCGTTTTGCTTATTCTTTGCATTCGCGTAACGACAAAAATGAACCTGCAACGCAGTCGACGATATTTGAAGATGAGACTGCACCAGAACAAGTGCCTTTCAAGACACTTTGCAATCGCTCGTTGTTAGCGCTGCCGGCTAACGGCTAAATGCGCTGCAAAAGTGCTTTAATATTTAAGCCACAATTAAAAGGGCTGTGGCTTACACGCGCAGAAGCTTCGCAGAGGTTCAAAGGAAGTTTTCGACGAGGAGAAAAACCACTGAGCTACATACACTGAATCCTGTTCGGAGAAAAGAACGAGAACTGCAGTGATAGTGCAGTAGTGGCGATGAACATGCGATGAGAGATGCACGAGCCCGTGCACGAGCTGGAAGTTTACTCATGCTCTTTATAGGCTGATAAATGCGCTATTATTCCTCGCATGATTGAAGCAGGTCATTGAAGAAAAATAAGATACTGTTCGCGGTCTCAAACATTTTAAATCTCTTTGTTTCAAGTTTGTAGCTGGAGAACAAGGGAATCATAGCCGGCGAATGTCGTACCCGTCCCTGTGCAACTGACATTCTTGCACGACGAAAATCCCAGTTATAGTAAAGTCAAGGAAACCCTCAACACGGTATAATTAGGTTCAAATCCAACAGGTCCAAGGCTTGTTCTATCAGCAAAAAGAAAAGTTGTGTTACTACTCACCTGCGCGTGCAAGTAATAATTTTCTTTTTCGACGTTGACGCTTTCAGTCAACGTTTGTCAAGATTTTGTAACCTTTCAAAACTGTTACATCCCGAATACAGTCTTTTAAATCGACTAACTCAACCGCGCGCGTTTTGTTTTTTCGGAGCTTGAACCACAAGGGAAGCAAAACTCCAAAAACACATTCTTATTCCTAGTTGTTTACAAGTTGAAAACTCCCGTATAGGGTACCTTACACCTTAGTCTTTGGAAAATATAAAACCCAACTTGCAATATCTCTCTCGCGTGACTTGGTCTCCGGGCACGGTCTGTTCAAAGGCTGGTTTATTATGCTAGCTTTCCAGTCGATATTTCGACGAAATGTCTTTCAGGGAAGATGATAAAATAAAAAATTAATAAATGCTGATACTAACAATGGTCATAATAGATGTATTTTATATTATTGTTGGGGCTTCTATTAAAGGTCGCCATAGTTATAAATATAAACTGTGTCACAGTCAAATCAATTTGTAGTCACGCGACGGTGTCACGTTAATTGATCGTGTAGTTACAACTCAGAGGTAATAAACATAGATAATTTAGAGGTTAATTGTTTCTATTTGTGATCGGGCTATGAAAAAAATTATCCACAGTTCATAACATGAAAACATTTGAACATCTCCACATTTTCGAACAAACCGTGATCGCGATGTTGCGTGACTTTCCCTGTCAAGTGTACCAGAATGACTTCCAGTTAGAGTTTAGTAAACATTGTTTAATAAATTTGCAGAAAAAAAAATTGTCTTTTTTCAAAGGAGGATTAACTTTTTATGAATAAACTGCAATTAAAAAATGTAGTTGACTTAACAGCTACGCCGCTTCACGGCGTTTGCCTCCCAACTCAGACAGTCGACTATTAATAAGTGGCCAATTTTACCGATTGCCTTTCTATTTAAAATATCTCAAAGCCGAAAAATGATATAGATAACTGCTAAGATAAAAGAAATAAACCATCTTAGAATAGATAAGGCATATTTTTCATGGTTCGTTTCGGCAGTCTATCGTATTTCCTCAGAATGTATAGTTTTATGGTTTTTACAATTTTGCTAATTTATGCAAATTTGACCACAGCGCGTCGCGAAGTTTTCGTTTTGTCAACACGAATCTGAATTGCGCAGATTTTTTATTTCATATTGTTTCAGTATAAGGGCCGAACTTTATCCTTGTGTATATTTTGATTTGATATCAGACATACCAAGATGGATTTCATGCCACTGAAGTTGCTCAACTTTTGCCTTTTCACAAAATGCATGAGAAGGTATTTTTTAAAAAAACCGTGAAACTTTCTCAATCGCTGCAAAACTTTAAAAAGGACAATGGCTAGAAAGTAGATGATTTATACTTAAGAAAAAACGTATCCCCGTTTTCTAGCGTTGCACCTTGTTTCAGCACAAGCGTACTGAAGTTGATCAATTTAACTGCGATTTTTGCATAATTAATTAGGCAAAATCCGGTATTTTCGTTTTTCCCCTTTTTCTCGAAAACTATAAATTTCTAGAAAGTTTCAATAATATTTTTGAACATAGGTCCCCAAAAGTAACTTTTCGGCAAATTATCAGGATTTTCGATTTTGGGAACCTGTCCGGTGATTGTCGATATTTACAGTCACGGGCTCTTTTAATCTCTCGCGCTCGTAAGTATATTGTCAACTTATTCCTCATTTTACTGCCGATTCTTTACAATGCCTGTGTCGTGGCAGTCCTTGCTGCCTGTGGTGAGTAAAATAAAATAAGAACAATAGAAACACACGGAAAAACGGCGTCGTTACTGCAGCCCATCGGATTTCAAAAAAAAATATTTTGATCTTCGGGACCGGACTTCTTCGGATTATGGACTGTGGAATATGTGTCATATTAATGTGTCGATTTTTACTGATTTCATTGCTTTTAAAAGTAGTCTTTTCAAATGTAGCAGAAATGGTTCACGGTTTGGGAAGTAATAAACGAGTGTGGATGTGATCGGGAATTAATAAATTAAATATTTAAAGCGAGTACATAAAAATTGGTAGCTTCAATCAACGCGTCTTAGCGTCTCATGCGCATGAGTATAGGCTACTTGAACCCTTTTGTTTATAATTCCTTCATTACTTACAAATTCCTCAGTGAAGTAGCACCTGTCAAATCCGGTATGTATTGTAAATGGTTATCGTTCAAGGACCTGGAACAAGAAATAGTATAGAATAGAATTTCATTAAATATTCTACTTTATAGCGAGTAATGAATTAACTAAATAATCTGTTTTTGTTAAAATACAGTTTTTGCTTTAAGTGTTTCAGAAGTTCCTAATCTTACAGTATTATTTATCACTAATTGTACCCTGAAGGAAACTGAAAGGAATACTTATAGATAATAAGAGATCGTTGCAGGCACTCACAATTCAGAGAGACCTTTGAAACGCACAAACGTTCCATCAGCTATTGTAAGAAGCGCATTCCCATCTATGTTTCTGTATGAAAAGGAAGACAAATGCAAAATGATATTTCATTGTAACATTTCGAGAAAAAATAAATAAACATATAAATAAATAAAGATTCTTATTTTTTTGTAAATAGCTGATGAATTACCCGTGGTTTAAATAAATAAAATAAATGAATAAATCGCGAAGCGATGAGGGCGATATCGGTTTTTCAAGTGAAATTTAACGTGGAATTCACGAGTCTGGCAATGAATTTTTCTTGAATCGCATATGTCAAAGAAAAACAACGTTACCAGCGAGAAAGCCACTTCAAAGTCAATCGTCAAGAGCTAGCGAACAGAAATCAAGACTGATTCAAAATCACGCCTGGTGAATCACGTGCGGTCAGAAGATAGCGACAAATTTTAGTTTTGTTTATCAGAAAAAGACGTTTTATGACTGAATTGATGCTGTTTGTACACTAATGTACATAATGTGAACGGCTGTGGAGCCGAACTGCGAACGTTTGTGATGGAAATTAGGCTTTAACACTTCAGAAGTTTGTTATCGCCGACCGGTAAATATGAATTTCATCACAGCGACAAGTGAACACCACGCTAAATGGGGAAAACCTTTGGACAACAAAGAAGGCAAATTTGTGAGTACTGATGGATTAGTTATTAAACATTCCTTTAAAAAAAAATTAAAAAAGATGGTTATCTTATCGCGGTTGATCACTTCATTTCATAAGTTGACGACGAAAGCATCCGGAGGCCCATCTCCGCTCGAACAGGAATATTTTATTATAACTTATTTCCGCGACTCATTTCTAAGAATACCAGACTACTTAAATTATTACTATCATTATTGCCTTTGTATCTCTTATACTTTTTTTTTACACCGGATTTCTTTGATACTATACAAGACAGGAGTTGCGATACAAGTTTTGGTTTTGAAATAAGAAAGTTCGTTGAAAGTTCTTCTTCGGACAGCATCTTGTTTATTTTTAAAGCAACCAGATGGCCGTTTCGGTGTATAATAGAAATTACTTTTTATTAGCTCAGTACAGTATTCTTGTTTTCATAAACTTCTTTTTTTATTTAGACATGGTTTTTTTTTCCAAGCATGAAATATCGTTTTTTGCCAGTAGCTCGCTTGCCTTCTTGTAGGACTGCAGTGTGAATGGATTCTTCGCTCTCTATAAAGTTCACATTTTGGTTATAAAATTGGGAAGAACAGGAATTCACTCTTGACAAATTTATCGTTTTGAATATAGCACGTCTGCACAAAAAAAATACAGAAACATCGTCCTTCGAAGATGCCATGCAATATCACTTCTCCGCTATGCAATTCTACGCTAAATACCCTCGCTTCGTTAGCAATAAGAATGCGAGTTTTCTTTGACTTATGCGATTCTATGCAAAAAGCATTGAATGACACAAAATGCATTCAAATAGTTCCTGTAGCATACTTTGCATGTAAGCCGCTTGATCTGAAAGAAATTCAGGACAGAAAGAACTCGAATTTCTTGTGAAATATTCAAGAAAAAGTGGAAATCTTTCATCAGAATCTGTGTGATGTACGCAAAAAAAAGAGAGAAAGTTTCGAGTATAAAACTAAACCCAATCCAACCGAGATTGCAGTTTCAAACCATGACATACAGTTGGTGACGACGGTGGGTTTCTGACGGCCTTCTTGCAAGAAGAGCGCACGAAATATCCCGAAGAAAATTTCTGACGGGATTTAGTGGTGAAGCTGTTCAACTGCATTAGACGGCTGTTATTTTAAAGTCATCGCCGCGGTGATCAGCTTCAAGCCTGACAAGCTCTTTCCACAATTTGTAGGACTTTGAAGTCTTACGTGTATCTGGAACCTGCTCTAAGCTTGAACTCTCGGGTTCTAACTCTTTGGTCATTCATAGTTGTTACACCTAGAGTTTTGAAACTACCACCCGCATTGTAGCCGTATAACGGCAGATTAGATCGTTCATCATCAGAGATGCAACTTTGAAGATATAATTACGTCCAATAATCCCACTAGGTCCCCAGAAATCGGTGCAACGTAACATATAGTGATCTATGTTGTGGTTTAGGTAGATATTGTCAATATAGAAAATTTTATCATTAGTGTGGTTTGCAGTCTTTATTTCATAGTTTTTCTCATTTTCATGCACATCACTGCTTACACCGTCAAAGGCCGGTCCAATACCCAGATCTTTTTTATCATCTTTTTAGGGATTGCGATAGGTGGGCGACACTCATATCTGATTAGTAAGTGCTTTTCTGTTAGTGTTTCTAGCAATTCAAATCTTCTAAAAACGTTATGGTGGTTATAGGTTATTTCCTCACCCAGGTAGTGAACAATAGATCTCTGATCCATTTCTATACATAGTTGTGTTTATTCAACTGTGCATATTAAACAAATGAAAAGCCTAAGTATAAACAAAATGAGTGGTTGTCTTTACAAGCGCGAGACCTGTGCAAAGCTCAAGTTGGCAGGCAACAAGATCGAGTCATGCATACGCCGCATGTTCGCAGAGTGCAACTCCAGAACTTGTGCAAAGAACAAGTTTGCAGACTACAAGTTCTATACTTGCTCTGACTGGAAAGTGGTTATGCGTTTTGACAACGTTTTATCTAAACTTGTTTGCCCTGAATGCGATCTATGTAAGCCAGTAGATGGCATAGGTAACATTTATTCTGGCTACAAACCAAAAACTAAGGAAATAGTTGGTAAATACCAACTAGAAACAAAAATAAAAAAGCTTTTCGTAAACCAGATCGACACAAGAGAAATTATAGATCGTGTTGTCCACATCCACAGCTGTTAACAGCACCTAAATTGTACAACAAAAAGTTAAGTATTGTGTACTACTGCCGAAAATGCTCGATCTACTCCTTCCAGCATCGTGCCAAGCACGCGATATAATGGAACGGAACCCAGCTTTTAGAAGAGTAGCGCGGTACACAAATATATACGACGAAAGTGAAAGGGTTTGGGATTTATTTCTTAAAAACGAGAACACTAGCGTCGCGAAATGTTCAATCGACAGTACCCCCGTTCCATGACCTCTCTCCCATTCGTTCGAACGATTGTGGGCTTGTTGTCTTGGTAGAACAATCTGAGGTCTTTGGTAGGATGGTCTTCGGGGACGACATCTTATAGCTGTGAAGCCAACCTTGAAAGGCCTGATTTCTCAGATGAAACCGTAGTGCGGCATTCAAGGTGCGTAAATGCTATCCGGCCCCACCCTAAATAAGCATTTATGTATCCCAACAGAGCCTTCCTAGAATACTTGCCATCCGAAGGATGGCAGGTATTCTAGGAAGGCTCTGTTTGTTGCATAAATGCTTATTTGGGGTGGGGCCGGATCACCCACTCTCTATACTACTGTAGGTAAGGATACGTCTCCTTCGTCGAACGCAATTAAACTTCGAGATTCGATGAAGTTGACAAGGGCTAATTTATAAGGCTAATTCATTATCCGTTTTTGGATATCAATAAGAAAAATGTAACTTCGATCCGTTGTTGGAGTCAACGATCCGCATTCAGATTCTCCCAAAAAGACAGCAATCGTGTGCAACGTGTACAGGGAACATCTGTAAAATTGTTATTAATTTATAAGCGTTTTTAAATATAAATCATCCAAGCATTTATGGATTGGTGAAGCGGAAATAAAAATCCGTCACTTATAGGTATGATTCGTAATCACTGAGGTCACCATTATAGTGTTACTGATATTCATAACATTCATGCTATTGTGTATACAATGTAATCGCAGAGGATTACATATTAATCAGTTGTTATGTAATTTCTAAATCTCTGTATTTGACTTTCTATATTTAATTGAGAAAAACGCTAACAACTTACAATCTTGTAAGTTTGTCCGCTGGCCCTTCCAAGGTACCTGGACCTATGTGTGAGAGCATATTGTATCCAAGGTCGCTGAAAAACGAAAACGTTTGGTTTTTAGCATCGGCGTACGGGAAAATTTTTGTTGGAGGGGCTAAACTTAATTTGCCCGAATGAAACTCGTGACGTCATGTTTATTCGTCATGATGATGTTTCTAGCACTCGCTGACAGTTTACTTTTCCACCGCTGTGAACGATCTGAGAATGAGCTTCTACAGCTCGCATTCTTCGTACTTTACACGTTACCGATAAGATATTTTACGAGACTTCGGCGAAGACATACTTTAATCGACCAGATGCCAACCACACATACTGTCCTAATAAGCAAGATGGTCGTTAAATCTTATACTTAGTTTCAGTCCCTGCGCGGTCTACATTATCATTCCCACCCTTGGCGGACCACAACGCACATTTGTCGTTCTATGGCCCTACTTACATGGAAAGGATGATGCCAGGATGATCCTAAAAGTTTCATTTGGTTTACATGCGTCAATGCGGCTTCCAGGATCAACTTTTCATTTGGTTTACATGAAAAATTCGGCAGGATGGCCTCCTGCCCCAGTACCTTTGAGTTCGGCGCGGTTGCAAAGCAAGAAAGCGGGCGACAATAACAAAAGCGAAGATGAGCTAGTCTGATGATCCTAGCTCTAGGATCATCCTACCTCTCAGATAGGATGATCCTAGCGCTAGGACTAGGATGATCTTAGTGCTAGGGCCAAATGCAACCCTTCGCATGTAAACTAAAAGCAGAAAACATGTCGCGCTTGGATGATCCCAGCACTAGGATCACGTAGGATCATCCCATTTCCATGTAAATAGGGCCTATGTCTGCTCAGGCGGTTAGCATCTAATGGAGCTATCGCATCGATGAAATGATCGATGTAGTATAGAGCTCGGTTAGAAAGTTGAGTGAGTAATGTGAGTTACGAAATAAAAACAAATTATTATACATTGAATCACAAAATAATTCAGTAATTTTTCTATGTCTGTGGGTGCCCGAATAGTCGACAGCCCCCCTAGCCCCTCCCCCTCATACGCCTATGGTTTTTAGCTTACAACGTGTACTTAATGCTCTTAAACGGCAACTGATCTTTAAAAAAAAAAAAAAAAAAAACAAGAACTACGTGAGTAAATAAGGCTTTCGTTTGGAGCCAAACCCTTGTTACACTTTAAATGTATTACGTGGAATTTTGTACAAACGATTTACTTCAATTGGTAAAATTACCTAATATTTTTAGTCCGAGAATTGATGAAATTAAAATGTCTGAGGTTGATCTAAAAATAACTTAAAACCAATTATCATCGGTCCAAGGACATCTTTGGGGAATGGGCTTTCTTATTACTCTCCTACAGCAAACTTACAGTACTTTCAAGTGTTTCATTGCTCGGAAGGGTCCACTCTGAATGTGTTTCAGTCCACAGGAGTGGAGGTATCTAAAATGTACAATGTTTCTGTAAGTTTGATTCGTTGACAAAACATGAAATGTTTTACTAATATGCTCAGATAAGTATCTGCTGACACTTTGAGAATAAGCCACAAGTTTATCTCTTACAGAAATCCGTATCTTCCGGTATACATTGCCGAAAACATTTTGGTCTCCAGCTTCAACTGCCACATGTGTAGTATGGGAGAGACGTTTAAATCTATAAAGTTTATATACTTAGTGAAAAGATAAGACTACACTCGCGACTTATAGTATTCAGCCCCACAAATTTTTCTCTCACGATTTACAGCGTTTCTACAATTCTTGAAAGGAGCAGAGGCAGCTCCATTCCTAGTGAATGCCTCTTGTCTCTTCCGGATTAACGACCTTAACTTTTGCGACATCCATGCTGTGTCGTATGGAATCGTCCGAATTTTTGTTTCATAGGCATGAGTAAGTTAAGCCCAATACGAATCACTTCCTGGAAGACATTCAATAAATCTTCGCAGTTCTCACGATAATTGAAAAGCGGAGGCCAGTTTATGGAGAAGAAAGCATCTCCTCATTACATCTTTTGCGACTAGCCCTTAAGTGTTGCTCCTACCGATGACATTCCTAGTAATCGAATTTTCTGTCCTCGCTTTGGGTGACACCATGATCGTATTATGCTCAGACAGTCCAAAAGGTGGAAGTGCTTGCGGCACTTTACACGTACGTGAAACACCGTTAGGAAGTAGCGCAAATTTTCACAAAAATTATGGAATAAAAATAAATGAATAAACAAACGCTTGTATTCACCTATTCGCCTGTCCCATCTTATAATCTAAAAACTAAAAAAAAACTTCAAATACGTGTTTTACTTTCAATCAATTAATCACTTTAATTCACTGATGACTTTCATTGATTATTTTATCTCATAAATTGTCCGATCGAGACTTACAGGGTTGTCATCTGTTCAAGGCCAGAAAAAATGTCTGCTGGTAAGTTAGGTCCTAACATTGGATTTTGACCCACATTTCTGCAAAAGATGGACAGACGTTAGCACAATGGTTGCAAAAAAAAAAGAATGACCGTTATGTTAACATTAGAGACGCATAAATCGTCTGACTCGTTATCCGACCCAGTGTAAATTTCAGACGAATAAACTCATCCAATGTTACTTGTCGTGAATTCACATTAAATGGCAACCATTTCGTATCGAATCTTCTAAATCTATCAAACCAGAAGAAAAGAAAACTGAACGACGATCTAAAACTTTACCGTACGCGAAGGTCAAAACATTGCGCATGAGAGCAAAGGCTCCCTGTGGTCCAACTCGTGAATACGAAATGCTCTTATTATTACATTAATATGCATTGCGTGAAATAAGAGAACTCAATGACCGGTCAAAGCTACGCGACGTGCATCGCTTCCTATCGCAAAATGCATCTCACAACGACGACCATTAAATAAGCCTGTTCTGTTTACAATGAAGTGTTTGGATTCCCTATGATTCCCCTCTGGTTGCCTCACATAATAGTCAAAGAAAAATTGACATCCCCAGGTAAAGGGGACGAGCAACAAGGCAGAAGAGCACCGATGGATACTGCGAATTTTACGAAAACTGCGAAAAAATGTTACCTTCCTCAATTCCAGAAAAAGGGGACGAGCGACAAGGCAGAAGGACACCGACGGACACCGCGAATTTTACGAAAAGTTGTAAAATTCGTCAACCCCCCCAAAAGCTAATATTCTTCTCGAATGTCGCGATTTTTATCGTAACCTCTATTCGGCTGAGCAAGTTTATTTATCTAGCCAAGACTAGCTTTTATACCAACTGGATAAAACTCTGGCATCCGAAGACCAGGAGAAATGCGAAGGTGACCTCACACTCTACGAGTCAAGAGGCCCCTTCCCCGGGCCTTTTCACAAATGCAATCAGGCAAATCGCCGGGAGCTGATGAGCTGATGGATTTCCGGTTGAATTTTATCGTCGCTTCTGGGGTCTATTAAGTCACGATTTACAGCATTTACTAAATTACTCTTTTAAACACCGATCACTCTCTGACACACAACGTCAAGGAATTATCCGCCTGCTTTACAAGAAGGACGACAAGTTAGACTTGAAAAACTGGCAACCAATTTCCTGTTAAACACAGATTATAAAATTTGTACTAAAGTAATCAAACATGCGGGATTCCTGATCGCAGTATTTTTGAAAAACTTTTTCTGATCCGGGATACAATCGACTATGTAAACCATAATCAGCTTTCGGCCGCTGTTATTAGCATGGATCAGGAAAAGGCTTCCACCGGGTTAATCACGGCTTTTTGCAACGCGGTTTAGAGCGCTTTAATTTCGGCCAAAATTTCCGGTGCTGGGTAAACATTGTTTACACCAATATTATCTCGTGCGTTATAAACAATGGACAGCTCTCGTCGGCCTTTTCGCTCGAACGGGGAGTTAGACAAGGTTGTCTGTTGTCGCATTATTATTCAGTATTATTTTATTTTGTATTAAATTTCCCACCGCAGAAATATACTCCCGCAGAAAAAAATTTCTTGTCTCTCATAACTCCGAGGCGACCGGCACATTACGGTCATCTGTTTTCCCGATTCAACTCCAGACACGTCCTCAAAAGAAACAGAGACTGTTATCATAATACTGATACATTTTTACAACAACGTACAATAATTCACTCACTAGTTTTCTCGTTGTTTATGTTCATATTAGCGCCAGAACAGCAACCATAACTATGGGAACTATACAAACCTCCGGTCAGGAAGTAAAATTGCAGTTTAATAACGATGCGTTGGATTTTATTCATACTTGACCAGAAATCCGCAAACATTTCCTCCCAGCAGAAATTTTAGCTGTCTCGACCCGCAAAAATTTCCTCCCGCAAAACAAATTCAGTCGGACAATCCGCAAAATTTCCTTGTGCACGGTAGCTAAATCAACAAAACTATGACGTATTTCCTATACTATTGCATAATCAAACCGTAATAGCAACCGTAATAGAACAAACGCAAAGTTCATGCTATTTTGCTCTGCCATATCGCTCATATTAAAACACAAACTAACTTTCTTAAAACGTCTCCATTCGTAAAAATACACCGTGAAATTCTCAAACTGCGTTTCCCAAGAAAACGCATTTCACCTATTTTTACCCTTCTAAAGCAGCTTTAATGGCTTTACGACAAATGATTGAAAATTTGAAACATTGATAGGTAACGTGAGATATCGAAACTCAATAAGAACTTTAATACCTTTGCGGTGACGGAACGTGAGATATAACAAGTTCATGACAAGTTCTGACATCCCAGTACCCTAGGGAAATTAACAATAGGTCCGGGGATGCTCCTCAAAAATTTTAGTGGCAGTATGTGACGCTCTTCTTGAAATCCTAACCGGTTTAACCAACCATATCCTCAGTGCCCTAATATAGCTTCTATAAAGAAGAAAGAACTAACCCCTCGGACAAAAGTTTACAATGAACCTTTGTTAACAACTTTTGTCCCTTTTTATAGTGATACCTACATCTCGTTTGCGTGCATGGCTGTAAACTTACCAAAAATCGCGTGCAAACCATATTTGAGCCGTTCTTATAGCTCAACGAAGCAAAAACACTACGTCAGAATGACGTTTCTAGTAAACTCGAGCCTTCAGTGTTTTAGAACGCAGAACATTCGATGTTAACCCTAAATATTGAGTCACGAAATCCTATGGCTCGTTTGTATGCAGAAAATCACTCAAAAATGTAAAAATTCTCAGGAGTCGATGGGTTAACTACAGAAGATAAAAATCGCAACATTCGCAAATCTTCAAACACCAAAGCAAAAAATCGTAAAAATTGTAAATTTTGTAACTGTGTGCAATCCTGCGGACATAGTTGCCGAGACCGAGCGCTTTTTCGCAGGCTACACATTTAAAAACGTTTATCCTTCTGTAGCGTTTACCTAAGTCTTGAAATGTCCATTCGAATTCCACAGATCGGTTTTAATTTTTCATACTGACTTTAAAGTCAAAGAATTAAAGAGCTAGTTCACAGATTTAAAACGATGAAAACAATAGTTTCCATCGTCAACTCGTTCTATTGTTTTGTTACTATTGTTTCGCGTTCTATTGTATCGATCCAATTGAGTTAGATCTTCCGGGAGCTGCTACATAACCCTTTTATGTCACGCTAAGACATGTTTTTCAGTTCGTCGTTTTCGAAACAAAATTTAGTTTATTTGAAATTTTGCAAATGGCAGCGAAACTTCACACATTTAAGAACAGCATTTACCGGGCTTAAGTGGTTTCCTCAGTATTAAACGTTCAGTAGTTTAACTTTTTTATTCACAATCGCAATTCCATTTAAAAATACTTACAGTGTGCTGACGCGTTTGGATTTTGATAGGATTTTTTTTAAGGCTTGTAAGGATAGCTTGTTGCTCTGCAAAATGCTAAAAAGGAGAAACACTGTTAGCAATTTTCCAGTTACAAGACACATTTTTTAAGGTAACTGATTCATGTTGCTTATAGAACAAAGTGGTAGTTCTTGAAAATCTGTGTTGATAATGACAAGTCGCCTAATTTTGTGCCATGCGACAGCTCTTGTGGTGATTAGTTTCTTATTTTGTGTCGCTTGGCAGTTCTTGTAAAGTAGTGTTAATAATGGCAAGTTACCCAAATTTGTGCCATGTTTTGTCTTTTAAAGCTAAAGGTCGCTGCAGCTGACTTTTAGAACAAGACACCTTTACAAACCCGCGTCACACGTTGTTTATTTTTCTATAAAAATGACAAATATGGCAGAGTTGCGATGTACTAAAATTTCCATTTCACAGTATTTCACATTTCACAGAGGATTCTTTGTAAGTGACAAGTTAAAATATGTATCAGGAAACTAAGGAATTTAAACGAGAACAACTTGTAGATTTTTTACTTACAATACTGTGCCATTAGTGTTCCTTTAGAATTTCAAAAAAGCCCTCGTTTAATTAATCAGAAGTTCTCTTTGACAAAGATCAACGATTTTGATAAAACAGGGAATGATTGAAAATTGACGTACCCTCACATACGGATCTTTCATCGACTAATTTCTAGTGAAAAAAGCGGAAAACGTGCGGTTTTCATATTTTTTGGACGTTTTAACATTGTTTATGGTTGTCACAAACTTTATTCGAAAAATGCAGTCAATAAATAAATCTTTCTAACTTTCTCAATAAACTTTTAAACGATCAATAAAAAACACTACATGTCCACATGCAAAATTTGATAATTGTCAGCATTTTTAACTTAAAGTTAGAATGATATAATTGCTCCGTTTTATTATCGTTGCAGTTTCTCTAGAAATATCAAAGACATCGCAAGCACAGTTCAGCAACACTTACATTGTTGTTACACTTTCTGGGAGATAAAATCCATCTTCGATGCTGTTTACACTGAGATCTCTAGAAAAAAGGAATAAGCAAAGTCGGTTTTACCTTCAAAGTATGGGCCACATTTTATTGCGTTATATATAACAGCAAGAAGACGTTTTAGCAAGAAGACGTTTAGTTGGTTTCAATAACAATTAGTACGCGTTCCGAGTAAAAACCGACCGGTCGATTTTCGGCGAAAACAGATTTCTATCATTTTCTGTGTGAAAGTCGAATCTTATCCACTTAAATTCAATGCTATCTGACTTCTCCTGAATTGCAGATAAAAGTATTATTTAATCCAAAGCACATTTTTAAACACAACAGTTAAAGACTCTTTGTCCATCAATGATTGCGCGCATCAATAGAGGTTCGAATGATACGAAATCTCAATTTTTGACGTCTTTTTCGTCGCCTGCTTGAAACCTTCTCCATCCGAGCCATTGGTCGTTGTTATTAAACGTTTATCGCTTTAAATTGAAAGTTTGATTATCGGTCTTCTCTCACACGACGATAGTTGGTTACAAAACTTTCATTTATGATGTTTTTGCCGGTATGAGTAGTACATCTTCTCAGTAAATCTCACACGATACGACAAGCCTGCCTGACACTGATTTACAAAGTGACATGAAAGGCTTTTACGAATTCCTATCATTAATTTAGATCATAGGAGCGTATGGCAGTATTCTTTTGGTCAGTATAAAACTGACTGCGGATTTCTCAAGGCCAGGAGAATATTTAGTTTGCCGGTTGCAGTGCATAAGTTCAGTAAGTGACCAGTAATTGTTCACATTTTAGCAAAAGTAACTGAATTACAACGCGTTGCAAAAGACGAAAAATACAAAACTTGAAAGGAAATTTACATTTCATTATTGGGACTGACTTACACAAATTCTAAAATCCAAGATTATAATTACGTAATAATTATATACTGCAATATATACATGGAAAGATGATATGCAGCTTCAACTATTTAGCATGACAATTGAGCTCGGGGAGAAACTACGGCGGGACCTTTTAGTTTTGCAATTAAAAGGAGTTTAATTGTTCGAGTTCTTAGTGAGGGAGTCATGTGCGTAGTAGTGATATTGATCATAGAAGCCAGCCAAAACGTCCCAGCGCGTACAGATCTGTTGTTGATCTTGTTAATAAGTCGCGGATGAGCTGTAGGACAGGTCTCACTTTTAAAAAATCATAATTTTTATTTAAGTGCTTTGCTAATGCCTTCACATGGATGTACGCAAAACTCATAAAATATTATTATTATTAACTGAATCTCCAGGAAGCAAAACACTAAAGTTAAAATGACAACGACAATAGTAACCATGGCTGACTTAAGTTATGACATAAATATAGGTTTGTTTTGTTATATCTTTATCGTTACAATCGTATTTGGCATCTCGAGTTCAGTGCTAAAATCGGTGTTACGAACGAAGGATTTCCTTCCCTGAGGTCGATGCGGAGCTGTTGTCCAAAAAAGTAGAAATTAGAGAAAATAAAGCCTCACAAATAAGATTTCTGAAAAAAAATATAACTCCGTGAGAGCTATATGAAAATGTTTACATTAACGTGTTTGAGTTGTTGATTTAACGAGGGCTTGCCCAGTGAGTGTACAAAGATTACTTCATGTTAAGCTGAAAATAAGTAGTAGCAAGATCTGTAATACTGCTAAATCAACTGGAGGAACGTGTACATTAAGTGCTGATAAAGCCTCTCATGTATTTTAACACTTACAACAATCTAAGATTTGCCGCACTTCATGTTGCATGTGGTTCCCAAAACCCCCTAAGGCATTTCTAATCCGAGGGTTTTTTTTACATATTGTTTCTATTGACTGACGATCAAAATTGATTTTAAAAAAATCCATAAATTAAAGCTTACTTTGTTTGCGTACGGAATGTCTCAAAAAGACAAATGTTCACCTCCTATTAAAATAACCCTATTTATCCTGTGTTTGTATTTTTTTAGTTCCTTTATATGGAGAAGGAAGTGCATGAAAGCTATGACAATGAAACTTGGAGGGTATATAGTATGTCAAAACTGTTTCCTTTTAGCTGCGCAAAATGGGACGATGACGTTAAATGACGTGGGAATGACGTGTTAGTTCATCCGCACATCCGCCATCTTGGATCCGCCGTTTTTTTTTTTTTTTCATTATTATTATTTCTCCAAAACCTAAAAAACACTGTCTAAATCGACTCAAAATGATAAAAAAAAAACAATAGAAGACATGCTAAAATGATATAAATTTTGACGATAAAAAAAATACAAATTTTGGAAAACATGTCAGACAAAACAAAAGCAAAAAAAACCTGAAGCGATAGATTTTTTGATATTATTAGTGATACAAAAAGGATTTCAGTACAAAAGTATATGCTACATATAGAAAAAATAAAAGTAGAGGTGTTGAGCTGGTTGACGAGAAGGTATTTTAATACTTAAAAACGTATTGTGTTTTGTGAGCTTTAAAAACGGTTTCAAACCTACTTGAGACCGCACTTCGGCACTTTGAATTTTGTTGTTCCCAACGCAACAAAGGTTATCATTAATTTTTAATCAGTTTAGTAATTTTTGTAACCATTTAGTTATATTTGCAATATACTTGCATGGATTTTAAGAAGGTCAGGTTCTTGAAAGTGTCCTGCGGAACAGACTTTATATTGTTGTTTGATAGATCCCTGAAAGTGAAACAAATCGATTATTTAAAGTAGTTAACTTTTTTAAATTACTACATAAAATTGTATTTATGCTGCGCCGGCAACCAATAATTGATGTCAAATATAGCTTGAAATAAAAAGCGGCCAAAGGGTTGTACCCTCATGATGACTTAAGGAACAATTATAGTGAAAGGCACTGAACATTAACTCAAAATGGGTGTGATCAAACAACAATAGACGCCAGACAATGATAATCACCCACGTAGCCTAGCATGTCTGGGTTCCTTTTTTTTTTTTTTTTTTTTTGTGTGTGTGTGTGTGTGTGTGTGTGTGTGTGTGTGTGTGTGTGTGTGTGTGTGTGTGTGTGTGTGTGTGTGTAATGTAAATATATTATCCCATTAGGTGAAGATAATTGGATAATTTTAGTTTTGAACAGAGATAATAACAAAGCAAGCGCCGGCTAAGGACTTGGGAGATTGCGAAAGAGCGACAACGCCTTTAGGGTCGCTCCCCGTAGACTTCTGTACAATTTGTAATGTCCCATGCATTAAGATGCACGTCGTTGATTGAAAAAAGATAAGGCGAGCAGCGCCAGAAACCGCGACGGTGCTAGAAAAAGGCAAAAGGAAGCGGTTCCAACACATCCTTTAAAATTTATTCAAAAAGACGCGCATGAGCTTTGAAACAAGGAGAATTAGCCCGAAAAAGATTTGACCAACGCAAACCACCGTAACCCAATAAACAACATGGAGAACGCGAGCAAACTCCTCTAACATTGAACCAACTACCAAGGATTCATGACTAGAAAGATCGTTCGTCCCAAGTTCTAAAATAACTATGTCCGGTCGAAATGTTTTCAGACGCGGGAGAGGCGGGAATGTAATGCCCTTTCCACCGTGAAACCGCTTAACCACCAAAATTGCACTGTCGCCTGACTCAACGAAAAAGAGTGATTGAGGCGATCGAACTAATGCCTCCGTATACAAGACGAGAGTCGGCGAACAAAAGAATGACCAAAACACAGGGATTCTTCTGAGGTAAAAAATTTTTACAACAAACGTTACTGAAAATCACTGAAAATTGAAACATGCTAATCCAAGACTCGATTTTTATCCACGTGGTTAAACACATTAACTTACAGCTTATAAGTATTAAGTGGTAGTCCTCTAGGTACTTGCTTTAATCCTTTGCCCATGCATTTCAGAATAACATAATTGCCAAGTGAAGTACAGTTACACTTCTCGGGGCAAAGTTCATTGCAAATCACTGGAGACAACAAAACCAACATGAACAAACTTAGGCCGACAAACAGCAAAGCTTCTGCTTCTGATTTCACTTTCATCTGTAAAAGAAATAAATTAATTAAATGTTAATACAGTTGGTATGTTGTTTAGTACATTTGGTGCAGTTGCTACTCACGAAAAATGAATAATATGAATAGTTGGCAAGGTTGGTATAGTTGGTATAGTTTGTACAGTTGGTATAACTGGTTAAGTTGGTACAGTTGGTATATCGTTGGTACAGTTGGTACAAGTGGTACAGTTGGTTCAGTTGGTATAGTTGGTACTGTTGGTATAGTCAGTACAGTTGGTATATCGTTGGTACAGTTGGTATAGTTAGTACACTTAATACGGTTGGTACAGTTGGTACAGTTGGTATATCGTTGGTACGGTTGGTACAGTTGGTACAGTTGGTACAGTTGGTATAGTTGGCAAAGTTGGTACAGTTGGTTCAGTTGGTAGAGTAAGTATAGTTTGTACAGTGGGTACAGCTAGTATAGTTGGTACAGATGGTACAGTTGGTTAAGTTGGTACAATTGGTACATTTGGTACAATTGCAGCATTTGGTACAACTGGAACAGCTGGTACAGTTGGTATAGTTGCTACAGTTAGTACGGTTGGTACATAGTTGGTACGATTGTTAAAGTTAGTATAGTTGGTACAGTTGGTATGGTTGGTACATCTGATACAGTTGGTGCAGTTGGTACAGTTGGTACAGTTAGTAAAGTTGCTTCATTTGGTACAGTTGGTACATTTGGATCAAATAGTTAACAGTTGGTACATTTGGTTTAGTTGGTACAGTTGGTACATTTGATTCAGTTGGTACATTTGATTCAGTTGGTATACAGATGGTATAGAGATGGTACAGTTGATACAGTTAGTATAGTTGGTACAGTTGGTTTAGTTGGTACAGTTGGTACAGTTGATACAGTTGGTACAGTTGGTATAGTTGTTATAGTTGGTTCCTCGCAAAGCGAGGGCCGAAGGCCCGAGCGTAGCGAGGTTAATAAATTTGTCGTCCCTCGGGAGCTGAGCCACGTGAATTCGAGCGAAAAAAAAAAAAAAATATATATATATATATATATATATATATATATATATATATATATATATATATTTATATACTTGATGGTGTCCGGCAGTTGCCTGGCAACAAAAATCGCGACAGGTGACAATGGCGTAATCATGTTTATTCATGGCGGCCGTGCCGGCGGCCGTTTAACTGTACTCATAGTCTGTGAAAAAATGTTTACTCTCGGTGAAACACAACCAATTTCTGATGCAAATGAGAAAGAACAGCAAAGACAACAACGCTGGATTCCACAAGTGGCTGGAAATCCTTGTCCGTGAAAATTAACCACCGAAACTCCGCTGAACGCTGACTTGAAATTCACGAGAGCACAGATTACAAAGACTTCGAACAGCCTAGGCACACCGTTTGAATAGGTTCAAACGCCTTGACAAAATGCCGCCATTAGAATTCTGAACGAAACCGATCAGGAGAGGCGACACCGACTGCAAGTGTTGGACAAAATGATTCTGTTTGTAGACGCAACGAGATGAGAGGCGGCAAGAATTACACGATCAGCCAATTACTGGGCAGTACGCAGCTCTTACAAGGTCTTCTCTGATTTGCTGAGAAAACAATAGAACAAACAACACAACAATGGCTAACAATAGACCCTAGACCTAAAAACAATAGAGCTGCATGATATACAGGTCCAATGAAATTAGAGGTTGTAAAGAGCTGCGTGGTATCTGCAATTACTCGTGACGAATATCTTTCATACCTGATACGATAGGGAAAAGCAACGCTGATTACAGGAAAGGCTCAGAGAAGAAGAGCGATTAAGAAATGTAGCTCAAATCACCGGCTAAACTACTGAGAGGATAATCAAACACTGAAAAATAATTCTCTTACTACACACTGTAATTTGATGTTTTTTGATATTCTCACTAACGTCACTAACGAACTTTTTAAATGATCAAAACTACAGATAAATGATCAAAACTACAGACCACACAAGTGGAAATTATTTCCCAAATATACAACATTTACATGATGTAGCATTGTTTGTGAATGAAACAGTGAGTTGTATACGTATACAGTATCTTTAGTTTACAGCATTCTTCATAAAATAGTTCAATAAGAATAACATTCGAATGGTTTAGTAAGGAAAATTTCTGTTTACAATTTGGATAAAAACATTTTGTTAGGAAAAAACAATTTTCTGTTAGCAATCAT
Source organism: Cladopsammia gracilis (assembly GCA_022457155.1). NCBI lineage: Eukaryota > Metazoa > Cnidaria > Anthozoa > Scleractinia > Dendrophylliidae > Cladopsammia > Cladopsammia gracilis. The sequence continues at coordinate 824,998 of JAJGOT010000150.1, read as the reverse complement.
GACCAGCTAATGTCAATGTGTAGCAACTGTATACATGTGGCTAAACACATGACACATCAACATTACTGCTTCACATTTATTATTGGAACGGTGATCAGTATCTTAAATCTCCTCACAATATCAGTGTACGAGTAAGTACATAGATTATACAAATTGAGAACCTGATCACCTTCAACAATAAGTTGTCTGTGGAAATTGAATACAAATTCACTGTAGTTATATGGCTATGTGAACTGCATTGACACCAGTAAGGAGAATGTACATCAACAAATTAATTTTGATTTCAAGATTTTTAAAGGCGCTAACTGGTCATGAAGGCCTAAATCCTGGCCTTAACCTACGAATTCTCCATCCAGGTCTGTATACATTGCTTATGGTATTTGCAGAGAATCTGTTGCTTCATCTTGAATATTCATGTTTTATAATCAATTTTGTAATTCCCATGACCTGTATCCAAAATATAGTATTGTTACTGCTAGGAGAATCTCATGCCACTTTCACCATTGAGTTGTTATTTTTTGGACAACATCACTTTTCAGCAGCAGTAACCTCCTGTGATCTCAACCATTCAAACGAATAGAGAATTGCGTTACCAATTGTTTGATTCCCAGTATATACAACAAAAACTATAGCAGTATGTAAAGGAAACGGGAGATAGCACTCACAAGTTTCAAAAATGGAATTTAATTGAGACAATCAAAATAAACAGAACACCACTGCATATTGTCCTGGACCCATGTCCCACAACATTACTTAATACATCCTTAATACATCCACTTTCAGACCAATTTTCCTTCTGAGGAGGGCAGTCCCATGGCAGTTACAGCGACCCACAGCTCAAAACCCAACACTGACCAACACCAGCTCCCATGTATTTTATTTTAGGAAGACAGGGCACAAAGTACAAGTTAAATTGAAGAGACTGAGAACGAAAATGTATCAACTTTAAATGAGGTCATTGCCAGCAAGCAACCCAACCTCCCCATTTAAATCAGAAATTCCATCTCTCCCTCCCACATTGCTAAAATTTTGCAGTGCATCCTCCTCCGAGCTTCGCGAGGTTCTGCGAGGCACGTATTTCTAGTTTAGTTGGTTGAGTTGGTTGAGTTGGTTGAGTTGGTACAGTTGGTACAGTTGGTACAGTTGGTACAGTTGGTTCAGTTGGTACAGTTGGTTTAGTTGGTTCAGTTGGTTTAGCTGGTTCAGTTGGTTCAGTTGGTTCAGTTGGTGTAGTTGGTACAGTTGCTTCAGTTGGTTCAGTTGGTACAGTTGGTACAGTTGGTACAGTTGGTTCAGTTGGTATAGTTGTTATAGTTGGTTCAGTTGGTTCAGTTGGATCAGTTGGTTTAGTTGTTATAGTTGGTACAGTTGGTTCAGTTGGTTCAGTTGGTTCAGTTGGTACAGTTGGTTCAGTTGGTACAGTTGGTTCAGTTGGTACAGTTGGTACAGTTGGTACAGTTGGTTCAGTTGGTACAGTTGGTTCAGTTGGTACAGTTGGTTCAGTTGGTTCAGTTGGTTCAGTTGGTTTAGTTGGTTTAGTTGTTATAGTTGGTACATTTGGTTCAGTTGGTACAGTTGGTTCAGTTGGTACAGTTGGTACAGTTGGTTTAGTTGGTTCAGTTGGTTCAGTTGGTTCAGTTGGTTCAGTTGGTGTAGTTGGTACAGTTGCTTCAGTTGGTTCAGTTGGTTCAGTTGGTTCGTTGGTTCAGTTGGTTCAGTTGGTACAGTTGGTTCAGTTGGTTTAGTTGGTATAGTTGGTTCAGTTGGTTCAGTTGGTTCAGTTGGTACAGTTGGTTCAGTTGGTTCAGTTGGTATAGTTGGTTCAGTTGGTACAGTTGGTTCAGTTGGTACAGTTGGTTCAGTTGGTTCAGTTGGTACAGTTGCTTCAGTTGGTTCAGTTGGTACAGTTGGTTCAGATGGTTCAGTTGGTACAGTTGGTACAGTTGGTTCAGTTGGTTAAGTTGGTACAGTTGGTTCAGTTGGTTCAGTTGGTTCAGTTGGTACAGTTGGTTCAGTTGGTTCAGTTGGTACAGATGGTTCAGTTGGTTCAGTTGGTACAGTTGGTACAGTTGGTATAGTTGGTACAGTTGATTCAGTTGGTACAGTTGGTACAGTTGGTACAGTTGGTTCAGTTGGTACAGTTGGTACAGTTGGTACAGTTGGTTCAGTTGGTTCAGTTGGTACAGTTGGTACAGTTGGTTCAGTTGGTTCAGTTGGTTCAGTTGGTTCAGTTGGTTCAGTTGGTTCAGTTGCTTCAGTTGGTTCAGTTGGTACCGTTGGTTCAGTTGGTTCAGTTGGTACAGTTGGTACAGTTGGTACAGTTGGTTCAGTTGGTTCAGTTGGTACAGTTGCTTCAGTTGCTTCAGTTGGTTTAGTTGGTTCAGTTGGTACAGTTGGTTCAGTTGGTTCAGTTGCTTCAGTTGGTTCAGTTGGTACAGTTGGTTCAGTTGGTTCAGTTGGTACAGTTGGTACAGTTGGTACAGTTGGTACAGTTGGTTCAGTTGGTTCAGTTGGTATAGTTGCTTCAGTTGCTTCAGTTGGTACAGTTGGTACAGTTGGTTCAGTTGATTCAGTTGGTTCAGTTGGTTCAGTTGGTATAGTTGGTACAGTTGGTACAGTTGGTACAGTTGGTTCAGTTGGTTCAGTTGATACAGTTGGTACAGTTGGTTCAGTTGGTTCAGTTGGTTCAGTTGGTTCAGTTGGTATAGTTGGTACAGTTGGTACAGTTGGTACAGTTGGTACAGTTGGTACAGTTGGTACAGTTGGTTCAGTTGGTTCAGTTGGTACAGTTGGTTCAGTTGGTTCAGTTGGTTCAGTTGGTTCAGTTGGTTCAGTTGGTACAGTTGGTTCAGTTGGTACAGTTGGTACAGTTGGTTCAGTTGGTTCAGTTGGTACAGTTGGTTCAGTTGGTACAGTTGGTTCAGTTGGTACAGTTGGTACAGTTGGTACAGTTGGTACAGTTGGTTCAGTTGGTTCAGTTGGTTCAGTTGGTTCAGTTGGTACAGTTGGTTCAGTTGGTTCAGTTGGTTTAGTTGGTTCAGTTGCTTCAGTTGGTTTAGTTGGTTCAGTTGGTACAGTTGGTCCAGTAGGTTCAGTTGGTACAGTTGGTTCAGTTGGTTCAGTTGGTTCAGTTGGTTCAGTTGGTTCAGTTGGTTCAGTTGGTATAGTTGGTACAGTTGGTACAGTTGGTACAGTTGGTTCAGTTGGTACAGTTGGTACAGTTGGTACAGTTGGTACAGTTGGTTTAGTTGCTTCAGTTGCTTCAGTTGCTTCAGTTGCTTCAGATGGTTCAGTTGGCTCAGTTGGTGTAGTTGGTTTAGTTGGTTCAGTTGGTGTAGTTGGTTCAGTTGGTACAGTTGGTTCAGTTGGTGTAATTGGTGCAGTTGGTGTAGTTGGTTTCGTCGGTGTAGTTGGTTCAGTTGGTTTAGTTGGTGTACTTGGTATAGTTGGTATAGTTGGTTTAGTTGGTTTAGTTGGTTTAGTTGGTTTAGTTGGTGTAGTTGGTTTAGTACACCTGTTAGTGTACATACATATACTAATACTAATCTGTTGAGTGCAAACTTTCCTTGAATTTGATAAAAGAATACTTGTTTTAATTTGCAAAGCAAGACCCTCCTTATTATACTCAGACATATTATTTCAATGAGTGTGAATGTAAGAAGAGAGGCCAGCAACATTCAGCCCACATATGTAGTAGTGCACAAAACCTACTCTCCTTTATAATTATATTTACAAACGGCAAAACTAGAGCAAATTCTCTTTCAACATTGCTTATTAAGAATCACTCTGGGGATACAATTCCTTTGAATGTGATCGAGGCAGTTACAGTCAACATCTACTCAAAGTGTTTCCAACACTTTTGTTGTGACAAGGTCCCCTCAACAAATGTCTCGTTCACACTCGTACACTTTGTTAACTGAACCTAGTTAAAGCAGTAATAAGATTGCTTGGACAATCAGCCATCAATATAACAGCACCTGTTGTTGTGGACAGGATTATTAGTTAAGGCACAAAGGCCATTTGCTTGAACTAAACTTCCCCCTGACTTTTCATTTGCAATTAAGACTACTTGCCATAGGATGGTTGCTGAGAAGCGTTTTAAAGTCACAGAGCTTTCACTAAAGCTTAAACTATCTCTCTCTTCTAACCTTGGATCTCCATTTAGTTCACCGTAACATACTTCTGCAACGACAAACACAAATAGCTGGGCCCAGCGTGATAAAAAATAGCAGGAAACACATTAAACGGTCAACATATCTTTTCAGATCCTATTACTTCAGAGAGAGAAAAAACTACAAACATTGAACCCTCTGTTGATTGCCCCAAGGCAGGGTAGACCAGATAAGTCACAAATAGGTAAACTGAACACAACAACATTTAATTCAGAACGGTAGCCATTACCACCCGAGCACATGCTCTTCTCTACCCATAAGGCATGATGGTAAATGCACGCATGCATTGCGGTCCTTAACTACGAGCATAAATTATACAAATTATGACATGTCAACATCCTCCTTTCTTTGGAAAAGCAAAAAAATAAAGTTAGCTAAATCTCTCAGTTTCTGTAAACGTCAACTGGTGTTTCAACGAATAAATGAACTACTAAATAGTCTCTACTTGGACACATAGTCTTTGAAACGGACTGGTGGTTTGATCACACGTCTGGGTCTGTTCGCACTTAGAGACTGATCCAAAATGTCCGTGTGCGCAACTTTGTCTTCCATACTCTGCGGTTGATTGTCCTTAACCTGAGTGTCTGTAGGTGGGTTAACTACTTGTGTTGTTTGCGGCGGCGGCGCTGGTAGATTCGCGTCAGGAGTGCGAAATTCATCCAGGGGAGAGGTATCACGAGCTTTCGGTGTGATCTTGGTGGGTCTCACATGCACACGATTTCTTCTGTAAATTCCTCCATCCGGACCTTTGACCTTGTAGGTGTTGGGGCCCAGGACTTCTGTAACTTGGCCCAACTTCCTTCAATATGCCTGAAAAATGCGGACTGTCCCACATTTTGTTCTGAGAGTTGTCGCGACTTCTGGTCATAGGTTCGCTTGACGCTGCGCTTACGTGCATCGTGCTTCTCCTTGATAATAGTGTCCTTTGGCGCGCTATTTAGACTGCGTGTTTTTCTGTTGAACATCATTTCTGTTGGACTTCGACCTGTATCTTGACGTGGGGTATTTCTTTGCTCCAGCATCGCTTCATAAGGATCACCGCCTTCCTTGTGAGTTTTCACAAGAAGAGTTTTCATGATCTTAACAGCCGATTCTGCTTTTCCATTTGCTCTCTGATGCATTGGTGACGAAGTTACGTGCGTTATACCCCAGTTTCTTACAAATGCTTTGAATTCTTCACTGACAAACTGCGGTCCTCCATCCGATACTACAACTCGTGGTATGCCATACCTGGCAAAATGTTTCTTAAGTAAGGTGACGACACGTACACTTGACATCGTTGTCAGCAGATCGATTTCTATGAAGTTGGAGTAGTAGTCTACCACCGCTAAATAGTGCTTGCCAGCGATTTCAAATAGATCAAGACCGATTTTCTGCCATGGCACATCACCTTCATCATGTTGCTTCAGTGGTTCCTGTGAGTTCCGAGGCTTCATTTCCTGACAAATTTCACACGAGTCAGCCAATTGCTTGATGTCGCTGGTCATGCCAGGCCAAAACACTGTTCCTCGAGCTCGACGTAACATGCTGTCACGACCAAGGTGGGCACTGTGAAGTATTTTCTTGATGGTTGCTCTTAGCGCTGAGGGAATCACTACTGCTTCTCCTTTCACTAGAATGTCATCCATGACACTTAAAGAGTCGCGTACATCGAAGTAGGGCAATGCGTTTAAAGGAGTGTCGCGCTTGTCTGCTGGCCATCCTTCCATCACTAATGTCACCACAGTTTGTAGGCCAGTGTCACGCAAGGTTGCTTCGCGTATCTCGTCGAGTCGCTTATCTGGAATGTAATGAAATGCGTTGACATTCCTGATTTGAGCACGGTCATCCTGGTTATCTTCACCAGAGTCCAGGTGCGCTCTACTTAGTGTGCCTGCGAGGACTAGGTCGGTACCCTTGACGAATACAAAATGAACGTCGTATCTGTTACAACGCATCATAATGTCCTAAAGACGTTTTGGGGCCATGCTCAGAGGCTTGCCCAATATTGAAGCAAGAGACTTATGGTCGTTTTCTACTTTAACAGTTCGGCCATAAGTGTATTGGTCAAATCGTTCAAGACCATACAAGACAGATAGGGCTTCCTTTTCAATCTGCGCCCAGTTCCTCTCTGATGGTGTCAATGCGCGTGATGCGTACTCCATGGGACGACCTTCTTGTAGCAGTACGGCACCAATCCCATGTTTGCTGCTATCCACTTGGATGACCACTTCTTTCGACGAATCAAAATAGGCTAGGCATGGGGATTCAGAGAGGTTACTCTTCAGTTTCGCGAATGCTCTCTCACATTCAGTGGACCACACAAATGGGGTGTCTTTTCTCGTAAGAGCACGGATCGGTTCAAGTGTTCCAGCAAGATCAGGCAGGAACCTTGACATGTACTGTGCCATGCCGCATAGACGTTTCACACCTGCTACGTCGGTGGGTGCCGGCATATTACGAATCGCTTGAACTTTAGTCTCATCGACTTTAACACCTTCCTTCGTGATTTTGTGACCATGGAAGATAATTTCAGTTAAGCCAATCTCCTGTTTGTCTTCATTCAGGACAATGTTCTTCTTGGCACACTTCTTTAGTGTTTCAGTCAGTTTGTGCTGATTGTCTTTTCGAGCTTCGGCCTCTGTGCGACCACACCCTGCGATGACTACATCGTCTACGACACAGAATACACCATCCAGGTCTCCTAAGGCTTCATCAAGCTAGCGTTGGAATATCTCGCTTGAGACCTTCAGTCCGAAAGGTAGCCTTTTCCATCTGTATCGGCCAAACGGCGTAATCATTGTGGTCAGCTTGCTGGATGCCTCGTCAAGTCGGACGTGCCAATAAGCTTCCATCACATCTAATTTGCTGAATACCTTGGCGTCTTTCAGCTTTGGGAGTACATCATCTAGTACTGGTAGTTTGTAATGTTCACGCTTGAGTGCAGCAGTTAAGGGTTGAGGATCAATGCATATGCGTAGTTTGCCATTGGGCTTGTGTACAATAGCCATTTGACTGACCCACTCGGTTGGTTCAGTCGTTGGAACTAGCACACCTTTGTCCACAAGTCGATTCAATTCTTCTTTTACTGAATCTTGAATTGCTATGGGAACTTTTCTACATGGAAGGACTTTGGGTGGAATGCTTTCATCAACTCTGAGGGTAGCTTCTCCCAGATCGCCAAGTTGAGGGGCCTTGATTTGGGAAATAAAACATTCCTCATTTATGGTTATGAAACCAAGTTCCTGAATGGTTTTAAGTCCTAGCAGATTGGTAAAACCATTCGGCACCACAATAAACTTTACCTCAGTCTCGGTACCATGACGAGGATTCCTGACCTTTAGTACGGTTTCTCCAAGAGGTTTCAGATTAGTTTTGTTCCACATGTTTAGGCGTACTGTTGAAGGGGACACTTGTTGTTTCTTTACATGCTTCTGACAGATAATATTGACATCAGCTGCGCTATCAAGTTGAAAACGGACATCATGCTCATTTATGGTCAGTGTAGTATTAACACTCTCTCCACTGTGGTTTACAGCCATAAGCCACTGATCATCAGAATCATTATCATCACCCTTGGACTTCGACACTGAGTTCACTTTCCTGCATTTTGCCTTGAAATGATTTCGACCCTTGCATTTGTTACAGGTTTTCCCCCATGCAGGGCATTTCTCTTTGCTTTTTTCATGTTCGTAGCCACAAAATTGACAGTTTATGTTCAGTTTTTCTTCCTTCTTTGCGTTTTTGTTTCCACCGGTCTGTTTTTTGCTACCAGGCGATTTCTGATCGGACCTCTGTGCCACTTTATTCACCTTCGTGGGGTTTGAAGGGGTCGGGTTGTCTCTGAACTCTTTAACTTGCATGTTGGATTGTTCAAAGGCTCTACATAGTTTCACCGCTTTCTCGAGGGTCAGACCGTCTACCCGGAGAAGTAACTCTTGAAGCTTTCCTGTCACAGTGAAAACTATTTTGTCTCTCATCATCCTGTCTTTTTCTTGAAAGTTGCAGGACGCGGCTCTCGTCTTGAGCTCTGTTAGGAATTTGTCATATGGTTCTTGGTACGGAATGTTCCAAAATCTGTGAGATTCGAGTACTTCAGTGTCTCTTGGGTTAAAATATTTTTCAAAGGCTTCTAGGACTTTATCGGGCTTGTGTTTATCATCAGCATTCGCCCACACAATATTATCATATATTTCAAGAACTTGAGGGTCAGCACAATTCAGAATAATCGCAGTTTGTACCTTTTCATCCTTTTCCGAAGCACCAGAAGCGGCCAAATAAACTTCCATTTGCCGTTTCCATCTTTTGAAGTTCTCGGATACATTTCCCGAATTCACCTCTAGCTGGGGCGGTCTGAAATGTCCGGTTTCTGTCGACGCCATTTCGTTAAATAGATCCCGAGGCTGCCACCATGTTGATTGCCCCAAGGCAGGGTAGACCAGATAAGTCACAAATAGGTAAACTGAACACAACAACATTTAATTCAGAACAGTAGCCATTACAACCCGAGCACATGCTCTTCTCTACCCATAAGGCGTGATGGTAAATGCACGCATGCATTGCGGTCCTTAACTACGAGCATAAATTATACAAATTATGACATGTCAACACCCTCTGTGTTAAAAATCAACATAAAACAACCCACTAACCGCAAAAGCAAAAGAAAAGGGACGTTATAAGAGGTCAAATACTTAAAGAACGAAATCACAGAAAAACATTACAGACATCTCACAGTTGACCTCTAGTCCGTAATACACGCGGCTTTAAAAAGAGTTTTTTCAGTCAACACTAACTCCTCCAAAACCAAGTAAATGTATACCCGTTAAAACACATATATAGGTGGTAAACGGCATTTAACAGCATTTTGTAAAAGTCGTACAGGCCTACCACCTTCATTTTACAGGAGATACTCGTTAAAAGAAAATATAGAAGGTTTTCAAATGTTTCACACCGGTAGAGATTGTGCGGCCTGTCAACCCTTGCTATTTCCTACTATGGTTGCAGGGCCCCCGATAGGGAGTTTTCTTTGTTTCAATCATTAATTAAGGTTTTATCACATTATGTATGTTACTTTTAGCGTTAAATTTTCCCTTGTTATTTAGTTCTTTTGTTTTGTTACGTAACCTCGTTTTCCTTTGTTTTTGTAGCTTAACGTATATAAGTCACAACTTGTATAACTTAATCATTGTACATAGTTTTTAGTTTTTAGTTTTTAATTCTTAGTAATTTCTGAAGAAGGCCGAAGGCCGAAACGTTATAAAACCCGTCAGGACCAGTAAGAAGTTCGCCCCATCGTTTTTTATTATACTGATCTACAAATTCACGTGGTGGCGTCGTATCCTTGGATCCTTCTGCTGAAGAGTTCACCGTTTGTGTAAACCTTTTTATTCAGCCTATATATATATATATATATATATATATATATATATATATATATATATATATATATATAAATTCTTTGGTTATTCGTTAAAATTGCCTGATGAGTGTATCCTTGAATCCTTCTGCTGAAGAGTTCACCGTTTGTGTAAACCTTTTTATTCAGCCTATATATATATATATATATATATATATATATATATATATATATATATATATGTATATATATAAATTCTTTGGTTATTCGTTAAAATTGCCTGATGAGTGTGGTCATCTTTTGACCATACGAAACAGAACTGTAGCATTAAACGAATGAATATCTTCTGAAGTCTGATCTGCATTCAATGAATTTATATATATATATATATATATATATATATATATATATATATATATATATACAGCAGTTTGCAAATTTTGAACCCCCCAAAGTATATCATTATATCCAGATATATAGCATTGTAAGAGAGCAGGGATATAATGATATATTTTTTTTTGAGGGGGGGTCATCATCACTTTATCATTTTCATCGTTTTATTTCAATAATTTAAATTTAACAAATTAAAGAAATATACAACCTGCATATAGCAAAGCTAATCAAGGCAGGTTGTATAATTTACAATCAAATTTAGCAAACACAATATATATATATATATATATATATATATATATATATATATATATATATATCATTACCATCACATATAGCATTTACAAATAATGTGATCCACAACTGAGGCAATTGCCCCCCAAGTAATGAAATATCTAGTTTATGCATCATTGCACAGTCCCCAAACCTAACTGCAATAACTGTGCAAGCATTGCTGCCCTGCCTTCTTCCTAGCGAGGACTGTGCTATCGTTTGGGGAAAGGAAACTGACAGAGACTAGAAACATTTGTGCACTTAACAGAAATCTGGTTGTCAGCTGTAATTGACTGCCTGTCTATGTTTAAAATTTGGTCTCTGTAACCTTTCTCTGAATGTTGATTTACAACTAAATCTTTCCTGTTATAAAAATTATCAACCTGCCTAAAGCAGGTGAGTAGGCAATGGCAGACAGATTTCTTCCACTTGTGTGTTTAAGCACACTAAAAGTTGACTCTAATGCACTGCCATTGATTCTGAGGGGGCTAATAAAGTACCTCCCATCCGGGGAGACACAGGTAAAAAACCATTCACAAAATAAAAGGAATCCATGCACAACTAGAGAACATAAACAACAATTTATTATTAACATCAAAATGATTTTTAATTATGAAAAATGGTTTCCTTGCTCTCTTCGTATGCTTGGAAGGAGACTCATTAGTGAAAATATATCAACTCAAGCAAGTTTTCGTATAATTTTACTGCAAAAGCAAGTCTCTTGTTTGCCACGGACATTACTTATGCCTTTTTTCTTTTGGCAAGTTGACAATAAGCTTATTGTTTTGACTTAGTAGTTCTGACATGACCTACAGCTGTAGTTCTTTACATGGAGGCATTAAAAAAAAGTTTGATTCATTGATTGTAAACTTTAGGGCTGAGGAGGTGAATATTGTTGAATTATATTATTTTTTTAGTCAGCGCACTGATACTTATTCAAGCAATAATGAAAAACTAACTCAGTCTTTAAATAATATATATACATAGCCCAAGCCTAACAGCGTGGCACTTTGAAAAAGCTTAACTAAGGTGAAAGGTTGGAAGCACAAGAATTGAGATTGACGAACGGGCTATTTTCAATTTTAGCAATTCTCAAAAACAGTATTACGCGACCGTCTGCACAGTACATTTTTATAGACCGTACAAAAGTTCACAAAAACAACTTTTCTCTGTCTAGAATAAATAGTACCACTAGTTTCCGAATAAAATACAGTTTATGTTTGTCAAAAATTGCCCGAGAAACTGATTTGAAAATCAAAAATTGCAAAAATACACAAACATATTTGCATAAGGCGATGCGAGTGAAGATAGAACTGTACTATAAAATCGCTTTTCAATCTATCTAATGAATGAACAAACACATAAAAATGGACAACACAATCTTCTTTCGAAAAAATTTATTCAAATCTCCATTAGTTTACGTTTAAAAGAAAAACGCGTACCATTTAATTATAGCTCATCGAGTTCAAGCTTTCTTCCATGAAATTCAAGAGATCGATACAACTAAATTTAGGCACGTTTTAAAATCAATTCTCCAAAACTAACAATAACACTAATAACAAGTCACTCACAGATTGATATCAACATAAATTCTCATCGAAAACTGTAATCTGTTTTACCTTTAAGTTCCTCGCTTGCTTGGAAATTCAAATCTCCGCTTCTGGTTCTGAAATCCGTAGAAAACAAACATCTCCCGCATTGATAAAAGCGTAATACATGAAGTTCCTCGAAGCAAGAAGCAAGTTCCACTAAAGCGGCTTCGGAGTATACCTTAATTAGTATCCCTGTCTTGAGTAGCAAACCGCGAAAAAATGCAGGAAAATAACGAGTTTAATTCTCCGCTAGACACAAGAAAACAGCTAAAGTGTTTATCGAGCTCACGGCTGTGTGGCCGCGCGAAAAACAAAATTGCTAAGATCCCGGATGTTGTCCAACACGGGCGGGCACACACGCGCCCGCGAAACATTCCGCTAGCCATGACCATGAAAAATCACGGCACAGGTTCTATGAGTGTGGAGCTGCGCAGCCAGGCCTTCGGCCTGGCAAGTGCTCCGCTAATACTGCAATGCAAGAAACTTTGTCTGTCTGGATTTCTTGGTGTTGTCAGGGTAAACTGTGAGCAAAAATGAAACCTCTTTGAGTGCTGTTCATTTCACAATCCCAGTGGTAAGAGTTCATGGCAGTGTTTATTGCAAAATATTCTTCACTCACCAGCAAATGAGTGTCAGTAGACACATTAATATAGGAAAGGAGTGGCAGTTTCATCTGTGCTCTCGAAGGGGGAGTGCTCCAAAGTAAGATCTAGTATCTTACCAACTAAACTTGCGGCTAAAATTTCTCGGAATCTCAGCCACGTCATCTTTCTTCTAAAGGAGTTTTCTTTTTAACTTTTCCTTTGCAGTTTCCGAGCCGGCGACATCGCCAATTGAGCTACTAGAACTTGCGTTTCCTTCGGTACCATCGCGATCGGCGCGGGCGAAATTTAACGTCTTCCTGCTTTACTACCTCGTTCTCTCTCAGAAAAATTCAACTCATCACCAGAACGCTTCATTTAAAAAAAAAAACTCTCTTTCAAAAGGATTCTTTCCATAGCATACAACTAAATAAGCATTCGAACTAGGTAATCGCCCTGGTACTTCACTTAATCCGGACAATAAACACACGCTGGATATATTCCAGCACTTTCATTTCAGTCAAAAATTAACTTTTTTAACTGGTAACCAGCTTCCCTCGTTCGTAAAGGCAGGAATGGGTAAAACATATAAAGAAAAACGGTGATGGAACAAGGAGTAAACTTGTTGGCCAATTTCCCCCTTCCGCCGCCATTTTTTTTTCCACTACGGCAATATACGGACGTCCTCGGAAACACTGTATTTTCGCGGGAAAGCCTGTTCTAAAAATAATTGTTTACGGGAAAGGGTTGACTCAAGGGTACAGCACATATGGAGGCTCCAAGTAATCGGCTCCTGGTTTTAAGCATATGGGTGTAAATTTGGGATACGATGGGCCTGGGGTATGATGGTAATGAGGATTTCATGGGAATGGGGATATGGAGGAGACGTAAACATGTATAAACCAGATATAATCTAGTATAAACCAGACATAAAAGCAACAAAACCATGACATGTTGTAACAGGAAATGAAAAAAAAAAGTTTAGAATAATTTGCAGTAAATTTATTAATAAATAGACAGTTATAGTTATTAAAACTTATGGCATTTTGACTATTGTGTGGTTTTCTTTATCGAAGCAATTCAACCACTTGGTCCACTGTGCATTTGAAAAAATTGAGTTAAGACTTTATTAGTTGTTTATTACTATTACAACCAAGACTCAGCTGGGCTATATAAAGATTTATTGCAATATACAAAACCACTCACTTACAAGGATGACAAAGGACGAACTGTTCAACTTAATGTCCACGTTGCAGATAAGGAGAATTCCTTTGGCTGGGGTTACAAATACTTATTAATACTTTTAACGTCAATCGCTAAAACCCTCAGTTTAATACTGTTACAATCCAGTAAGCTTAATATGTTTAATGGTGGGTTAAAACTTTAAGTAATGTTGTGTACAATTATGGCAGTACCAAATTAAGAAATTAAAATTATAAATCATGCTCCATGACAGCACCAAAATACTGTACAAGGCTGTGCTCTTAGAAGAATCATAGAGAGCCCAAAGGCTCCCAGCCTTGAAACCTGGGGTGCCCCACTCTCATTGGTACACTGTAGTTATGTTTTTGCATTTTTATTTAAGACATGATCTGTTTAAAATTTCAAGACCCCCCTCCACAACAAAAAAATTTCCCCAGGACCCCCCCTTTTGTAGTGGCTAAAATTTCAGGTCCCCCCATTTTCTCACCCATCCCCCCTCCCCTCACATAAATAATGAACGGTCCCTAAACTTGCCATTTGCTTAGCGATCGAGCTTAGTGTCAGCTACTGAATGTAGTGAATGTAGTGTAGTCTTACTTTTGAACCCGTGTATACGTGAAAGCATGATGAACGGGTTATCGGTAACGGTGACTAAATAACTCACATCACTTGCTTCTTCCATCAGCTGTAAACTTAGTGAGTAAATGCTGTGTTACGAATACGTTTCGTAACAGGAATTCAACGTGAATCCAGCGATAACAATAATTAATTTGATGTAAACGAATATATACAACAATAAGCTTACAAATGTTTCGCATTTGCAGTTTTATGTACAACATTAAAATCGATCTAAAAGGATTTTGCAAGTGAAACACGCGTTCTGATGCGTATTTACCTTAAAATAATAAAATTTCGTTCCTTCGCACCATGTGTTCTTCGATAGCGCAATGGATCGACTTTGTGGCTTAGTCCCGGATGGCCTGAGTTCGAGTCTCTAGAAAGTCCTTTCGTTTTTTTTCCTTTCTTTATTTCTTGAACTGGACATTATGAAAGTGATGTACTTTTTTTTTCGTTCGTCAAAAATCCTTACGTTTAAGGTTACAGTGTACCTTCGGGGGTGTCTCCAGTATAACAGCTCTAGCGTCTTAAGATTACATTTAATATACCTAAACCCAGATATCAAATTAAAGCTTATATCTAAATATGGAAACCATTTGGTAATAAAATGAATTGTCGAATTGTTTTCGACCTCTTAATTCGAACGTCCGAATCAGCTTTAAAACGCTATATTAAACTCAAAGCGATTATTATATTTTGCTAATTTGATTTGTTCTCGGGTTTCCGGACACGAAGCGCTAAAAAAAGGTGTCGGCGATTTTCCATATTCAATTGCAGTGAAAAGTTACAGAATATTTTCGAAAAGGGGAGAAAAAAATTGGAATGATCGCACGGAAATGCCTCTTGACGAAACAGTTTTCGGAATTAAAAAATTCGCCGAAAAGTTTTTGTTGATTATATGTTAGCCTAGCTTCTGTCCAAATTTCAGGAAAATCGAACAAATTCCCTTTGAGTTGTAGCTCTTTAAAGTGTCCCCAACAAGCGAAAAATTAACTTTGAGAAAACGGCG
Organism: Cladopsammia gracilis; assembly: GCA_022457155.1. Lineage (NCBI taxonomy): Eukaryota > Metazoa > Cnidaria > Anthozoa > Scleractinia > Dendrophylliidae > Cladopsammia > Cladopsammia gracilis. The sequence goes on along the minus strand of JAJGOT010000150.1, from coordinate 809,822 downwards.
CTTAAAAAAGCATATCGCTTAGGTAAACGCTTTTTTCGTTTGTCTCACGATGGAGTCACTTTAAGATGTTGATCGCGACGTTTCGGCTGCTATTACTGCTAGTCTTCATCAGGCGATGGGGTCGATTGGTTACGTGTCGCTTATGTAGCACGTTGGCTTGTTGCTATTGGTGCATTTCGATCCACATTATTATTCCGAAAAGATGTTGTTCCCTCTCCGGTCCGATTTGATATCGGTCGGCTGTTATGCTTCTTGATTGTAGGCATCCACGCTTCGGGAATTTCAATTCCACTATCTCTGTTGATGTTATTAGGATGAAGTCTTATGTGGAGAGAAAGACAACACTATCCCTTTCCTAGACACGTCAGTTACAAGGGACTCAAACGGCCTTCTCACTACCATTGTATATAGGAAACCTACTCATACTGATCAATACCTGGCCTATGATTCACACCATCCGCAGTCAGTTAAGCGTGGTATTGTGAAATGTCTGTATGACCGAGCCAAACACCTCATTACTAGACCATCAGTTATCTCCAACGAAAAGAAACATTTGTCGTCGGTTCTTGTTTCTAACGGATATCCTTCCTCGTTTGTACAAAAAATCACAAAAACCAAAGGACCAACAACAAAGAAGGATTCCACGCAGGATTTTAAATCTACTGCAGTATTGCCCTATATCAAAGGTGTATCAGAGGTTCTTCGCCGCTGCCTACAACAACAAGGCGTACGCACTGTTTTCAAATCTGACACAACTCTCAGGTCACACTTAGTACGACCTAAGGACGTCCTCGACTCTAATAAACAGGACGGTGTTGTCTACAAGATTCCTTGCGAATGCGGCAAAGTGTATATCGGAGAAACAGGGAGGTCAATGCATGAAAGGATAAAAGAACACGATAGAGACATACGGCTTGCTCGTACTCAAACCTCCGCGGTTTCAGAACACGCTAACAAGACTGGGCATTTTCCTATTTGGGACAAGGTTAAGTTTATTGACCGTGACCCACACTGGTACACTCGTAGAGTTAAAGAGGCCATCCACATAAGACTTCATCCTAATAACATCAACAGAGATAGTGGAATTGAAATTCCCGAAGCGTGGATGCCTACAATCAAGAAGCATATTTTTGGTGTAATTAAGGCTTTGAATTTTTGGCCGCCATCTTGGTGTTCCAAAGTGGTACACCAAGATGGCCGCTCCATACATTTCTTACTAAAAATGTCTGACACTCGTTCGCCTACATTTCTTGAACTAAATGCTCTGGCGCTTCAAAATTTGGCCCAGATGTGTAGTTTTACACTCTCTACAATTACATAAATATTTTGGAATAGAAAACGGCTTCTGAATTTTGATATGACGTCAGTGAAAACGCTCTATATCTTCTACATGTCGGCGATAATGGGCGATAATGGACAGACAAGGGCTGCATTGTCTCCTTCATCGTCTCAGTTTATCATATTGTTATTATTGTGCATTAGTATTCTATTACGTTACGTGTCGGCGTGGATGTTCAGACAGGGGCTGCATCTTCTCTTTCACGTTTTAGATACCTGACAGCTCTCATTAGCCGGACATCTCAACATTTTCGACCAAGGATTTGATTTTCGACAGTCTTACGGTGCCTTTGTACATGTCAGTGATAATGGACAGACAAGGGCTGCATTATCCTCGCATTTTTCCCCATCACTTGTTATTCTTAAGCTCACTACGCGCTTACTCCTAGCCTTTTTGTGACGGTCACCTTGTGTTATTTTAAAATTGTGTTATCGTAATTCCGACCGTGAGTTCTGCTGGCGACTTGGTGGGATTGCCACATTTTTGTGGCTCGTTGCTGTTTCTTCCTCCCACCTTTGCGGAAGAGATATTTGTTTATTTTATATTTGTTGTTTTAAAATAAAAACTCGTCACTTCGGTGGCCAAATTTATTCCAAACAATTCGCCTCAGTCTTTAACTACAGACTCTTCAGCAAAACGAGTGCGCCGCCACGCAGAGCTCTCGGTTTTTTGCTAGTTAGTATGGTCTTGATTTGCGTATGGAAATGGCTTGAGATAAAATAACATTATCCCAACGAATAATAGACTCTTTAAAATGAAATTAAAAAAATTTATGGGGAGCAGGGATGGCGCAGTGGTGAGAGCACTCGCCTCCCACCAATGTGGCCCGGGTTCGATTCCCGACCCCGGCGTCATATGTGGGTTGAGTTTGTTGTTAGTTCTCTCCTTGCTCCGAAAGGTTTTTCTCCGGGTACTCCGGTTTTCCCCTCTCCTCAAAAACCAACATTCTAAATTCCAATTCGCAATTCGATCTGGATAGAGGACCTGCATGAAAACCAGCTACGGCTGATGTGGCTTTCCTCTCTAAATATAGTTATTTATTTTATTTATTTATTTAACTGTGACCGTTGCAACTTCCCCAATGAAACCCTATTCCATCTATTTCATGACTGTCCTGTAATACAAACTTTCTGGCAATCGGTTATTTCTTGGTGGAATGATAAGCGATCAGAAAATGTCTTCCTAAATACTTTAGACATCGTCTATGGATGTAAACCAGAATCTAATCATTATTATGCTTTGAACCACTTTGTAATTATTGCCAAATATTATATTTTTTGTGCTAGTTAAATAATACCTTTCCATGCCTCGAAATGTTCTGTCTGTTAGTAAATGATAAGATTAGTTCTGAACGAACGATTGGTTTTAAAAATAACACCTTAAAGAAATTCGAACCAAAATGGACAACACTTTGCACATAACTCCCACAAATGTTCTGCCGCGCAAGGGTGTGCCACTCTTTGTTTTTAATTTCTTTTTTTCAATTTCACATGCCTTTGTTTCTATGTAAATTATGTTCTACTTGTAACTAATGTATGATCTTTAAATAAAATTTTAAAAAAATAGTTGGTATATTTAGTAAAGTTGGTATAGTTAGTACAGTTTGTACAGTTAGTATAGTTGGTACAATTGGTATAGTTGATACAGTTGATACAGTTGCTATAATTTGTATAATTGGTACAGCTGTTGTCAGATATTTGCCGATTTCGTTTTAGCCCAGCGGCGAACACTGGCACCAAATGTCATTTTGACGCCGACTTTGGTCATTCGCAAGATATAATGGAGCATCTGGACTGTTGATTTTCTCTGGACGGCGATTAGTACTCGCCACCATCTTCCTTACGGATATCCTTAAAAAAAATTGAAGTTATGCGAATGTGAATAAACTACTTCATCTCATTTATTGATCAGTCTCTTATTTTCTACAAGAGATTTAAAGTGATATATATCTCTCGTAAATGCAAAACTACCACTATTCAGAAATCGTTTTTTAAACCGTTCAGCCGCTGCAAATTACATATAATGTAAGATTTTATGCGATCGAAGAACCTGAAACAGCCGAAAGCGAAGTGAGACGAGGACAGTTATGATATTGTGGATGTATATTGTGCAAAAGAAGAATGTTGATATATTTTAGACACAAAGTGTTCTGATCCCCGGCATTCGCATTACAAATAGAAATTTATAGCAACTCTTCAGTTTGCTGTACAGTATGCACTCGAGATTACTGTAATGCAACATAATGTTCCTGAGCAATAGACAATTTCCCTAGACATTCCGTTTCGTTCGAGCGAATACATGTCATTCGAGTATATTTGCTCAGTTTAATTAAATCACCGAAAGAAAGCTTTATTGTGGCCTACGCGGATTTTGATTTCTTTTCACTATGTAACTCTAGCAATGATGTTCGTATTTATATTTGGCTTTCTTAGTACAAGGCTAGCCGAACGGTTTACCGTGGGCGGTTTTGTTTTCTGGCAAATCCTTCCAGTATTCTCAGACTTTTACACAAACGAATTACAAAGCTCCTTTTATCTAACTAAAGATACAATGTAATAGGATGTTGCAAAGGAACAGAGCCTGAGCAAAAGGGAGACCCTGGAAGAGAGCGGATACTACTACCACTCGTCGCTAAAAGGTATTTTCTCTGGAACCTTTTAGGCCAGTCCGCAGGAAAAGGTGGGGTGCGGTAAAAAATAGAAGATACCATTCCAAAATATTGACCCCTCAAACGACACATTTGCTCTGGGCGTGCGCGTTACCAAAATGAACTATTGTTCATAATTATGTATGTATGCGCTATTGTTTTTCTTTTGGATTTCTATTGTTTTGGCTTTTGTTTTAGTTTTAAGAACGGTGTGCATAACTAATGTATGGGGTTAAACGGAAATCTTTCCGGCTGAAAAGTGCAAAATGACGGAGGTTTTTTCGCTCGAACCAAAGCAAATTTCCCACCGAAATGTTTACTAGATTCCAATCTTTTCAAAACCGAGTATGGATGTTAACATTGCTCCTGTTAAAATGAGTTAGAACGCTTAAAGCGATGACCCCGCGGTCGAACTCCATACAAGCCTTTATACGAAATTGCTCACTTCAAGGTAAAAAGGACGGTACTTTTTTTAAAAGTTATAAAAATATTTTAACGTTTCTAAATAGAATAATAACCATATTACAAGAATCCGAGTGTGGATTTCCGAAAAGTAATTCACAAATTGCCATGCTACATGCATTGACAGACGAGCATGCGAATAGATACAGACTAATAGAAGCCAAAATTGGCTCAGTCGAAGCATGGTGCACTGAAAAAAATGGCAAAATGACGGGATTTTTTTCGCTCCAACTAAATCATATTTCCCACCAAAATGTTCACAAGATCCCAGTCTCTTCAAAACCGTGTGTGGATGTTGATATTATGCCTACTAAAATGAGTTAGAACACTTAAACCAATGACCGCGCGGCCGAACTCCATACAAGCCTTTATACGAAATTGCTCACTTCAAGGTAAAAATGACCGGTACTTTTTTAAAAGTTATTAAAATATTTTAACGTTTCTAGATAGAATAATAACCATATTACAAGAATCCGAGTGTGGATTTCCGAAAAGTAATTCATAAATTGCCATGCCATGCATTGACAGACGAGCATGCGAATAGATACAGACTAATAGAAGCTAAAATTGGCTCAGTCGAAGCATAGTGCACTGAAAAAATGGCAAAATGACGGGATTTTTTTCGCTCCAACTAAATCATATTTCCCACCAAAATGTTCACAAGATCCTAGTCTCTTCAAAACCGAGTGTGGATGTTGACATTATACCTATTAAAATGAGTTATACCGCTAAAAGCGATGACCACGCGGTTGAACTTCATATAAGCCTTCACTTAGTGGTCACTTCAAGGTCAAAATGACGGGACTTTTTTTTAAGTTATTAAAATATTTTAACATTTCCAGATAGAATAATAACCAAATTACTGGAATCCGAGTGAGGATGTCCAAAAAGTAATTCATAAATGGGCGAAATTTTGATTTTCCCTTAAAAAATGGCGTTTTCGCAGTGATTTTAAGGGTCAAAATGGGGGTCTGGGAACGAGTTAAAAAAATTAGAGGCAAATGTCACCCAATTGTTTGCAATGATACACGTTTTCACAAAAAAAGTGAGATTCGCATTTACCTCTGACTTTTGCAGGAACTGAAACAATTCTTGTTCGCGTACCCCGCGTCCCGTATTTCGCGTCCCCTCGAGTAGTATAGGGGGTTGGTGATTCGGGACCGCCTCCAAACGCCTGAGAAACCGCTTATTTTTGGAACTCCCGAACACCTTAGTTGCCGTGCCCCCAGGGCGAATGCAATGAGCCCTGGGGGCACGGCAACTAAGGTGTTCGGGAGTTCCAAAAATAAGCGGTTTCTCGGGCGTTTGGAGGCGGTCCCGGATACACCAACCCCCTATACTACACAGGGCTTGTGAATGCTGACCCGGCACGAGACCATCCCCAACCACAGCTTGTGAATGCTGGCCCCGGCACGAGACCACCAATTGAAGAAACCACACCTCTGCATATACCAACCCACATGGCAATGGCACAGAGGCCCGATGCGAGACCAGCAATTGGAGAAAATGAAATCCCTGTATATAACATGGAGGCTCAACGTCTTGACTTCAACCCAAGGAACCACGATTACTTCGGTAATTGGCTGCATGGTTATAAGATGAATGTCCCTGATGATTACCAAATCAAGGACCTGAATTCATTCTTCATAACTAATAAGGCAGTCATTCTCCAGAGAATTGCACGCGAAGTCACAGAGCTTGGCGGGGTGAAGGTCACTTTGTCATTCGATGTTCACTTTTCAATGGCAGGTGATAACAATCGAGAAATGAATCACTTCTTTTGGAACGTTAAACCACTGATTGTGACACATATCTATAAGCTGCGAGAGGAAGGCTTCCTAGAAGACATTGTGAATGGCTTTAAGGAAGAGATTGCTAGATGGCAGCAATTGGGTTCTGGTTGGGTGGTTGATAAAATTAAAACTGTTTACCTTGAATTCGGGGTGTACAAGCCTATACGAGGCGGCACATTTATCCCAACACCATCAAAACTCAGGTCGAAGCAGGCAATCATCAATGTAAAGAACAGAGACAATCAGTGTCTACGTTGGGCATTGCGATCGGCATTGTTCCCTGCCGAGGCGCATTCAGACAGAGCAGGAAGTTATCCCATTGATGATGGCCTTGACTGCACTGGAGTTGATTTTCCAACGCCATTGAGTCAGATTTCTAAGGTTGAACGTCAAAACAACTTTGCAATCAACGTTTATGGCTGGAAAAACAACAAGGTGGTTGTAATCAGAGTCAGTGAGCAAGGGGATCCCAATCTGCGAAGGATTAATCTGATGTTGCTCACAGACATACACACTTCGCATTATTGTTACATCAAGAGCATGAGCAGACTTCTACACAGTGAGTTCAATGTTGGGCGTCGCATGCATCACTGTGACAGGTGTCTCCAACCCTTCTCTTCAGAAAGGGTTCTCACCGACCATCTCTTCTATTGCAGGGGAGTAAAAGGCAGGCCGGCACGAGTTGAAATGCCCAAAGAAGGTGAAAACTTCCTCCACTTTGAGAACTTTCAGAACCAGATGAAGAAGCCTTGGGTTATTTATGCTGACTTCGAAAGCATTGTCGAAAAAGTCCATGGATGCATACCAGATCCCCAACAGAGCAGCACTACTGCGACATCCGTACACAAACCCTGTGGGTTCTGCATGTTAGCTGTTCGCTCTGATGGGGAGACAAAGGGCCCTTACCTATACAGAGGAGAGGACGCGGTGCCGGTCTTTCTTAACAGCCTTCAGCAGCTGGAAGCAGAGATCAGATACGAATTACAAGACAAGGCACCACTCTCAATGACGAGAAAGGAATGGATTGAATTCAACAGCGCAACTGACTGTCACATCTGTAACAAGTCTCTCACCAAGAGGAACCACAGGGATGCCACTGAAGTCTATGATCCAAATACCGGAGAATACGTGGGCTTTGTTCATCGTTTCACCAACAAATGTTACCAAAAGGCATTCAAAACTTACATCAAGGGCGAGGATGGTGAATTAGAAGAGTTCCCATTTGTTGGGCCAAGAAATAAATGGAAGCCCATCACAGAAAAATTATTCGAACAGGTCGACTGTCTTTTCTGCGGGGAGTCTCTAATCCAAGACTCTGTTCGAGACGCAGTTAAAGATCATTGCCACATCACAGGCAAATATCGGGGCGCGGCTCACAGTTTTTGCAACATCAACTATTTCCGAACCAACCCGAAAACGGAAATAATCCCCGTAATCTTTCACAACTTGAGGGGTTATGATGCGCACCACATTATGGGCGGAATTGCAGGCATTCAATCTGATTTGACATGCATTCCCAACAACATGGAGAAATACATCTTTCTCCCTCGGCAAGCTAAGGTTCATTGACAGCTTGCAGTTCATGCAGTCAAGCCTCAGTGCCCTGGTTGAAGCAAACAAGCCAGAGTCCTTCACAATCACGGCAAGCTATGAGGAGAACCAAGCCAAACGCAACCTTCTCCTGCAAAAAGGGATTTACCCATACGAATACATGGACTCATGGGCTCGATTCGAGGAGACATCTCTCCCGCCGAAGGATGCCTTCTATAGCGAGCTCAAGAAGGAAGGTATCTCAGATAAGGAATACGCCCACGCGCAAAAAGTGTGGGAGGTATTTGGATGCAAGACGCTTGGAGTTTACCACGATCTCTACCTCATGACAGATGTGCTTCTTCTGGCCGATGTTTTCGAGAACTTCAGAAAAACATGTCTGCAACATTACAAGCTTGACCCGGCACATTATTACACAAGCCCTGGCCTCTCATGGGACGCCCTTCTCAGGTATACGGGCATCAACCTGGAGCTGCTCACAGATGTTGACATGCATCTCTTTGTTGAAAGAGGCTTGCGAGGTGGTATATCCATGGAGAGCAGGCGGTACTGCAAGGCTAACAACCCCTATCTTCACGATCACAACCCCAACGAAGAGTCAAGTTACATCATGTATCTCGACGCGAACAATCTATATGGATGGGCCATGAGTCAGCCTCTCCCAGTTGGCAACTTCGCATGGTGCCCTGTCTTTCCAACTCAACACCAGATCAGGAAGTGGAGGTCAAACAGAAAGATTGGTTACATCCTCGAGGTTGATCTTGAGTACCCCGAGGAGCTGCACGATGAGCACAACGCTTATCCTCTTGCCCCAGAAAGTCAGGCCGTTCCTAAGGCATGGATGTCTCCATATCAAAGGGCCTTGGCAGAGGGACAGTCAGAAGACAAGACACAGAAGCTGCTCCTTACCCTAAACAAGAAATCTCGGTATGTGTTGCATTACAGAAATCTCCAGCATTACCTGGATCTGGGAATGAAGTTGACGAAAATCCACAAAATGCTCAAGTTCGAGCAGAGGGCTTGGATGGAGCCATACATCTCCCTGAACACCGAGCTCAGAAAGAAGGCCACTTCCGATTTTGAGAAGAACTTCTTCAAGCTCATGAACAACTCAGTCTTCGGTAAGACAATGGAGAACCTCAGAAATCGAATCGACATGAAGCTTGTCCGATCGCACGAGCAAGACAAGATTAGAAAGCTTATCGCAAGCCCGCTGTTTTCCAGAGCAACAGTCTTTGGAGCTAACATGGCGGGGATCCAGATGCACAGGGAGAAAATCCTCTTCAACCGCCCAGTCAACACAGGCATGTGCATCCTTGATCTTTCCAAAACACTGATGTATGACTTCTATTACAAACATCTCAAGCTGAAATATGGTCCACGCGTAGACCTACTTTACACAGACACAGACTCTCTGCTCCTCGAGATCAAGACGGATGATGTTTACAAAGACATGGAGAACCTTCGGGATGAACTCTACGACACGAGTGACTATCCCAAGGACCATCCACTCCACAGCCAGCTTAACAAGAAGGTCATTGGGAAGATGAAGGACGAGTGCGAGGGTGTGCCCATCTCAGAGGTTGTGTGTCTTCGCTCGAAGATGTACTCTATCTTACTAGAGGACGACAAAAACATCAAGAAAGCAAAGGGCGCCACAAAGGTTGTCACAAAGAAAGAGATCATCCACCAGAATTACAAGGAAGCTCTTTTCGATCGGCGAGCCTTCAAGCATGGGATGGACAGGCTCCGAAGCAAAGGCCACCAAATCTTCGGTGAGCACATCACCAAGATAACACTCTCGCCCTTTGATTCAAAGCGCTGGATAAAAGACGATGGCGTCCATACGCTTGCATATGGTCACAAAGATACCGGAGGCAACTGAGTGCCCGGTGGCACAACCATCAACTCCTCACGCACAAACCCGCGCTTGGGTCCGTCGTACAGATAATAGACGGCCGGCGCATCTGGCTTGGTGTCAATCCTTTGTATTTGGTAGACTTTCAAAGACCAGATCGGATCAGTTGCCCGTCGACTACCGCCTTCAAGCTCACCGGGGTAATACAGATATCTCAAATTGACCCCATGAGGGAGCTTCTTTTCCTTCTTGCCAACTGGTCTCAAATATGGTGTCGCTGGCTTAGCTGAGGTTGCTTTCTCTTTGATCGCTTGCGCAGGCTTCTTGCCAGTGAGTTGAGTCACTTCATTGTTCAAGGCAGAGATAACATCTGGCAATCTTTTAACCCAAGCAGTCGAACGGCCAGAGGGCAGATTCATTTCAACTGCGTACTGGTAACCAAACAATCGTTCAGCCAGGGTTCTGTTGAATCTTTCAACAATCCCTTGGTCTCTGTGGATATCAACGCGCCCACGGCGAATGGTTGTTTTATGAGCCCCAGTCTCTTTAATCACAGCCCCCATAAACTCTGTTCCCGGATCGACTTGCAACAGTTGTGGCCATTTCAAAGGCCCGCGTCTGTAAATACGTGTAAGCGCCTTCGAAACTTCATCAGACTCTTTCGAAGTCAAGGGCTCTGCTGCTTTGTAACGGCTAGCCACATCAACAACTGTCAAAGCATATTTGTAAATCTTTCTACCGTGTGGAAGTTTGTCGTGTGGTAAAAAAAGTAGATCAGCTTGATGCACTGCATTAGGAGTTTGAACATCAAACTTGGGCCGAGGGATATGGCGTGGTGCAGGGAGGTAAACTTGCCAAAGGGCTTGTTTGACGAGCCATTTCTTTGCCGCCTCTTCAGAGACCTTGGCTGCTGCAGCTAGCTTTTTGACAGCAGCAAGGCCTTTCCAGTAGCCTTTAGGACTGTAATAGATCTTTGAGAGTTTGGCTTCCATAGGGATGGTATATACTTATGTATTGTGTTGTTTGCTTACAGAAGGCGATAGGCCGCATACCCACCTGCAAGAAGGGTGCCTCCAATAAACGCAAGTTCACCAGTCTGCTGTTGTTGGCTAGGTTTATAGAAGTCTGAGAACTGAGGCTCTTTGTAATCTTTGATTTGTTTATCAGGTTGCGATTTATGCATCTGGTTGTACAAGACCAGGGCTTGATCGGTGGTTTGAAAGTTTTGGCTTGCTTGGTGTTTTATTCGATCATTGGCTGCAATCCAGTCGAGGAGCTTAGTGCGGTCCTTCTGGTATTTGGCGTAAGCCGCTTGGTATTGTTCCAGAGCTTTGTCATGCCGGATTTTCTCAGCCATTGCTGACTTTCCATTATCACCAGATAGATACTTCGCGAGATAATTGCCGCCAGTGAAAGCTGCAGCATTCAAAACAGCGCCAAGGGCCATTATTGCAATGCTGGCCATTGTGGTTGTGTGTATACATATGGTTTTACATGTTGTCTGGGAGGATTTTCTGGTCCTCGAGATATTTCTTCAGCGCGATGCTGCCAGCCATGGCGGCTGTGAACTTGACATAGTTCATCAAGCTTGCACTGGGGTCGGCAGTGAAGTTTTCTTTGATGGTCTTTTTCCCAATCCAACCAATACCAGCGACAAGGCCAGTTATTGTTGCGGCGTCGAGGATAGACTTCACAAGCTTATTGTCAGCCATTGTGTATATATAAGATTTTAAATTTCAGTCGACTCTTCATTATGCGTTGTCTCGTTGATCATCTGTTGTGTTGCTAATTGCCAAACTGTTTTTAGGGCGACAATGTTGAATTTAAGCGTAACAAAAAGAATGCCTCCGATTGCAGCCCCGTTTACGAAGCCTTGAAAGAGATTTACCATTGTGTATACATATGTGTTTGTTTTTTATTCCATTTTTTTGATTCCTTGTCTTGGGGGTTGTTCTGGTGGTGGTGTCGATGTGTTTGCTGGTGTTGCTGGTGGTGTATTTGGTTTGTGGCCAAGCTTTTGCATTATGGCTTCGCGTTGGTAATACACACCCATAACAGAGACAATCAACCCTCCAACCCCCAGAATATAAAATATTGAGTTGCTGTTGGTGTCAGTTGTTATGTCACTTGTTGAGGGTTGGTTTGCAGCACTGGGTGCGGGCTTTTGTGCTTCGGCCTTTTTCTTTGCTTCACGGGCCAGGCGGTTGCGCTCTGCTAGCCTTTTGCCAGAAGCAACACGGCCGGGGTTCTTTTCTGTTGCAGGCTTTGTTTTCGGGACCTCAGAGGTAACACGTGCAGGTGTTGGAGTTGGCGTTGGAGTTTGAGTTTCTTCAGGGATCGCCTCGAGTGGTGTGGCCATAGTGGGTATATATATGATTTTGAAAATTTTGAAAATTTGGTCAGGTGTGCTGACAGGTTCCACCTAGGTTCCGCCCAGGTTCCGCCCAGGTTCCGCCCAGGTTCCTTCAAGGTCCCAGCCCAACTTCATCAAAGCCCTCGAGTGGATAACCTTCACTGTCTCTGCTTGGATGTGTGGGTTGTGGTTCCAATTCTATTAAGTCAGGCTTGTGATCAGGCTCTCGTTCAAACTTGACGTGTTTTGTTGTGATGAGAGCAGCATTGGCAAGTGCCAGCCATCGGCCGCATCTCAGGGCAAGACCTCCAGCAAGATTTGACAGCTCCTGGTAGATGATGTAATCATTTTTGAGTTCTTTCTGTAATTCCTTGACATCATCAAGGTCGACCACCATACCAACTCCTTTGGACAAGAGCATTATGGCTGAATCAACTAGGGATTCTGTTGTCTTGTTGCCGACATAGGCCTCGTACCTTTTGATGTACTTGTCAACGTCCTTGTCTGACAGGCGCTTCACATGATCGTGTGTAAGCTGCACGCCGATAGATTCTTTGGCCTTGCCGGTTGAAACAAGGATTGCCAGCTTCTCACGTTTGGCAGGAATGCCATCGTCACACACGAGACCTGTGGGAGGTGCGGTATCAGGGGCAGCCTCCAGCATCTGCATTACTTCGCTCAAGTCGACCTGGTCTTCAGCTGCTTGTGCCATCATCAGGGGTATATATCTATATATTTTTTTTAATTTTCGATAATTCTCTTGATGGCTGGTAAAAGAGTTTCAATTTCGCGTATAAGCCCCGCCATGGTGTCTGGCATAGAATTCAATCGCAAGGGATATCTGTTGAGAAGCATAAGGCGCAGATTTTCCTCACTAGCGGCTTTGATAATTTTGTTTTGTGCATCAAGTGTGTGTTTGTGCAATTCATCCAAAAGCTGTGAAAGCACCGTTAGCTTGTGTAGGTTGGTTGGCACATCCATGGTATATATTTGTGTTTAAACCTTAAATCTTGTACTCAATTCCATACGGGTACCTAAGAGAGAAAACCAGGTGGGAGAACTTGCGGGATTTGAGCCTTGCGATAAACTCTTTGTACTCCTCATGGGAGAGCTCGCCGGCATAGTCTTCGAATATGGCCTTCGTTGTCTTGCTGGAGGGTGTGTAAAAGAGCACGATCGCTGCAATGTTATCACGATATGGCTTAGCTATGCTGGTGATCTGCTGTGTCAAGACCCACACGGATATGCCGTCATGCCTTGCGCTGAACCCCAGATTGACCAGCTGGCTCGTGCGGCCTTTGACATCTTTTGAGGCGGCGCAGTCATCTAGAATGAATAAAGTGTTAGTGCCTGTGAAAAAGAAGCTCGCCAGCTTCAACCAGTCTTCGATTTCATGCTGTTGGCAGATAATCACAAAGATGTGCGGATCGCGGTCCACGAAGCCATTGTATGTCTTGTTCTTGACAAATGTGGGGCAGAATAAAACAATGTAATCAAAACAACCCCTAAAGGGGCCGCGCAGTTGGTTTAGAAGATACTGTGTCTTGCCAGAGTTAGTTGGACCCACGATTAGTGCATTGAATGGCAGCTTTCTTGGGTCCATAGCCAACGCCTATATTAGTTGGTTTGCAAACAATTGGTTCATGTGCCGGTGGGGAGGGCGCCTTTGCCAGAAGTCTTTGTATTTCATTGTATGACAATGGTCTGGTAGATGGCAGGGGAGCCGGCTTATCATAGAAGTTGATCTTGCTTGTGGCCATGGTATATATATGCGTGTGTATTTTAGTACTGTACAGATTCCAGTTGCCTGCTAATGATGTTCAACTGTGAGTCTGAGATGGTGAAAATGTGGCAGTTTGCATTTCCCGGGCCTGTGCCGTTTCGTTCAATCTCGAGTTGCACACCATCCTGTGTGTTGACGAGCCGTTGGCCGTTGCCGTGCAGAGCTGGGTCAGCCATGGACCGCAGGTCAATCCAGAGACCAAACTTGTTGCCTGTGAGATATTTGGTCAGGTTCATGTTGGGCCTGCCGCGCGTGTGAAAGTGTCGGGAGATTTCACCCCACATGTCAGTGCCGGAGATACCCTCGTTGTAGACCCTGTTTGGAACCCCATTTACGGTTACCTTAACTTTGGTGATGTCTGGATTGAAATAGTTCTCAGAGTCCCTTGCACCCGCAGCATAGGGGCTGATGAACAGCAAGAGGATGCCCTTGAGAGACCTGCGCTGTGGGTTTTACCCGAAGATTCATCCGAGTGTCCCCGCTTTTTGAGAAGGGATGCACCCGATCTCGCATTACGAAGTCATAGGCGAACCCCTTGCCGCTAGTATAAGTGCTTGTTGCTTCATCAGCCAGCTCCTTACTTCTGATCGTCTCGTACTCCAGCTGGATGTTTTCCAACTTGTACACGAGCTTGCTTGTGTCTGACCCTCGGATAACTTGGCTTGCTGGGGCTAGGGTTAGTTCAAAGACCAGATCACTGTATAGGGCCTGAGGGTACATGATTCCGTGATCAGTTAAGATTTGGTGATCCAGTTTGATGCGATACTTATTCTTGTATATTGACTCAAGCTTGTTCTCTGCATCCACGCCGGAAGTCTTCTTGTCGCCAGCAACAGAGCGGATCTTACACAAATCCACACTCTGTATGCCCTCCATAAGCATGTTGTCCCGCTCATCGGTTGATTTGAAAAGGTCTTCGAATATCTTATAGATGTCGTACCCAACTGTGTCCTCGACGGTGGTGGCGCCAAACTTTACAACGAGCCTGTCCACCAGGGCCCTAGAAACATTTTGCACGAGAAAGTTGTTAGCGTGGCCCCCGGCTAGGTTGATGTTAAACACAAGTGCAAGCGAGCCGGACACAAGGACATCATGCTCGCCCAGCTTGGGCACAGAGACGTACAGTGTCTCGCCGGGATTGGCCTCAGAAGGGTTGAATGTGATGCGCTTAACGGTTCGCTCTGCCTTCATGGCACCCACTGTCTTTTCGCTGTGAGATGGAAGTAGATTCGGTTGCACAGCCATGGTATATATTTGTGTTTTTTTAAACTTATATTTATATATCATCATGGCAGAAGGTGGATATGATATACCTGACGAGGCAAAGGACACAGACCCTCTCATCACAGACACAGGGGATGACGAGGATGCTGAGAATGAAGAGTGGTTGAATCAACCAATGACAGAAGAAGAAGCAGAAGAAATTATTCGACGGATCAAGGCCCAAGACACCACGCAACCTTTTGAACCAGGGGCTGCTTCCACACCATCTGGTGAACAAGTGCCTATGGCCACAAGAACAAGGTTGCCCCCAGAACAACAAGGCTTCCACACTGAAGAAACCTCTTTCATTACAGGGGATACTCAAGGCCGGCGATTGTTAACAATGAATGATATGGCCTTTGACGAGGTTCAGAACGAGTTTCCCAGCGCAGACAGAAGTCAACTTAATTTTCGGTGGGAGCAGAAACCAAAATCAGGTGGAGCCATCATCGAGGTGAAATATCATACCAGAGACAAATGGTATCCTCTTTACACAAGAAGCCGTGGGGATTCCGAAAAGACTTTCAACGCTTCTCTTCCCAAAGAGATTAAAGCTGCTCTCGGAAAGTCTGTGACTGAAGAGTTAAATGAAACAAATGCTACACTTGAAGCAAATCGAAAAGAAGTGGAAGCAAAACAAAATAAATTACAACAAATGGAACAAGCGGCTGCGGATGCACAAAAACTTCGCCGCGACATTGATGCCCTCAGAAATAGAAGCAAAGATATTGTTGACCAGATTCAGGAACTGGAAGATGCACATGGGCCGCTGGATAAGGAGGCAATACAAAGACTAAAAAATGAAAAGAGAGCTGTTGAAGCTGAGCATCAAGCTAAACGAAAACAACTGGACAATGAGCAAAAAGCCGCTCAACAAAAAGACAAACCACAAAAAGAAATCGACAAACGCATGCTTGACAATAGGGGGTTAGAAAGACGCCGAGAGGAGCTTAGAGCAAGAAAGGACGCTGTGAAACCACTGGACGAACTGAAACAGAACAAAGAAGAGCTTGAACGACAGATTGCTGAAGACAAGCGCATCATAGCGGATGAGAACACTTCTCCCTCTGAAAGAGAAGCCGCGGAAGCCCGGGTTGCTGAACGTAAAGAAGAGCTAGCAAGGGACAACACAGAAATTGAGGTGCGTGAAAGGGGCATGTCTTTGAGAGAGCGGGTTAGGGAAATCTTCAAGAAATACGGATGGACCCTGCAAGCGATTGTTCTGGCAGCTGGCATCACCATCAGCGCTGTGGTACTCGCCACCTTGAATGGCCTGGCAAAGGCCACCAAGGCTATTGGAAATGGGCTTAAAGAGCTTGGCAAAAAGGCAGCCAACGCCCTTCCTGGCTTGATTGGCTCAATTGTGAGTTTTATCTTCAAAGCTGCTGGGTCGGTCATCTCCTTTCTGGGTGAACATGCCTGGCTGCTCATCCTTGCCGTGGTGGCCTTCCTTGTTGAAAGGATCACCAAGCGTGCGAAGTCTTGAACACTTATCTAAACCACACGATAACGCCTGCTAAAGCAATCGCACCCACACCAATGAGTGCCTTGTTTACGTGATGTGAGTCGGGCTGTGAGTCGGGCTGTGGTGTGGGCTGTGGTGTGGGCTGTGGTGTGGGGGCTGGTTTTGGGTCTTTTGGTGCGAGGCCCTGTGCCTGTGTGGCCTGTTTATGTATCGGGTTTGATGGATGACTGTTTGGTGGATTTATTTTTGTTGGTCCCCCATCCATGTGGCGAAGGGAGGCTTTTTTTGTACCCAGGTTAACATCGTTGTTCACACCCAGCTTCATACCTTGCGTTGCCTCCTTGAGATTGTTGTTGTACCCAACCACGCTCTCTGTGTTGATAATCATGCGTGATGGCATGAGCCAGCTTCCGGGCGCTGTCGCAAAGTCTAAGCGCACTTTCGTTGCTTGGATGGCAAGTTGATATCGCTGTACGCTTGTTGCGATGTCGTTCAGTATTATGGCCTCCTCTAGATGGGTGAGGAATACTCTCTGCGTTTCGAACGCCCGGCCTCCTCTTCCAATGATGCTGCTGCGAGTGTTTGCTTGTGCACCCAGAATGCAATACACAAAGGCCTCGATTGACTGATTCATACGAGCGAGCCCTGGCTGTGTTAACCCTTGTGCGTAATTCGGTACAAAGTGTTCAAACTGACTAACCGCGCCCTGGTCGTTACGAACGAAGTATATACCGTTTGCTCGATAGTTTGGGTCTTTTCTGTCTGTGACGCGCTCGTCATCAAACAGGGCTAGATCGGGATCAGGATAGTTGTAATCAGTAGAACTGGGCCCATCATATGCGACCCAAATGTACACATTGCCAAGACCGTGGTTTTTGCCGTATGTGAAACGGAAGTCAGAACTGGGGTCTACACCGAACTCTTGGCAAATCCTCTTGTATGCGTCGATGTTGAACTTGTTGTCTTTCTGGTTGAATGTAGGGTCGTCTGGCAAAGCACTCACGCTCTGTTCCCCACCCAGCTTGTAGAGTATTCGTCTTGTTGTGAAATAGACGTGAAACCTGTAAAATGATCGGAGCTGCGGGGTTAGGGAGAGAGTAGAGTTCTTATCAAACAGAAGGTCACGCGAGATCCCGCAGCCGGTTGTTGCACACCACAGAGCAAAGTTTAGTTGTTGTGGCCAGAAACTCATATGCGGACCGCCGAGCCACTTTCTCCCATATTTTGCGGTTTTGAACGAAATCTGTGTGTCTCTGAAAATGTTTCTGTATTTCGTTGTGAAATAATCAGTTGGCGTGACATAGATCTTTTGTGCTTCATCGTTCAAGACAGAGCCGATCATCATGTCTTTATCGATTGAGGTGGAGAATTCAACAGCAGGGATTGGTTTTTGTGTGTTTCGGTTTAACGTCAACTGATAAGGGAAACCGCCAATATACTCTAAGCCAAGGGCGTCTTTCAGGGCTTGTGTCCAATTCTTGTGCGGTATGTCTGAAGGCATAGCCCAGGAGCCATGCCCCTCTGAGAAAAGAACTACTGCTGAGGCTTTGTGCTTTTCGTCGAAAGAAACTTCTGTTTTAAATCTTGACATATCAGCGTGCGGAAAACGCCTTTTGAAGTCTGAGATAGCCTTCGCTTTGGCAGCTGTAGAGAGTTTTTCAGCCTCCGGAGAACTCATCCAAGCCAGTTGTGGGTTTACTGTGGGTGGTGTTGGCTGTTTTTTGCTAATATACCTTTGTTCTGGATAGAGGGGATTTTGGGGACGAGGAAAAAACGGGGGTGGAGGTCCGTAATCGTGATCGCCAATGTTCAGACCGAGATTTGAACCGCGTCTGCCAAACATGATTATATAAATATAATTCAAATATATTTATATATACACAATGGTTGTGTTAACAATCGTCGCACCTTCGAACCCTCACACCATCTACTTCGACCACCCGCTTCAGAAACCGAGCTACATCCGGCTCTTATCCACCACGATTTATAATTCGTGGTTTAATCTAAAACAAAGAGGTGAGATTACATTAACTACCAACCCTAATGAGCACAAGACTACCAGAAGAATACTTGAAGGGCATTACACTATGGATAGATTGGCAAAAGAATTTGAAGAAGCCTTCGAAGGTAACTTTAAATTAACAACCGAAACAAATACTCCAGTTGGTCAGATGACAATTTCCAAACCTTATTCTGCGGAGGTGAAGCTTGACCGCGATCTGTCTAAATTGCTTGGTATAAGTCCTAAATTGCTCTTTATAACATTCGTCAAAGGATTAACATCACCAAGCACTTACTTTATCCACTGTGATCTGGTCGATAAAGAGCAAAACCTACTCAATGGTAAGCCTTCGACTGTCTTGGCTAAATTTGATCTTCAAGGTGAGCCATATGAGAAAGTTTTCTATGAATCAACACAGCAGAACATCTTGCGTGACGTCTCGTCTGGTGATTATGTAAACAGCATAACACTGTCTGTAAGGGATGAACACAATGCCCTTTTTGACTTCAATAACATGCCCCTTGAATTTGAACTTGAGATCAATTAAAAAATATATTATATATACCCCCTGATGATGAGCTCGGCTAACGTGTTGCCATCAGCTCCTGAATACAGCGAAACTCCATCGCTTTATCCAGACTTATCCAACGGTGAAGACTTCAGACTCAAAAAAATCTCTGACTTGCAAAAGGAGCTTGAGTCGGAGGCTAATCATTACAGACAAGTTGCGAAGAAATACAAGCGAGCACACACCATTGTTCACGGAACCGCAGTAAGTTTTGATTTCATTTCTACAGGCTTGTCTTCAGCCACAATCGTCACAGCCCTGACAGGAGCCGGGCTCATAGCCAGCCCTGTCATTGCCGGCGTGGCAGCTATGACAGGTTTTTCAGCGGCCGGCATCACTTTGTTTAGTAGGCGGCTTCAGAGAAAAATTACTAAACACGAAAAAATATACACACTCGCCCTTGCAAAACGAAACTCTGTCTTTGAGCTGGTTTCAAAAGCTCTAACTGACAAGCGTATCAGCGATTCAGAGTTCAAAATGATCCTCCGTGAAGTTGAGAGCTATTATGAACTTAAGAACGAAATACGCTCTGGTGAAGCAAAGGCTGCCGTAAACAAGCAAACTCCAGATCTTGAAAAACTCAGAAAAGAAATCCGCAAGGAAGAACGAGAAAAGATTCAAAAAAAGATTCCTTCTCTAGCCGCTGTGTCCAAGTCAGATTTGAAAGACTAAATTCGGGTTTCTCGCTTTATCTAACAAAAGAACGCAATTGCGTGACAAAGCGTGACACATGACGTGACATTGTGCGTGATTGTCACGCGTGACATTGCGTGACACATAACGAAAAGGGACAAAACCCTAGTCAGGGGGTGCTCTGGTGGCTGTTTCGTTTTGCCTAGCCTAGGCTAGGACTTAACTCCGGACAAGGGAGTTGTCATTTTCCCATTTAGCCTCTGGGAGCGAGGTCGAGTTCTCCTAGGAGATCTCTGTTCGAGCACCCCCCTGTATCAGTTGGGCCGGGGCTGGTTCACCAGGGGGTCACTAACTGACGCAGCAACCCCACTACCCCTGGTCTGACATCGCATTAGCCGTAAGCAGGATTCAGTGGGGGCCAGCCACACCTCCCTGAGCTATACCGAATTACAGACTTAATAGAATATATGGTGCGAACAGGTCTTTTATATTCGAGCGAATTGCCGTGCTTTCACATGTGATAACTCATAAAGAACTACGCATGCGCAAATATAACCGAAAAGTTGTATTTTTCTAAATATAGGCTTTACATAATAAATACCGGAAGTCACGAGATCGCCAAATTGAAAAAATAATTATAATGTTTAAGCATGACTGACTTCACCGCACGGCTCAATGAACTTGACAAACAACACAATTTTGCCATCCTTCGCTCGCTATACGGCAGCGATTATAGGAAAGAAATACACCGCTTGCGCCTGCCGGAAAAACTTTGTCATATCTACGAAGATATGGGGTTGGCAGAGATGGGGAAACAATATCTACAAGAACATTATAACGCCTTGCAGCGTGAACGTTGGGCCCGAAGCCTTCTGTCTTGTTATTCTTGCGACGGCTCATTTTTGCAATCAAGCGATTCTTGTGAACTTTATTGCAAAAATTGCGGTCGTGTGGAAGTGCTAGAGGATTATGCTCCGGCATATACGGATCAAAACATTTTGTACAAACCAAGACAAAGGCAGTCGGCGCGGTGTTATGCGTTTGGGTACGCTTTGACACAAATTAACAAAAAGCTTGGATTGACTATCGACCAAATTGATAACACGAAACGTATCTTCAAACTTATAGAAGCTCGGCTTCCGAGAATCTCTTATACGTTTGTGATCTACAAAATCCTGGACATTACAACGCCGCTTGAAGACCCGCAACGAGCGATTGTAAATTACCTGAGGCAACAGATGTCAAACAATATGATAATTAAAAACGACCATTTATGGAACAATGCTTTCAAAGATCTTGAGTAAAAGTTGCCGCTTTCTCAATAAGAAAGGCTTCTAACATGGCACTGTCATCGCCGATGTTGTCTTCAAAAGTTTCACCAGGTATGGTTTTGTCAAGGTGTTTTTGTTTTGATAAATTTTCATGAAACCGGTTGATCGGTTCGTGAATAGTTTCTAAGAAATTTAATTGTTTTGTTTCCCAAATTGTTGTTATATCAAGAAGCTTCCATGAAAAGAAGGCAACTGTCTTATAATAGTTTGGGGGCCAAGCTTCCCTGAATGTCATTCTGTTTATTTCCTTCAAAAAATCTAAATCGCTTCGTTTCTGATACTCATCATAGCTAATATAAAACCAATCACCGCTACACACGAAATCTCCAGATGAAATTCCTTTCATAATTCTTTCAAACATAGCTGTTGATTTTGTTGCGCCGAGGTCAAGTAATTTTGTCTGACCCGGAAATATTTTTTGTTTGGAAGATAGAAGATAAATACCACATGCACGTGCTGATGGGTTTTTCGTTTTGTGTACAACCCCTTTGTTTAGAAAGGAATTATGTTCAAGGCTAAGGCCAAGCTGCTTCAAAGAACACATTCTGAAATAGGCATCTACAAACAAGCCTTTGTTAACTCTATTCCCGCTGAGAGCAAGGCCTGTTTGTATTTGATCACGATACTGTTTAGGAATTTTTTTTGTATGCGATCTTTCTGGTGTAAGGGCACTTAAACTCTAACAAGACAATTGTCTCGTCTTTGTGTGAGAAATATCCGTCTGGGCTGAAAGAAACCTTTCCAAAAAGAGGGTGCCCCTTTGGAAGATTTATAGAACCCTTATATCCGAAAACTTTGACAGAATGTTTCTTCTCAAAGTATTCACGGACTAGAAACTCAAACAATGTGCCCCAAGAGCAGGCCACATTTTTGCTCATGTCGATGGGGTTTACCTTTTTGCGAATTAGACTTGACTGACTCTCAAATGGCGAAGACCCGGTCAAGGCAGAGATCTCCGAGGCTCCGATTGTATTTTGTCTGGCTTTGACCCATTCTTCGCTCCTTTGAACCAGACCAGTCTCGCGTGATTTAAGGAAGGCCTTGAAAGCTTTCACGTTCGCCATGTGGGTTGGTATATGCCGGGTGGGGTTTCTTCAATTGGTGGTCTCGTGTCGGGGCCAGCATCCACAAGCTGTGGTTGGGGATGGTCTCGTGCCGGGTCAGCATTCACAAGCCCTGTGTAGTATAGGGGGTTGGTGTATCCGGGACCGCCTCCAAACGCCCGAGAAACCGCTTATTTTTGGAACTCCCGAACACCTTAGTTGCCGTGCCCCCAGGGCGAATGCAATGAGCCCTGGGGGCACGGCAACTAAGGTGTTCGGGAGTTCCAAAAATAAGCGGTTTCTCGGGCGTTTGGAGGCGGTCCCGAATCACCAACCCCCTATACTACTCCTCGTCCTATACTTTACGTCCCCGCGTCCCATACTTTACCTCCCCGTGTCCCAAACTTCACGTCCCCGAGTCCCTCGTCTCGTGTCCCCGAGTCCCAAGTCCCTGTACACGCGTCCCAATGTCCCCGTCCCCATGTCCCACTCACATTTTTAGGCACAGCCCTAAAAGACTTGTCACAGTGATACTGGAAAAGAAATTAGCTAAAAAAAACCTACAGATGCACCGGTATTTTCAGCTCCCAAGGAAGTAGCGGGCTGTAAGTCAACATGGATAAAATCACAATTCTGTCCCTTATTTTGAATAAGATCACCCTAAACAAAGTGGGTTATTCTAAAACAGCGACATCAATCATTTGAATACGTGATTTCTCTAATTAAAAAACTGAATAGCTATATAACGAGTTTCAACGTAACACACACATAGAAAAGTCTTCATCTAAAGGTAACTGGTACAAACATTATGTTCCGGAACAACTTGCAATTTCCTAACTCATGACTTTCTTTGGTGAGAACTTTGAATAATTCAGATCCAGAATAAATCGTTCCCGCAATTCTACTGATTATCTGGTGCACTAACTTTTATTTTGGCAGCTTTATAAAGAGAAACAGTTCGCATTGTCTTCCTGTTTTTCTTGACTCTTTTTTTTTACTTCCCATAGTTCCAAAGCAATTCTGTTATCCATCACGTTTCTAGAAAAATGCACAGTCAAATTGAAGTTAAATTGTCGTAAACAGCTTAACGCTTTAATGACTTATCACAAAAGATGCTTTTATGATGTCACTGATGGAAATTAAAAATGAAACTGATAATGCAAAAATTGAAATCAGTTAAGTTTGTCGCAAACAGCTTAAGAATCTTTAAGCCCCGTTTACACAGGCGATTTTTTGTAAAATTTTTGTCCCACTTATTGGTGCAATTTTTGTCGCGCACAAGTTGTATCTTCAAATCGCGTGTGTAAACTAGCGGAGATTTTAGTGCGATTTGGGAGCGATTTGTCACGCGATGTCGCAGTTCGATCATGTTCAAACCTGATGCAACTTGGCGGCGATTTTTGGGAAATCACAGCAAATGTCGCACCCGAATCGCACAGGAAATAGCCGCTAGTTTTGACTTGCGACATAAATTCCATTGGAGAGCGCGACAAATATCGCATCAAAAATCGGATGTGTAAACGAGCCTTTAGTTGACGTTTTAATGACTTATTGCAAAATAATCTTTTATGGTGTTATTGATCGAAATTAAAAATGAAACTTAAAAACATAAAATATCAACCATATCGAAAGTGTGTTTGAGCTAGCTGTTAAGTTTAAAACGTCCTACAGATTTCTTTGCAAAAGCCAATTTCATTGACTCTTCAGTACTATAGGAACATATCCGTAACTGAGGCTTGAGAAGACCCAATAATTCTACTTTACCTCAATCAGAGTGCAATAGAAAGAAATGTTCCCGGCCAGCACTTTAACTGTATTTTTAGACACAAAAACGCACAGTTTACGAATATTTGAATATTCGCTTACCTTGATCCAGAACGTATGCCCCAATTAATTTTGTTCAAACTGGTTTGACGTTCTTTCTCGGCAGTAGGTTTTGGCGGCTCCTGGCCTCTCAGAGAAGGGCAATGGGAAATTAAAATGTAGCTGTAAAACCTCTGTTTGAAAGAGGCAAAGTTTGGAATATGGCAACATGCAGGTATTGTTTGACATTCTAAGTCATGGGGCTTTCCCTATATACTTATTTTAGCACTAGCGCGATTGCATTATTTGTCACATGACATTCCAGAGCAATCCTTTGTTTTATAATTGTGGGGGTTTCCCTTTCATAATCACTATTTTTGGTATCAGCGCAGTTGGGGTTTCCCATAGGTGAATTACATGTTTGGAGTGGTTTCGAAACCTAATTAAATCAACTAGTAAATCGACGGATATTGATGCCTCCTAACTTTTAAAGTTCGGAATCAACAAAAAATCTTCAACAGGCTGGCCAAAAGGTTGGTGTGATCTTTAGATAATTGATATCCAGAACCGTGTCCGCGATTCTAATATTTTTTTTTAACGCCTTTTCCGCTGATAATCTACATCTACATCTACATTTATTGAGCTAATAAAATCTTGTAAGATATCACATCAACGCATCAACGAAGCAAAAAAGAAAGGTTATTTTTAAATCTCTGGACATTTAAGGGAATGAGTTCTTAACTGAATGAGGTCTCATTATTTTAGCGATTTTGTTGTAGATTTAAAAATCCATATGTATTTTGTTTATCATACTAGCATAAGGTAATTTGTAAATCGAAGTGGAAGTAGCTTACATTCGTTGTTTTGGTGACTGACTTTCTAACAAAGCTCTATTATATAAATGTACTTTATTCAATGCGAAAGCGAGCCAGTTGGCTCTAATTCAGTTGACTAGTGTTGTAAACGTTTACTGTTATTCCAACGAAAGCTCTAAGAGACCTGTCTCAGACTTAGTATTTACCAGAAAAAAAAAACACTACAGATGCACGGTATGTTCAGCTCTCAAGGAAGTAGCCGGCTGTAAGTCAACATGGATAAAATCACATTTCTGTCTCGTATTTTGAATGAGATCGCCCTAAACAAATTGGGTTATTTTGAAACAGCGACATCAATGATTCGAATACGTGATTCTCTCTCTAATTAAAAAAAATAACTATACAATGACTTTCAACGCAACATACACATAGAAAAGTCTTCATCCAAAGGTAACTGATATAAACATTATGGCTCCGAAACCACTTGGAGTTTTTCTTATTCATGGCTTTCTTTGGCGAGATCTTTGAATAATTAAGATCAGGAAAATAGCGTTCCGGCAATTATTATCTGGTGCACTAACTTCTATTTTGTCAACTAAAGGGAAACGGTTCGCATTGCCTTCATGTCTTTTTTGACTCTGTTTTTTCTTTCCATAGTTCCAAAAAAAATTCTGTTGTCCATCAAGTTTCTAGAAAAGTTCACGGTAAACAGCTTAACGCTTTAAAAAACAAAAGATGCTTTAATAATGATCGAAATTAAACTTGAAACTGAAAAATACCAAATTAAAGTAAAGTTGTCGTAAACAGCTTAACGCTTTAATGACTTATCACAAAAGATGCTTTTATGATGTCATTGATGGAAACTAAAAATGAACTGAAAGGAAAATGCAGAAATCAGTTTGTTGCAAACGGCTTAGTTAACGTTTTAATAATCGACTTATTACAAAAGAATCTTTTATGATGTTATTGATCGAAAAACACGTTCCAAAGTGTTGGGGAATATTCCAAAGCAGCTAAATAACAATATATGATTGCTCATTCAATTCTGTTAAATATTCGTCTCTGCAACCAAGCCAATCTTAACGATTTGACGATGCAATCTAGATCAATCATTTTCAACCCCCCTTCCTCATATCATAAATTACTCACATTCTTGTCACTTTGTCAGTGCCTTTCCATAGGAATTTAAATAATAATTTAGTTAATTCTGAACTCCTTAGGTGTGGACAGTAGTGAACAAACATAAACAAACTTTGGAATGAGAAATGATTTAATTATAGTCACCTTGCCATAAATCGACAGGCCTCTGGAGGACCAGATGTTAATTAACTTTTTTTATAGAATCCAATCGTTCAATAAAATTATTTTCTTTAAGCAATTTTTGGTCGTAAGTGAAGTACACTCCCAGCGCTTTAATTGGTTCTTCGGGCCACTTGATACCAAAAGGTTTTTTTTAATATTTTTTTAAAGATCCTATCCATTTACCTTCAGTTTTTGAACAGTTAATTTTAAGGCCGGAAAAGCTTTCAAATAAAGTTAATAACTCAAAGAGATTTTTAGCTGACCCTGTATCAGCTAAAATTGCCGTTGTATTGTCCGCATATTGCAAAAGTTTTGTTTCCTCATTTCCAATTGTTATTCCTTTAATCGCCCCGTTTTGCCCAATGGCAACTGCCAACGTTTCCACAACGACAACAAAAAGATACAAGGAGACAGTGGGTCTCCCTGTCTAATACCACACTCAAGATTAAAGTAGTTGGAAGACACACCATTGTTCATAATTCAACTCTGTATGTTGTTATAGATGGTTTCTACCCAGCGAAGGATATTTGAATCAAAATTGAAAGCCTTAAGACAATCAAGAAGGAAATTCCATTCCACGCTATCAAAGGCATTTTGGAAATCAATAAATTACATTAGACCAGGGTTGTCTTCATTAACAGTATAATCCTGACTATATCGTAAACAGATCGAATTGTTTCGCCTATAAAGCGATCATTGATAAATCCTGTTTGATTGTAATGAATGATGTCGGGTAATACATTTTTAATTCTTGAGGCAATCACTTTGGACATTATTTTATGTCTACATTAACAAGCGATATCGGACGCCAGTTTTACAGAAGAGTCCTATCTTTACCTTTCTTTTCAATAAGGGTGATAACTGCCTGTTTTTGTGAACAGGACATTTCACCCTTTTCAAAACAATCATTTGCACACTTAATCAAACTTTCCGGCACTAATTAATGCCCACAATTTTTTGTCGAATTCAATGGGAATTCCATCATTTCCCGGGCGGGTTTTGTTGTTGTGAAAGCTATCAAGAAGACGATCGATAACATTCTTCCGAAGAAAGTTTTCCTTCACAGAAAATTTTCTGTTCTTCAGTAAGTTTAGGGATGATTAACTCACATAGAAACGTTTCTTCTTCCTTTTCGGAATTCACAGTATTGTAGCTACTTGACTTCAGAGATGATTTCTTTTATTAGATCATAGCAGTTTTCGTCAGAGCTTTCTGGAATATTACGACAACCATTAGGTTTTCACGCCTCGTGTAACTCTCGAGATGAATAGTTCTTTCTTTCTGCTTGGACAATTCTTTATTTAACTTGTTGATTTCGGTCGCTTGCGATGCCAGTTGTAGTTGGGAGGTCTTCTTGGCTTCTACAAGCCCTTGAACTCTCTTCCAAGCGTTTTCAACTGACGCCTCCAAACTTCCGATAGTCGCCGTTTTGAAATCACCAATTCGCTTCTCCAAATCAGTTTTAAAGTCCATCATTTCTCCTTCTTCTTCCCATAACAAAACGGGTACGGGTATTTTGTGTGTTTTTTGGTCTGACGAGCGATGGGAAATGATAGGACGTACAGAGCTCTTCTAAACACAACCGTCCACCATGCCGAACTTCAACAAGAAAACATCTACAACAGGAGTATGATAAATTGAAAGAAGGTCCAAATAACGAATTTGATTAAGAAAGTTTAAAACTCAAAACGTTTTAGTAATTTTCTAGCTAGTTCTATTGCACATATATTTCTGTATAACAATTTCATTTCTTTTTATTTAAATCACAGAAGCATGGTGAATATACACTGATAATCAAGGGGAAATATATTTATGCGAAATTTTATCGCAACAAATGAACCGTGCAGTGAACTTCATGTTCTTTTGGTTATAGACGGAAACCATCTTCACTGATTGGTTTCAGAAACTTCTGCAACCATTTTCATTCACTGATTGGTTTCAGAAATTCCTGAAGCCATTTTAATTCGTTCATTGGTATTGAAACATTTCTGAAACCATTTTCACTGATTGGTTTCAGAAATTTCTGAAACCATTTTCATTCACTGATTGGTTTCAGAAATTTCTGAAACCATATTTAAAATTCACTAATTGGTTTCAGAAATTTCTGAAATCATTTTAATTTGCTGCTTAATTTCAGAAATTGCTGAAACCACCTTAATTCGCTGCTTGGTTTCAGAAATTTCTGAAACCATTTTTATTCGCTCATTGGTTTCAAAAATTTCTGAAACCATTTTCACTGATTGGTTTAAGAAATTTCTGAAACCATTTTAGTTTGCTGCTTGGTTTCAGAAATTTCTGAAGCCATTTCGTGAAATCCGAGGTTTGGTGCTGCATTTTGTGCCGCCGATAGTGTTTTCAGACAAATTGCAACAATTTAGTTATATTTCAAGACGTGAAAAAGGCCGTATGGCAGAAATATACTATTTTAATCAAACATCAGCGGTTTCAAATGACTAAAATTCGCTGTAAAACTGCAATATTAGCTTTCATTTCGTCTAAAAACGTTTAAAAAAAGTCATTGTTTTGGCCGATTCATAAAATTTTAAAAATGGACTGTTTTGACATGTTTGCACTTGATTTCAGCGGAACATTCAAACTCTGAAAGAAAAATAGGTTAATACAGTCAATTTGTTACGAATTTGGATTCAAATTCGCAGAAAATAAGGTTGTAATAAGCTATTTCAGCCGAATTTTGTAGTTTGGAATATCCCCAACGGTTTGGAACGGGTTGAAATCAAAAATGGAATTTAAAAATGTCATTACAGTCAAACCGAATGTTCTTTTGATGGCAACTTTGCAAACTTCCGCCGCAACATTGGTATTTTGATTGACAGTTTGCTTCGAGGAAGTTGGAAGTTGCAACTTTCGCGAGCAAGTTCCTATTTCAAACTTGCGGTCAGTTGCCGGATTTCTGAATTGAAAGTACTTGGTTTGGTTACCTTGCAGTATTCCACAAACTCTACGATGTCAGGAGTAGAAACTCAGTGTTCATTCCTACCAGCCAGGCTTACCGGGAAAATACGTCTCGTGTTGTCAAAATCTGTTTACAATATTGGATACAGTTTGCCAACAATGCGTGCGATTTGTTCTTGTTTTACACCAGACGACCATTATTTTCTCTCCTTTCTCAACCGAGGTGGTATTATTGCGATGTACGTGAGCCACAATTGAAGAAGGACTGCGTTTTCACAAAATTCGCAATTTGCAACTGACAACAAGTTGCTCTCGTAACTTCCAACTTGCTCGAAGCAAACTGTCAATCAAAATACCAATGTTGCGGCGGAAGTTTGCAAAGTTGCCATCAAAAGAACATCCGGTTTGACTGTAAATATCAACCATATCGAACCACATCGAAAGTGTGTTTGAGCTAGCTGTTAAATTTAAAAGGTGCTACAGATTTCTTTGCAAAAGCCAATTTTATTGACTCTTCAGTATAGGAACATATCAAACTGAGGCTTGAGAAGACCCAATAAATCTACTTACCTCAATCAGAGTGCAAAGTGCAATAGTAAGAAATGTTCCTGGCCAGCAATTTAACTGTATTTTTAGACACAAAAACGCACAGTTTAAGAACATTTGAATATTCGTTTACCTTGACCCAGAACGTTTGCCCCAATTTGTTCCAAGTGGTTTGACGTTCTTTCTTCCAGTAGGTTTTGGCGGCTCCTGGTCACTCAGAGAAGGGCAATGGGAAATTAAAATGTAGCTGTAAAACTCTGTTTGAAAGAGGCAAAGTTTAGAATATGGCAACAGATGTTGTTTGACATTCTAAGTCATGGGGCTTTCCCTATATACTTCTTTTAGCACTAGCGCGATTGCATTTTTTGTCATATGACATTCTAGATCAATCCTTTGTTTTACAAACAATTTATTGTGGGTGTTTCCCTTTCATAATCACTTCTTTTAGTATCAGCGCAGTTGCGGTTTCCCATAGCTGAAGTACGTGTTTGGATTAATTGGTTTCGAAACCTTATCAAATCATCTAGTAAATCGACGGATATTGATGCCTCCTAACTTTTAAAGTTTGGAATTAACAAAAAAATATTCAACAGCCTGGCGAAAAGGTCGGTGGGAACTTTAGATACTAATTGATACCCAGAACCGTGTCCGCGATTCTAATATCTTTTGACACCTTTTTTGATAATTACCGCATCAACGAAGCAAGAAAGAAAGGTTACTTTTAAATCTCTGGATATTTAAGGGTATGAGTTCTTAACTGAATGAGATCACATTATTTTAGCGATTTTGATATAAATTTAAAAATCCATATGTATTTTGTTTATCATGCTAGCATAAGGTAATTTGTAAACTGAAGTGGAAGTAGCTGACATTCGTTGTTTTGGTGACTGTCTTTCTAACAAAGCACTGTTTTATTCGATGCGAAAGCGAGCTTTGGCTCTAATTCAGTTATTCCAACGAAAGTTCTAAGAGGCATGTCTCAGTCTTTGTAATTACCAGAAGAAAACCTACAGATGCACCGGTATGTTCAGCTCTCAAGGAAGTAACCGGCTGTAAGTCAACATGGATGAAATCACATTTGTGTCTCGTAGTTTGAATGAGATCGTGGGTTATTTTAAAACAGCGACATTAATGATTTGAATACGTGGTTATCTCTCTAATTAAAAAAAAATAACTATATAATGAATTTCAATGCAACATATAGACAGAAAAGTCTTCATCCAAAGGTAACTGATATAAACATTATGGCTACGAAACCACTTGGAATTTCTTTATTCGTGGCTTTCTTTGGCGAGATCTTTGAATAATTAAGATCAGGAATATAGCGTTCGGGCAATTCTACTTATTATCTGCTGCACTAACTTTTATTTTGTCAACTAAAGGGAAACAGTTCGCGTTGCCTTCATGTCTTTTTTGACTCTGTTTTTTTTTCTTTCCATAGTTCCAAAACAATTCTGTCGTCCATCACGTTTCTAGAAAAATGCACTGTAAACAGCTTAACGCTTTAATGATTTATCACAAAAGATTCTTTTTATAATGATCGAAATTAAACATGAGACTGAAAAATGCCAAATTAAAGTAAAGTTGACGTAAACAGCTTAACGCTTTAATGACTTATCACAAAAGATGCTTTTATGACGTCGTTGATGAAAATTAAAAATGAACTGACTAGAAAATGTAAAAATAAGTTTGTCACAAACAGCTTTTAATAGTTAACGTTTTAATGATCGACTTATTATAAAAGAATTTTTTTATGATGTTTTTGATCGAAATAAAAAATAAAAATTATAAATAAAAGGTCATAAAATATCAACCACCGAACCATATCGAAAGTGTGTTTGAGCTAGCTTTTAAGTTTAAAAAGTCCTACAGATTTCTTTGCAAAAGCCAATTTTATTAACTCTTCAGTAAAGGAGCATAGCAACTGTAATTCGTAATTTCTAAAATAAATTAAGGTCGGCTTGTGACTTATCAGTTTGTTGTTGCTTGTAGATAATTGTTTCCGATTGTGCACTTTCCTGCCATTTTTTGACAGTTTTGTCCGCAGTGAAAATAACCGGGGTAAAACGAGAAAGTAAACAATCTGGTTCGTACCGTAAATTACGGATCTGAAATTGAGCAATCGCAGTGCTGGAAATTAATCAGCAATATAATAATCAGTCTTATTTTGATCAAGAGTATTTCGTTTCCGCAATTCTACTGATTATCTGGTGCACAAACTTTTATTTTGGTAGGTGAAAGGAAACAGTTCGCATTGTGGCTTCCTTTTTTTTTTCTTGAGTCTAAATTGTGTTGTATATCGCATTTTTAGAAAAATGAACAGTCAAAAATGAAGTTAACTTGTGTTAACAGCTTAACGCTTTATTGACTTATCACAAAGATGCTTTTATGATGATCGAAATTAAAAATGTCATAAAATATCAACCATATCGAACCATATCGAAAGTGTTTGAGCTATTGTAGCTGTTAAGTTTTAAAAGTCCTACAGATTTCTTTGCAAAAATCCTATTAACTCTTCAGCATAGGAACCTATGAATATGAGGCTTGAGAAAACCCAATAAATCCTTTTTATACTTATTATTTATCATATTTGCAGGTACGTAAACAAACAGAGGATTCAATTTGACTGTAATTTCGTAATTTTATTAATTCAATATACCTAACTTGAACAACAGAAAATCAATTCAGAGCTACAATCGTGAAAGTGAGAGAAATTATTGTACTGCCAACAGGGTTCCGGACCGGCAAACCTGGTCCGGATGCCCGATCCGGATGGGAAACAGCTGGACCAGCTAAGAGCAAACTCGTTCACCGCTTTTTCAAATTCAAAATAACGGGTCAGGCACAAAAGACCCTGGACAAGGCTAATCTAACGGGACCGCTGATTGGCAGTTGATTTTTGAAATGTTTTCACAAGTTCTGATTGGTCAGCTTTTTCTTTCCTTCAAAATGGCTGACTAAAAGGTATAATATGCGGTGTGCCGTCACAAACTAGTAAATTAGTTATCTTCTACAACGCTATAACGTGAAAACAGGCCTAGTGATCCGCTTGTTTTATTGTTTTTTTATGTACTAGATGTAATAAGTAACTGTAAAAAGTTTTAGAAAAAATTTCATTACAACTTCTTTTTCGATAGAATCACCTTAACTAAATTGTCACTGTAATCTTTGCAAACACATAATTTTTTTCCTTGAGTGACTGTATACATGTTTTGTTAAGACAGATTACGCTATTACAGACTGAATGAACCATGAAAATGCAGCACCTCCTTGCCATCTTTCTCTCAGTCTTCATGCTGCTGGCCTATGGAATTGAAATCAAATACGTCAAATACTGCGGTGAGATGGTTAATCTGCTAATGGTCTTGTTGATGGTGGAAGGGTTGGGCGTCAGTGGGGGATGGGTGGGGGTGTTACTAATTAATAAAATTAAGGCCAAGAAAAAATGAGGTTATCGTGATTAAAAAGTATTATTATTATTATTATTATTATTATTATTATTATTATTATTATTATTATATAATATAATATAGAAATCTTTATTAACAAATTCTCAAACAATCTTACGTTTACAATTATTGATTATTATTATTATTATTATTATTATCATTATTATTATTAGGAATTAAAAAGAATGCCTCTACCAGGGAAAGTAGTAGAAAAAACAACAACTGATGCTTACGATCAGAAAGCTGAAGGTCGAGGCGAATGTTATAAAAACCCTTTACAACATTACATGCCAGTTGTCGAGTAAACACCGTTGACACAAAAAGGCCCGTAAAGATAAGAGTATGTCGAGCAAACCTGAACAACAACTCAGCAAATGGAACAGCCGAAGAATGTTTATGTCTGCTCTCCAGTTTTCATTGCTGACGCGTCATGCAGCTCTTGCAAGAGTTGAGAGAAATAAACATGGCGCCGACAGCGATCATTAGTGTAATTAGTGTAATCTTTCCTCACATAGCCTGCTATATTTTTTTAAAAAGGTTTGGTACAGCAGCATGTGTAAGACAACCAGGTCACAGAAACCCAGCCTAGTCTCATGTTTTACATACTTGTCATGAGAACCCACTTAAGTTCAGGGCATGCGCAGCTAATCAAAAAAATTGAGACGAACGAGGAACAAAAAGGAAATGATGATATACCTTCAGCTGCCCGGCACGAACTGATGTCATCCTATACAATTGTTGTTCCTTTAATGTCCACTGTATTACAGTCGAGCGATTACATATTTTACTAACTAACTCTAACTCTGTTTTACATCGTATATCGATCATTAAGGATATATAATAGGATTCAGGTTGGGCGCGGCAACAACGTTTTTAGATACAAGGAAAAAAATGGTACTGGGTAACGAAAACAAAAAAGGAAGAAACAAAAACAAAACAAGTGCAAACAAAATGCAAAACAAAAACAAATTGAGAAATGAAAAAACAAAACAAATAAGTTCATTGTCTTGTTTGCCAGTCACAAACACAGCGCGCCTTTATATTTCGTGTCTTTTGTTGCGAAATCGCAATGCCTGCCTTTTTAGAGATGAATGAATTCCACGATTCGCCTTTCCCTTGTTTGATTTGACGAAATTTGTGAATGTTATACAACTGTATCGTAAAGACTTTTGTTCTTGGGCCATCGTAGCTTGATGAGAAATAGAACACAAACCGCGGTGATAAACATATTGAACGTATTCATTTTTGATAAAACTTTACGTTTCGTATGCTACTACATACATTTTCAAAAGTGACCGTTACAGTGTTAAAAACTATACTTATATAGTAGTAAAACAACTGATTCTGCGGTTGCTTGAATTCGTATCGCAGCGCTTCGTGTTGCCGAGGTCTTCAAAAAATATCGAGCATCGCCTTTCCTATCAAGTCCAGGAACAGAGCCGTTGTTGTTCTTTTTCCTTTTAAATATAATGTAGGCTTGTAAATGATTGTTTTTGAAGCAATCGGCGTATTTGACAAACTGTGCATACACCGTTTCGGAATCTTTATGAATGTTAAACTCAGGAAATTGCTTGCATCCAAGTGCATTTGCCATTTCCGTTGGAGTGTATTTAGAACTCACTCGCTTCATTTTGGTTTGTACTTAATCCTTGTCGCCAATTTAAAGTCCATGTGTTACAGTCGAGCGATTAGATATCTCGCCAACTCTGTTTAACATCGCATAGTTATCGATCACTATCTTAGGGATAATAATGCGTTTTCCCGCCGATCCGGGGTAACAGTCACACCCCGGATCTATAGGATCCAGGTTTGAGGCACGGGAACAGATCACGACAGTTGCTTCAAATCGCGCTTTTAGTTTGTTAGAGGGCGTGGCCTGTATTGCACTTCCAATATTTCCCCCCAAACACTAAGTTTGCTGTTATTTTCAGGCCCTGAAGACAAGACGTTACATTACAACGTTACTCCGTGGCCAGTTATTAAACCCGGTCAGGACGTAAAAATCACCTTGACTTTCACTCCTCGTGAGTATACCTGTTATAGATAGATTTGTTTTATCATTCTCAACGTTAATACATCCAAAAAAAGTAATCCTTAACCCACTGACAACTGAGGATTTTTACGTTTTTGAGTGATTTTCTGCATACACACGCCGCATACGATTTCATGACTTCATATTTGGAGTTACCATTGAAAGTGCTGCTGTTCCAAAACACTGAAGGCTCGAGTTTACTGGAAACGTCATTGTGACGTTGGCATTTTGCTTCGTTCGTTCTCAATAAAGACTTCAATATCATGTTTCTGCGATTTTTGGTAAGTTCACAGCCATTTTTCATCTTTAGTAGCTGCCTGATGAGCATCATTAAGCTTGAAGGTAGTTCAGAGTCCACTTTCTCAATGAACAGAGTTAGGTGTTGTACTTCGTGAACGAATTTGGCTTGTTGCTCGTTGAACTGGAAAAATGGCCGCCACGAAACGAAGTAGCCTTGGGACTCGACTCCAGATAAATTTCTCGACCTACCACGGCATATTTTCGAAGTTGCGACCACTAAAGAACACAACCAGCGTGAAATTTCGGCGGTGGGTCGGAGTGGCTGTGGACTTAGTATAAATATTAAATGTGTGGAGGACGAAAGGAACGCTGTCAAAAAATCTCGTTATTTCCCAGCATGCAGTGCGGTGGTGATGTTGAAAATCGAGGCAAGGTGAGTATGCACTAGAATAAGAAGCTGTAGCTCGGTCCCGAGCAACGAATAAGGGCAAAACATTTCACTGCTAAGCTAGGACTAGGACTGAATTTTGCTGTAAATGTTGACTTCTGGGTTTGCCACGATGATTTGAATAAAAAAACTAAAGGCAAAAACGTAATTTTTGTTGTTTTTCTCTGACGTTAAAAACGGTAATTTTTGTTATTGTCCAAATTCAAACGCTGATATTCTGCAAAAATCGCTGACTTTTTTGTGTTTATTGAGTATCTCAATTTGAAAGACTTTCTAGTCAATGCTCACAACAGCTAGTTAAGGCAATGTTCGCACGATTAAGAAAGTTACAATTTTTTAAAGCAGTGGAGTCTTGTACGGGCGGTCACGGGCGGTTCAGGTGTCAATGGGTTAAGCATGCTTCTAGCCGGTCTTAATTTTACGTGCTTATCCGAGCCATGTGAACGTCTAATAATTTGCCCATATCACAGCAAAGGCGCCACCTTGTTCTGTCGCACTTTGTAATAATTATCGCACTTTATAATAAAATAACTAGAGGTTACAGATTGTAATGATAATGCTGCGAGCAAATGCTGGGCAGTATAATAATATATATAGATAGGCTTAGCCTAACAGCGGAGCTCTCTGAACAGAAACGATGATGATAAGCTTAACTTAGGTGAAAGGTCGGAAGCACAAGAAAAATAAGAGTTAAGATTGACGACCAGGCTATTTTTCAATTTAAGCAATTCTCAAAAACGGTAAGCTTATTACGCGACCGTCTGCACAGTACAGTTAGACTGCACAAATTTCACAAAAGCTCACTGTTTGAGAAATGTGAAACCTCTCTTGAGTAGCAAATCGCGAAAAAAAAAAAGCAGGGAAAAACGATTTTGCAAACCGTTTTCTCCGCTAAACACAACAAAAGTGTTATTTTTTTCTTTTAAAATGTTTTATTTGTCAATAAGAAATCCCTAAAGTTTACAATATTATTCTGAGAGGCTAGTCATTTCCGGTTACAAGGCATCCCGAGTTAAAGTTAGTCATTTCCGGTTACAATAATACAAGGTCAGTTCCGGTTTACAGTCACTTGAAAGTCCAGTCCATAAGGGATTATTTATAAAGTTCATTTCCGGTCGTTTGGTCCACTTGAAAGTCCTTTCTGGTTTGCACATGATTACTTTAGTCATTTCTGGTAATTTAATGATGAGTTGCCAGTAGCTAAATTATTAGAGTCCAAGCTTTGACTGTTGTATTTCACAAATATTAGGATGACACCACAAAGCAGAAATTTTCTGTTCGCGGTGGTGGTGGGGGTACTCCCATATATGAGCTATAAAGGTATGTGCCGCTGTAAATTAAGGGTATGGTTTTCAGACAGTTTAGTCTGGGATAGGGTATAGTAATCAGAGATTTTTGGTCTAGAATAGGGTATCATTTTCCGCGAAACTGATCAGTTGCATGAAGAATTTAGTCTAGACGCTTTATACTAGCAAATGGCATTTAATAATCGGTAAGGTGTGCTGTACGACATTTTTACTGACCCCTGGTATCTTAGACTGTGATAGTGAATGAGTTTTTGCAAAATAGCGAGTCTAGAAAAGGTCTAGGATAGGGTAGGATTTTTCGGTGTTTAGTCTAGAATAGGGTTGCAAAATGCAGCTAAAATGGTCTAGTATAGGTTAAGGGTCTCAGAGTCCCAGCGGCACACCCCCGCCCAAAAATTTGCAAAGTACCCCCCCTCCCCCCCCCGGGGTCAATTTGCAACTGTGTTGTGATGTCATTCCTTATGTCCCTTACAGTGGACGGAGAGTTCTCGATGCCATTGTGAAAAGTTGCTTTATTTCGAAAAACCCATATACCATAAAGTATGGTCTTAATGAAAAAGCGTGCTCGCATGTCATTCTCATCTTCAGCAGAAGTCCATTAGGTAAAAGAAAATAGTCTTAACATTAACTAAAAACCTAGTATTGAGTAGTGCCGATACGGTGGGAGTGAAAACACCCCACACCCTTCCACAGGTTCAAATTTTTATCTAGCTTGGAAAGGCGTGGTAACCAGTTATCAGACTAATCTGGTTCCACATTTGCAGTACCATTGCTAAACCAGACACCCAAAATTCGCATTCTTGACACCCACGTAAGGCCATAAGGAGTGTCCGGACGTGGGCACCAAGCTCCTAACTTCATGACTTCTGTACTCTATGCCACATTTAATTTAGTCCTTGTACCTGTCTCGTATTTGTGAAGTAAGGTAAACAATTTGTCTAAAGAAAAAATGTCGTTTACAAAACATATGGAGTCATCCGCATATTGGCGAATTTTGAAACGCTTTCTTCAGGCTTCTGGAAGGAGAAAACCTTCAATAGTATCATCCTTTCTTATACTGGTAGCCAAAACGTCTGTGCATAAAATGTACAAAATTGGAGACCGGGAATCTCCCTGCCTCACACCTCACTCGAGTGAAATTTATTTAGTCAAAAAACCATTAACTATAATTTTCATATTTGCTTGACAGTATACTGTAGAAATCCACCGCTGGAAATTAGGGCAAACTCCAAAACGACTTAAAACATTAGCAAAAAGTTTACCAATGTTTTTTTCTACCCTGTCAAAGGCTTTCTCTTGATCAATATTCAGCAAGATACCAGTTTCATTGGTAATATTTATATAATCTAGAGTGTCACGCAAGAGAAATAAATTCTCAAAAATCGTCCTACCTGGGACGGAACAAGTTTGATCTTCTTGAAATAATCGAGGGTAACACTTTTGAAACTCTGTTTGTAAGAGCTTTTGAACAAATTTTGTAATGAACATTGAGTAGCGAAATGGCCTGACCAACAATTTTTGAGGGTTTTTTTTATCATCTTTCTTGTAAAGTTATCTAGTCACGCTTCCTTGCATTGAATCACTAAGAGAATTATTTTCCAAACTAAATTTATAATTTCGAACAGAATAGGGCCTAAAAAATCCCAGAATTTAGCGTAAAATTCTTGAGGTAATCCGTCTGAACCGGAGGTTTTCCCTGAAGAAAGTCCACGCATTGCGTGGATAATTTCAGCCAAAGATAAAAATCCTTCGCAGGATAAAATTTCGCTCTCACTTAATCTGTTTTCAAGTTTGTTCAAAAATTCGGTTTGGACTGTTAAATTAACAGGTTCTTGCAAGTACAAATTACGGTAAAAATCGAAATGAGCCGGAGAAAAGGAACAAGCTTAACTATTAAAGGTGAAACTTAACTAAGGTGAAAGGTCGGAAGCACAAGAATTAAGATTGACGACCGGGCTATTTTTCAATTTTAACAATTCTCAAAAAAAAAAAAACAGTATTACCCGACAGTCTGCACAGTACATTTAGACCGTAGAAAAGTTCACAAAAACAACTTTTCTCTGTCTAGAATAACTAGTACGACTACTTTCCGAATAAAATACAGTTTTTGTTTGTCAAAAATTGCCCGAGAAACTGATTTGGAAATCAAAATTGCAAAAAATACACAAACATATTTGCATAAGACCACGCGAGTGAAGTTTACAACTATAAAATCCAATTCTTGTTTTGTTTTGTTTACATAAAATCGCTTTTCAACCTATGTAATGAATGAACAAACACATAAAAATGGACAACACAATCTTCTTTCGAAAAATTTTATTCAAATCTCCATAAGTTTATGTTTAAAAGCAAAACGCGAACCATTAAGAGCTCATCGAGGTCGAGATGTCTCCGATGAAAGAAATCAAAACAACTGAATTTAATTGAGCGCGTTATAAACAGTTCTCCCGAAAACTAGCGAGAACACAAAAAAGTCAATCACAGATTGATATCAACATAAATCCCATCGAAAAATGTATTTTGTTTTACCTTTAAGTCCCTCCACTGCTTGGAAATTGTTTAAATCTCCGCTTCCTCAGTTCTGAATCCTAAAGTGACAAACATCTTCCCGCATTGCTCCCATCCTCGAAGCAAGATTTTATCTCTGAAAGCTCTTCTATTTCCACTATAGCGGCTTCTGAGTATCCCTTAATTAGTATCCCTGTCTTGAGTAGCAAACCGCGAAAAAATTTAGGAGAATAACGACTTTAACTTAAATGGTTTTTTCCGCTAAACACAGCAGTGTTTTCCCAGGTGACGTGAAATTGCAAAGATCCCGGTTGTTGGGTGGCGTCATACGCGCATGTTTTGCGACGGTCTACGCGCCCGCGAGTTAACCCTAAGCGACGGCGCCGGCGGCGGCGGCGGGCACACAACGCGCCCGCGAAACATTCCGCTAGCCATGACCATGAAAAATGACGGACATGGGTTCTATGGTTCTCTGGTTCTATGAGTATGGCGCTCCGCGCGGGCCTTCGGCTCGCAGAGCTCCGCTAAAACATAACGGAAACAGTAAATGTACATAGAGATTTTGATAATTTCATACATTTATTTATTGGGTCAATTACCATCATTTTCGAATTACCATACCATTATAAGTAGTTCTTTGTGAAACACTGTTCAATCGGCAAACTCTGGGCACGTAACAACGCTGACAAACTCATAAAAGATCATTGCCTTCCCCGTGAAATGTCACTAAATCGTTCGTGACCTTGATGAATGCTCTTTGTGATCCATTGTTCAATCGGCAAACTCTGAGCAAGTAACAACGCTGAAAAACTCATAAAACAACATTGCCTTCCCCGTGAAATGTCACTAAATCGTTCGTGACCTTGATGAGTGCTCTTTGTGATCCATTGTTCAATCGGCAAACTCTGATTACGTAACAACGCTGAAAAACTCATAAAAGAACATTGCCTTCCCCGTGAAATGTCACTAAATCGTTCGTGACCTTGATGAATGCTTCCAGCAACAAATAAGTTTGAATCTGGCATGATACATTTGCAATTAGAAACACTTAAGCGAGCACGTGCTATGGACGGCGAAAGACTCATCCAGAGCCAGGCGCATCTAAGTTATGATGACACCGCTGGACGTACGCTTACTCAAACTCATCGTGACAAACAAAAATCGAGACGGCTGCATAACATAAGGCGCAGGGAACCCAAGGAACCACAGGCAAACCAAAGATTAGTGTGCTTCTCGCCTGGGGGCTCACAGCAATCACACTTTGTAATACATGTCACTTTTTATAATAACACTTGTCACACTTTGTAATAAACAAGAACAGCAACTCTACGAGTAGTGAAACCAGACTTTAAAGGTCTGGATTTTCATCTGGTGTGTCACTGTTAGCAAGTTAACGAAGATAAGAAATCGAGCCTTGAATGCCGATGCGGCTCGTGATATTTTGGGACAATTTTGAAATATTACAAGAGATATTTATCCCAAATTTCCCGTAGAAACCATTGTATTATTTGTTTATAGTAAAAGGCCGAGAAATTTCGCTTTTTCTTACGCTCACACGTGTGATCATCGATCCACGACCAAAGATTACTTTAAAATAATGTTTTTAACACAGCGACAACTCACCATCTCTGCTTTATCTTTTCATTTTAATAGTAATTAGAAACTTTGATAACTAATTTCCAAGGCACCAAGGAGCTCTTTAGACCGCAACAAACTTCTTTGACAGTCTGTGCTTTTATAGACGGAAAACATCGGCGTGAGGCCATTTCAAGGCCGTACTTGCTCGCAGAGGATCGAGCTTTCGATAAAACTTTGAGCATTTTCCACTTTTTATGGTTTATCAGTCCTCAAAAGTAGAAACACTGCTGTCCACTTCGTCTAGATGGCGGACAAGTACAATAGTTGCTACAAGCGAAGAATCTGACTCCAAGCTGGAGCCATTCACTACTTTCTCTTACTCACTTATCCATTTGCTCGTCGAGTTGTCTGGCGTCGTAGCTAAAAATATCCGCATTGTATTCTTTGCTTTCAATCTATCTTGATCCGGTACAATGATAGGTCTTCGTACCTTTTTTCATGTTAGCAATTTCAAACTTGCCGTCAATTATTGTATTTCACTGTCATTAAATTCACGAAAGTTGTCCGCAATTGTTTCAACAAGACAAAGCTATCCCCCCGTTGCCACGGCAACTGTAATTTCTACATCTAAGTATTTCAAATAGGCCTTATTTACGATAGCCGCCATGTTTTTATATTATTATGCAAATTTACCACGTGATTTCTGAGGGGGCAAATAACTCAAACTCGGGAGATTTCAAACCAGTCGTTGTTTATTATGCTGATATCTTTTCGGAGCTAATACATATTTACAGTGTTACAGTAGTTAATATACTTAAATTTAAGTTATTTTCGTCGCTTTAGTAACAAGTAAACAGTCTGCGTAGTTAACAAAACTGATGCAAGTCAGATATAGATCAACCATTCAAAACTTCTAATAAATATGATAACTGTCTAGCTCTCAAATATGATTTTTACAAGGATACTTCACTGTTAGGAAGAACCGATCTTCCGAAAATTGTTCTTTTATCCATTTTTTGCCCCCTGGCATCATAATGTTGCCACCAACATGGCGGCTATCGTGAATAAGGCCTATTAAACTGAAATACAGCTCGTCTCAGCCAATCAGATTTCAGAAATTTCTCAGCCAGTAGTATAATCGGAATGTCAAAAATATCGGACTGCCGGTCATTTGTCACAAACTATGGTTTCGTACTCTGAGCCCATCGTAAACCAAGCGTTAGACTTAAGATCTATAAAACTCTTCAGCACCGCTTGGAACTTCTTATAATCAACATATGATAGTTTTGATTGGATGGGGGTTCCTTCGATTCG
Organism: Cladopsammia gracilis; assembly: GCA_022457155.1. Taxonomy (NCBI): domain Eukaryota; kingdom Metazoa; phylum Cnidaria; class Anthozoa; order Scleractinia; family Dendrophylliidae; genus Cladopsammia; species Cladopsammia gracilis. The sequence continues at coordinate 767,476 of JAJGOT010000150.1, read as the reverse complement.
TCAAATTTATCAAAAATGTCGGACTGCCGGTCATTAGTCATTTGAAAACTTTGACTGGTCATTTAGCCACAGTGGAATATGTATTTGATACAGGTACAAATAAAGTTTACGACTCGCTTTACCGAGCAAAGCAGAACAAAAGGGCCTGAATTTGTTTTTGTGCAAAAATTTTGTCTTTGCGTATACAGTCGAACCTCGGTTGCGACCACCTCTGTTCAGCGACCAATTTTCCAAAATACCAAAAGTTTCCAAGTCAAATCACTATATTTGGAACCTCTTGTAAGCGATTTTATTTTATTTTAGCGACCGCGACCACTTTTAGAGCTAAAAGTTTAAAACTTTCGTTTGTTTTTAACCCCCGTAAGCGACACTTGACAAATAATAGAGCGGAAATTGGATAATGAGGTGTATCGCATTCCTGGGTAGTACAAGGTTGTGTTTTCACTAGGATAATTTTGGCTAAATAAAGTCGGAAAAGTCCGGAAAAACAGTGAAAACACCTCGTCTTGTGTTTAGCGAGTTAAAAATGCAAGCTGTTTTAACAAGAAAAAACATGTAGCCCGTTGGGCTTCGCAACTGGCTCGTTTGGTCTCGGTTTTCACCCGGTTTTCATTTTAGACTTTTATATTAGCAGTCCACAATATATAATTGCGTTCGAGGTACGAGATTTGTGTTGGATTTCTGTGCATTATTTGGGTTTCCTGTGCAACTGATAAGGGAGGTTTTTTCGAGATTGCTTTGGTTCGTCGTCGTCGTCAACACACATTTGCCTCGCTTTGAGGCGCTTGCTTACGTTTTGCCTCACTTTGACGAACTAACTCACGTGACGAGATTGCTGACGGTCATTCATCTCATCCTTGCTCACATTGTGTATTTCCATGTGGGTATCGTGCGTCCTTTTGCTTTCGAAGCTTTTTTGCAGTTTTCACCGAACTACACGCTCACAACATGCTTAGTGTGTCCTAAAACATATAAAATATGCTAATCAGCGAGAATCAAATCATGGCGATGATTCGGCTGACACGAACGAGACAAACAAACGAGAATTGAGCAAGAATAGAAGACATATGTACCGCCGTGACATTCGGATGGCTTGACTGAGCTTGAATCGAACCATATTCAAGCCATCCCGTTTGAAAATTTATGGCCGGACACGAGCGAGATTCAAGCCAGAAAGAGCAAGAATCAAGCGACGAATGTTTTTCTCACTTTGATAGAGGTTATGCGTATGCGGATGGATCGATGGAACGCTCGCTATTCCAAACTTTCTGTGATTTTTTAGCTCGGTGGAAAACTTGGAAATGAAGGCTGAGAGTTTGGAAAAGCTTAATCTTAATTTGGCGAGCGAAACTACAAAGAAAACGGAGAATTTGTAGAAGCCCATAGTCTGTTTTAAATAAATACTTGCGAATTTCGCTTTCGCCAGCGTGTTTACCGTTTTGACATATGCAAATTTGGTGCACCTTTTCCACTTTTCCCAAGGGACCGCCAAGCACTTTTCTTTACCGACAACTACAACAAACTTCAAAGGAATTAATTTGTTTTTCTGCTACCAAACTTTCCCTACCGTCTTCATACACAGAGTAAATACAGGTTTCACTGTACACAATAACCCTTAATTTGACAATATGCCATAGACATATTCATCTATCCCAATAACCAAAAAACAAAATCCCCCCTTTCAACCGCCGAACGCACTACCCTAATCTCCGATTACTCCTAGTCTAGACTCTATTAATATGCACAGTCCAGTCCACATTTACATTACATGAGACCGGTACGAACTGTGACCGGTACGACTCAGACCGGCACGATTAAGTTTACATGAGCCCGGTCTGAAAGTATGAAGTGATTACATGAGTCCGGTACGAGACTTCAGATCAGATTGAATGTTTACATGAAACATGCAGGAAGTTTCTATTTTTCTTTTGTGGTCTGCTTCATTATGCCTTTTATTGTTAAATGGCGCACTCCTAATAAGAATACAGCTGAAAGCGAGGAAAAAAGAGCGAATAACTCCGTCTCTTCTCCGCACAAACATCCCTCGGTTAAGAGAAAGGACAGTCAAAAACAAGAGGAGATGGTGGATTGCTCCAGGAAGGACTGATTTTTGGTGGATAAAAATGTGGAACGAAGGAACTTTGCTTTCAGAATGGAATAAGAACTTCAGAATGCTTCAATCAAATCCTCAACCATCGAATTCCTAAAAATCCAACGGGTTTGATTTTCTTTGGACTCTTTTCTCTTTCCTATTACCGTATTTTCTCAATTAAACGCCCCCAGCGTTTATTTCAAACCCGGCGTTTCTTTGAATCAGTAGTTTTTTCTCGCCCGCCATTTTTTAAGAAAGGGTTATTATTCGTTTTTTCTTGGCAAACGTGTACAACTTCCTCTTTTATACCCGGCGTTTATTCGGGGCCCGGCGTTTGATCGAGAAAATACGGTATCCGCCATCTTGGAATGGTCTAACAACACTCTTGCGCATGCTCAAAACAGTGATCTCTGACCGGTCTCAAATCAGTTCGTGTTTACATGGTTCCGTGGTCCGACTTCAGACCGGTCCGAGTCATTCGTGTCGGTTCAGCAACCGGAATGAGTGAAACCGGCATGAGATGATTTTTCAGACCGACGCCGTGTAAACAGAAACAAGCATTTGTATGGAGACCGATCTGAAGTCTTACCGGTCTGAATTCGTACCGGTCTCATGTAATCAGAGCCTTCGTAGGCTACAATTTCAGATCTATATATTTTTTCTATGATCGGCTCGGTACTGTTAGGCCTGGTTCACACTAGCGACATAACGACATAAGAACATGGACATAATGACATAAAGAAAAGATCAGTTTTTTCCTTATGTCATTATGTCCATGTTATTATGTTCCTATCATGTCGTTATGTTGTGTTGTTCACACTGGTGACATAAAACATCGATATACGTCGTGTTTTGAATTTGCGTGACCTCGCCGTTATGTCGTTATGTCGCTAGTGTGAACCAGGCTTTAGAAAAACATAAGTTGAGAACTTTATATTTTTTTTTTTGCTTTAAAATCATTGAAACCAACTACTACAAGTGATCAGGTTTGTTTAAACACAGGCATTTTGGAGAATCGGTGATAGGATTTCGATTAAATTAACAATATCAACATGATCATTTGAGAACAAAGATGAGCGAAAGAAGTCCGACACAACGTTTCGATGTCGTCATGACATCATTTTCAAGTGAGAAAATAAAAAATTCACAAAAAGACTAATATATGCGTAAGGTGATAAAAATGAAAATGATGTCATGGCGACATCGAAACGTTGTGTCAGACTTCTTTCGCTAATCTTTGTTCTCAAATGTTTATCTAAATTTATTCTAATTCGAATATTGAAACGCGAAGACAAGCTGCATTTATTCAGGCGACTTGAAGATTGCAGCAAGAAACAAGTTAAGTGCGATGGAGCCATTGAGTTTCTTCATCTCTGCCAAAACTTTGAAGTAACACCTACTTTTGCCAAAGTTGATGAGACAAAGTCCAATAAGTGGTCGAAGTCATCCAAACAGTTCAGTACTAATGTCATCAGAGAAGAACTTGGATCAAAGCTCAAGCAGAAGGATACTTTGAAGAATGAGATCAATGCGATTTACAATGAAATCCGTCAAAACTGCTCGCCGCTTCAATACATGTGCATCGTAAGAGTTATGGTAAAGCTCCGAAAGAAACATTATGAAAGCGTAACGGCGAAACATACAAACAAGATCATGAGGCTGTTAAACAAGGAGCATGATGTCGACAAGCACATCCAAAACATCTCACCACACAAACTCTCATTCTTCCAAAAGCTCGTTCTTTGCCGGGGTTTAAAATTCTCTTTCCCACAGCGCATATCTGCCATCGAAATACAAGCAATTATATTGAGTGCAAATCACCGAAGCCACCAAAAACACTGCAAAGGGCTATAAAACAGCTGAAACGACTAGATAACATCGTAGTCACGAAGCCAGAAAAAGGTATTGGTGTAGTCGTTATGAACAAATCTGATTACATTAGCCTTCTGAGTCAGGCATCTGTCAATGATACATCTAAATTCACTCCTGTCAGCTTGCAGAGACCTAAGACGAGAGGCCGACCATTGAAACATTATCACCCCCTATTGCAGAAAGAGAAGCACCTCGAGTCTGGGGTTCGGAAGATTCTGCCCAAGCAGATTGCCGATTCTGTCTGCCAGGCAGGCTCACGTCGTGCCCATCTTTATGGTCTCCCAAAGACACATAAAGAGAAGCTATCAATGAGACCAATCTTATCCGCCACAGGCACCTACAATTATGCCCTCGCCAAGTGGCTTGACGAACAATTGAAACCCCTGTCAGTCAATCGCTACACAATATCAGATACATTCTCTTTTGCCGAAGAGATTCAAAACCTAGACATCGACGAGCACGACATATTAGTATCCTATGACGTCACCTCTCTGTTTACGAACGTACCACTTCAAGAAACCATAGAAATCATTGCTGAAAAGGCGTTCGTAGACAACTGGTTTAATAAAACACACAATCTAAATGTCACTAAACCTGATCTGATTCAACTACTAGAAGTAGCAACAAAGAATCAACTGTTCCAGTTTGATGACAAGCTTTACGAACAGATTGACGGGGTGGCTATGGGTTCACCTCTGGGACCCCTAATGGCAAACACATTTCTCTGCTCCATCGAAGAGAAACTAGAACAAGACAACAAACTACCAGACTTCTACAGAAGATACGTAGATGACACGCTTGCTACGATGAAAGATGTATCAGCAGCAGAAGCTTTCTTATCAACGCTTAACATCTGTCATCCATCTATAAGTTTCACCATGGAACTAGCATCCGATAATAAGTTACCTTTTATCGGTATGGAAGTACTTAAAAACGGCTGCAAACTGGAAACCAGCGTTTACCGGAAGCCAACAAATACTGGCCTACTTCTCCATCACCAAAGCCATGTTGACAAACGATACAAGAAATCGCTTATCAAGACCATGGTAAACCGCGCTTACCGCCTTTCATCTACACGGGAGTCTTTCACAACTGAATGTAATCGTCTTAGACTAATATTCCAGAACCTCAAGTACCCTGACAGCCTCATCAACTCCACCATCTCTCACTTTGTCACCTTGGTGATGTCTGGAGACCCCGATGTGCCAGTCCAACTATCCGCCAATGAAAATACCATTCACCGAGTGGTAGTACCCTTTAAAGATCAAAAGTCGGCCGATGCTCTGAAGAAACAACTATCCGACCTGAGCAAGAAAATCGAACACACTCTTCGACCAGTGTTTACGAGCCGCAAAATTGGTGAAGATCTTAAGATGCGTGAGCCCAAACTACCCTTAATTAACCAACAATGCGTGGTGTATAATTATCAATGTGATCTGTGCGATGCAGAGTATGTCGGCTACACTAGCCGGCATTTACATCAACGTATTGACGAACACCGTTTTTCAGCAATTGGGAAGCATCTAAAGAACGGTCACGGCATTAAAACCATCGGCGACCTTACCAGTAATTTTTCCGTCCTCAAGAAATGCAACGGAAAATTAGACTGCTTAATTTATGAGACGCTATTCATTAAGAAGAAGAAGCCCAGCTTGAACACGCAATCGGACTCCATCCGCGCAAAACTATTTGTTTAGACATACTTACCATATACACGCACTGATAATGCAAATGTGTTACTTATTGTTAATTTTATCACCTTACGCATATATTAGTCTTTTTGTGATTTTTTTATTTTCTCACTTGAAAATCCTCAAGAAATGCAACGGAAAATTAGACTGCTTAATTTATGAGATGCTATTCATTAAGAAGAAGAAGCTCAGCTTGAACACGCAATCGGACTCCATCCGCGCAAAACTATTTGTTTAGACATACTTACCATATACACGCACTGATAATGCTAAATGTGTTACTTATTGTTAATTTTATCACCTTACGCATATATTAGTCTTTTTGTGATTTTTTTATTTTCTCACTTGAAAATGATGTCATGGCGACATCGAAACGTTGTGTCAGACTTCTTTCGCTAATCTTTGTTCTCAAATGTTTATCTAAATTTATTCTTATTCGAATATCAACATGATCGATCAAATAATTAACAGCCGGCCATAGCGTGACAAATGCGAGATGTGTTGATTTTGAGCGTGACTCCATGGCGTAATGCTTGAGAATTAATGTTTACTCAGCAGTTCTTTGACTTGCCGGGACGTGTTTTGTTCAACGATTTATTACTTGGGCGTAGTTTGGTAGTGCACAAATGTGCAGTATTGCGCAACTCTGGAGACGGGAATTAACCTGTTGTTTGACGATGCGAAGCGACAAGACAACGCGCGAGTTGTGATTTCTCTGTTGCATCTAGCAGTTTCATATTCAATATGCGTATCTCAAGACGGTCAATATAAAACACGGACTGTGAACTACGGACTGCGTTCTACGGACTGGGTATAAAATACGGACTAGGGTATAAAACGAGGGGTGACCCGAAAAAAACTGAACCCCGGTCCGTGGAACCCCTGTATGGACCGGGTCCACGGACTGCTTGCGGACCGGTCCTCGAACCACCCCTACGGACCCCCTCTACGGACCACCCCCAAAGACGGACGGACGGCTTATTTATAATTCTTGTCTCTTTGGGGGGTGGTCCGTAGGGGGGTCCGTAGGGGTGGTCCAAGGACCGGTCCGCAAGCAGTCCGTGGACCCGGTCCTTACAGGGGATCCACGGACCGAGGGCCAGTTTTTTTCGGGTCGCCCATAAAACGCGGACTACGGAATGCGGACTACGGACTGGGTATAAAACACGGACTAGGGTATAAGACGCGGACTGGGTGTAAAATATTAACAAGGACCGAAGCTGTGAGCATAAAATATTGATTTACCTCGATAAATACGTAGATATTTAATACATATGGATTGCGGCATGTTACTTTACAATCATTTGGTCTCTTGATATTTGAAAAAAATTCAAGTAAAGGAAAGCAGAAATATTATCTTAATTCTCGTAATTTTTCTTATTTACAATCTGCTTTATACCCTGCGAGCAGAGCCCTATTCGATCTTCACAGGCTCTGCTCGCAGGGTATCTGCTGTACAGCAGTTGATAAATAAAGGTCTATATTTCACAAAATGCTGGTAGACAATTAACTCTGATAAAATGCGCAGCAACACGTTTCTGGATATTTCTGACAATGGCAACGATATGAAATATTTTTCAAATTTGCAAGGCAGTACATTTTGCTGCTCTGTAGTCCCAGGGGCCCGTTCCTTGAAAGTCCCGATAACTTTTCGGGCCCGGAACTGTATTTTAAAATCAGAATCTATAAAATGGTGAAGTATTTTTTAGCCTTCAAACCAGCCCGACTTGTTTCGTCAACTTAGAATGTTTTTTGAGGGTCCCCTACACTTTTTACGTGAAGTGCGACTAGGGCTATTTCTTTTCCCGTGAAACTTGATTGAGACTTATTTTTTCGTGATTCGTAATTTTTAATTTCAAGGTCTTTTAACGTAATTGTGAATTCCATTTTTTACTTTAACGTGACCCGTGAACGAAGTGCTGAATTAAACGTGATTCGTGAATCATTTTGTTTTTATTTTTGTTTTATATTGAGTTCATTCCTGTGTATTTCGGTGTTTTGATAAATGTGCGTCTTTTATTCTACATTACGTTACTCATTTTCAGTCAAGAGACAACGCTGTGATCAGAACAATAAGACTTCCTCGATTTTTGCGTAAACGTGAAAGTAATTTATTTGTAATTATTCGTGATCCGAGAAAATGTGCGATGCTTTTACGTGAATGAAATTCGCAAAGGGGTCTAAGGGACCCTCTTTTATTGCTTAGCTTTCAAAACCAACAAAATTTTAATCTTTAATGTAAACATTGCGCACATAAGATAACTTTCCGGGCCCGATAACTTTTCGCAAATTTGAAAAATATTTCATATCGTTGCCATTATCAGTAATATCCAGAAACGTGATGCTGCGCATTTTATCAGAGTCAACTGTCTACCAGCATTTTTTTAAATAAAGACATTTATTCTTGAATCGCTCAGTGTAAAGCAGATGCCCTGCGAGCAGAGCCTGTGAAGATGGAAGGGGGTACAATCAAAGTATAGAGTAAGGCTGATACTATGTAGAACATTTAACGCAACAACGACATGATAGAGCCCAAACTGAAAGCCAAAATGCAACCGTGGACAGCTGTTTCGACCTGGTTGGGTCTCGTCAGCACGGTGTAACAGCAAAAAGATAGAAAAATTAGTGCGAACGCCAATTATCTACCAAATCGCACGTTGTGATGGCAACAGATGAGCTCGAATTAAAAATTTTGCCAATTTGCCCACGTCACAGCGGCGCGTGACTAAGTAAATAAGAAGCAAAAATGCTGCCGGTGTACCTATAGTCAGGTCTCATATGGCAAAATATGGGTCGGATCGTTACAGAAGTGACAAAAGCGCCAAATTTGGCATAGATGTTCTTTAGGACCTACTGATTAATATTAGAGGGGGAGCCCAACGCAATCGTCACCATATAAGGATTAACTGGGCTTTTAAAATTTACCTTAATTACGAATTGGGCTACCTGTGGTGGTTTGCAGTTTTCAAGTAAAACAGCCAACAAGAAATGCAGTAGTGACATTTATTGACTGAAACTATTATGCTTACTCATTTCTTCGCATTTATTTCATTATAAGCCATCATTTATATATTACATAAGGCTTTTAGATATATACTAGTTCCCAGTCCCTTCTCGGTAAGAATGATCAAATTTCAACATTACCGCCACAGCTGATTCGTATTACACGTTCCCTTCAAACTCGCGTTTTGAACTTAAATTACTGCTGTTTGATATATATTTTCGCGAAACAAATGTACTTTCAAATAGCGCTAATAGAAACGCCAAGAGTTAGCTATATTATTAAAATTCAGTTAGGGCTACATAACAGAAACAATGCTCAATCGCTGAAACTCTTTAGATTATCATTTAAGCTTGATGCAGTTATAGCCTTTAGGATAGGATTGGCATCTGCAAAGGGGGGTACATCCCAAGGAAGCCTTGGCACACTTGCATCTTGTACGCGCGCCTTGGCAAGAGCACTTGATCAGCTCACTACAAGCCTTGGATACTTCGGGTATGGTGACCCATTTCGGAACCCATTTGCCATCGTCTTCAAACCACGAGAACTGCCCTGGTGATAGCACAGGTGGCTGTGGCTGATCGCTGACTGTCCAGATCCCGGCCTGGAGAACGGTGCGACGGACATACTGCAAAAGGGCATCCTGCAAATAACAACAGCGTCGATGTTATTAAGGATTAATTAGGAAGAGGTTGATCCTAGTTTTATAGAAAGAAGGTGCAGTGGGTTAGTTCAAACTTGTCATTGTGAGTATTGCCAGTTAAACGGCCTACAGGTGGCCTGGCCCTCTGAGTCCTTCCCCTCATATCCGCCCCTGCTAGGTGAAACGTAAAAAAGGTGCGATAAAGAAAAAAGTAATATTTACCTTTGTAGGCGGGAGCTTGTCCATTGCTCTACTGTTCTTGCAGAATAGCTCCATCCGGGTCAGGTTGATGTCAGATAAGGGGCTGAGTTAATCGTACAGGATTACCGTGTATCTCTCGATCTGTTTGAAGAGGGGCGAGTCTGTCGTAAGCTGCATAAATGGCGTCTTGGCAAGTATTTGGAATGTGGGCGCGACCTCTGGAAAGATCTCCCATGCCTGCCAGGCTGACTTCTTTCCTTTCCCGAAGAAGCAGGAGGTGGTATCACAGCCAGTTAATGCGTGGAATACAGGCAGGGAAGTAGATCATGGTTCACCAAGAACAGCACAAATAGAGTTGACGCTGATGAAGCGAAAGTTTCGGCCCATACCAAAGGCAAGCCACAGATCAAGTTCCAGCTGGACTTCTCTCAGGTCATGAAGCTTTCCCACCAAGATGACTAGGACATCGGTATCCACGGTTCGGACGAGGACAGTTTTTGCCTCTTCAACTTGAATAGCGTGAAGGATATGGACCACAACCCTCGTGTCCGCCTCCTCGTGAGTACAATCTGTCATAGCGGTCGCAGAGCCAATGGAAATCACAGAAGTACCTGGAGAAAAATTTATTTCGGTAGTTAACATTTTTTATGTGGGTATTACAGAACTGTTGGTGCTTAGCTCGACGGGGTGGACAACGGCGTACTCTTCTGGTAGTGAGTGTCCTGATCCTTGTGATGGTAAACGGATCGGATCTCTGGGTTCCCCATGATTTCCAGCCGTTGGGAGCTGAAAGAGGCTGATGCCAGTGCCATGAAATGATGATGCAGCGGTTGTAGAGCTCGGATTATGATCACGGTTATCCAGCGCTCCTATCGTGAACAGTCCCTTTCTCAAACTAGCATGTACTACACACCGATCAGCAACAAATCGCTCGCTTATGGAGCTGGCAAGGGATTCCTCTAGCTCCATGATCCTTTGGTATGAGACAGACAGCCCCAGCTGATAAAGCTTCATTATTAGCGCCTTGCTTCTTGTTGTTGCGTGTGTCATGGTAATAAACAAACAAACTTTAATCTTGAATTCGTTTCTGCATTTAGCGAAACTACAACATGAAACCGAAGCAACAACAAAAAAGCACGAGGTCCGTAAAACTACATGCGCACATGAGCATTGGCTATATGCTAATTTCTCATGACATCTCCCTCTCTGAGCTCTTTAGGGAGCAGATAATGAAACTGATGTATAAACTTAGAAATAAACTGAACAATGACAACACTCGTATCAAACTGTCAATGTCTCTGACTAATGAATCAAATGTTGATCAATAAATCAAATGTCAAAATCAAATGTCCTCTCGAAAGCGGATTGGTTTCCTCACAACTCGACCGCTCGAGGTTCTGACTTCTGCCCCAGACGACTTAGTGACAGTTTTAAGAGGACTCATCAGATCAGGGTGTGGCTGTCTAACTAGTGGCACTTTGCACTGAGTCACAGTTGGAGGTAACTCTTGCACATCAGCAGTTGGATTAAGATCCTGTTCTGGTTCTATATCTGGTTCTAGTTCTGCAAACTTCTCAACATCAATAGGGCTTGTCGTCGGGCTCAAGTGTCTCCTGTTTCGACACACAATACTTTGGGGTGTTTTGATAACGTAAGATCTAGGTGTAGAACTTTTGGCGATGACTACCCCTGGGGTTTTCCATCCTTTCTGCTGATCTAGTTTCATGTGGTTAGCATCTCCGGGTTGTAGTTCTAATAGCGTTCGCACACCATGTCTTTTGTCAAAGGACTGTTGATAGGCTGTCATGCTTTTCTCATCTCTTTCAGCAACGGCTTCATAGCTTACTGAGAGTGGCTTCAGGTTAGACTCCAACGTAGGAAGGAGAGTCCGAATTTCTCTTCCCATCATCAACTGACTAGGGCTTACACCAGTGGCTGTGTGGGGTGTAGCTCTATAGCTCATCAAAGCAACAAATGGATCACTCTGCTTAAGGATCTTCTTGGCAATACGGACACCACTTTCGGCTTCACCATTTGCTTGCGGGTGATAAGGGCTTGTTGTGGTATGTTTGAAGTCATACTCTTGGCTGAATTTGCAGAACAGTTCTGAAGAAAATTGTGGTCCATTATCACTAACGACTTCCTCGGGTATTCCCCATCGGGCAAAAATGTCTTTCAGTTTGTTGATCACATGATCACTTGTGGTACTGGACATATAGGCAATTTCGGGAAACCTTGAGTAATAGTCAATAACGACTAGAAACTGTTTTCCTTTGTGTTCAGAGAGATCTGCACCAATCTTCTTCCATGCTCTGTTAGGGAGTGGTGTAGTGACTAATGGCTCTTTCCTCTGGCTGGGTAGATTCTCTTGGCAGAATGTGCATGTGGACACTTTGTTTTGAATGTCATGGCTGATGCCTGACCACCACACAGCCATGTTGGCTCTTTCACGGGACTTAGCCACGCCCTGGTGACCATCATGGATACGGTCCAAGACTTCTGAACGTAGAGCTGGAGGTACAACAATTCGGTTGCAATAGATGATTTTGCCATTTACTACAGACAAGTCACCACGAACTGTGTGGTACTGACGAACCTGTTCTGGAACATCCTTTGCATACTTTGGCCATCCATTAATTGTGTAATTCAGTACAAGACTGAGCTGTGGGTCAGACAGTGTAGCTTGCTTGATCTGCTCCAGTTTCTCAAGTGATGCTGGTTGTGACATCTCAGCTGCATCAACGTAAGCTTTGACATCATCTTCTGAGTCTGATGCCTCCGCGACATTTACAAGCGGGTTTCTGGAGAGGGTATCAGCAACAACGAGTTCCTTTCCCGGCACGTGTTCTGCCTTAGGTTTGAATTTCATCATACGCATGAGAAGACGTTGGCATCGTAAAGGTACTTTATCCAGGTCTTGGCGGTTGAACAGGGGTACTAGTGGCTTGTGATCCGTCAACAACCTGAACGACTCCAGACCACAAAGATAGCGTGAGAACTTTTCACAGGCCCACACTGATGCCAAGCATTCCTTTTCAATTTGTGCATATCTTCTTTCAGCATCTGTCATCGTGCGTGAGGCAAATGCTACAGGGCGTAGTTGATCACCGTGTTTCTGAAGAAGGACACCACCTAGGCCGTAGCTGCTGGCATCTGCACTGACTACAGTAGGTTTGTTGACATCATAGAAGGCTAATACTGGTGTAGTGGTCACCATGGCCTTAACTTTCTCAAAGGCTTGTTATTGCCTATGGGACCAAGTCCAGGCAGTATCTAATTTCAGCAACTCACTCATTGGACTTATCACTGTTGATAAATTTAGAAGGAACCTGCCAAGGTAATTGATCATGCCCAGCACTTGTCGCAATTGGGATACATTCTGTGGTGGTGGAAGTTCCTGAATTGCTCTTACTTTATCTGGATCTGGGCTGACTCCTTGCTCACTGATAACACTTCCAAAGTAGCAGATTTTAGGCTTGCGGATTTCACATTTCTTTTCATTGAGCTTCAGCCCTGACTTGGCAATGGTCTCGAATACTTCCTGCAGTCTCTTGTCATGTTCTGCTACACTTCTCCCATAGACTATGATATCATCTTGAATAGCTGCTGTGCCTTCTTGATCTTTAAGTAGACTTGTCATTCGGTGCTGAAATATTTCAGGTGCTGAGGTTATCCCAAATGGCAGGCGGCGGAAACAGAAGCGACCCATTGGAGTTATGAACGTTGTGAGCCTTGTGCTGTCAGGGTGCAAGGGTATCTGCCAATAACCACTTGATGCATCTAACTTAGAGAATACTTTTGCTCCAGCTAATTTTGGGGCTACATCTTCCAAGGTAGGGAGAATGTATCTCTCTCGCTTCACAGCGTCATTTAGTTTCCTAAGGTCAACGCAAATTCTGATTTTGCCATTGGGTTTCACAACTGGAACCATAGGAGCACACCAATCCGTCGGTTCTGTGACTTCTTCAATAATTCCAGCTTCAAGCATGCGTGTAAGTTCCTCTTTTACTTTGGAAAGAAGTGGAAAGGGAATTTTCCTCGCTGCATTAATACAATAAGGCTGTGCATCATCTGATAACTCAATTTTTGCTACATCACAGTCCATGAGACCAATGTCTCCATAAGCATCTGCGGTGGTTTCATTGACGCGTTGGACTAAACCCATCCGACATGCTGCTTGTCGACTAAGAAGATTGTTTACACATGGACCTTCAATTACGTAAATATCTTCACTGTAGGTGTTCTTATTTAAAGCGATGTTAGCAGTAAACTGGCCTTTACAGTTAAGCTTTCCTCCTGGGTTGGATAAGATCGCAGTCGAAGGTTTAAGCTCAGGGCACTGTGGAAGAGCTTGATATGTTGACTCTGACATCACGGAGATATCAGCTCCAGTGTCAATTTTGAACTGCACAGGCTTCTTGTTGATGTGTAACATGACGCTCCATGGTTCTTCGCCACTGTCACCCGATTTAATAGCTCCAAGAAAGAAATGCTAGCTAGTTTCTTGGGGAGTATGTGTTACCTCTGCCACCACCGAACGGCAAACTACAGCGAAATGTCCCCTTTTCTTGCATTTAGAACATTTGGCTCCCGTCGCCGGGCATGTCTCGTCAGGCTTATGAGCACGGTTGCATCTAGAACATAGCTGAATCGAAGGAGCTCCAGGTCGCCTAAAATTCCTGCCACGCTGAGTAGGACCTTGTCTTCTATTTGCGTTCGGCCTCCAATTCTTTCGATTTACTTCTCCAAGGTGTTTGTTGTCTACTTGGCCTGCGACTTGAACTTTTACCTGCTCTGATTGACGCGCCATTTGTATAGCCGTGTCAAGGTTCAGATCGGATTTCATCTGCAGCTTTTGCGAGAGTGATTTGTCCAAAATTCCAATCACTATCCTGTCTCGAATTTGTTCGTCCCTCTGTAGACCAAATTCACAATGTTCCGCTAGTTCGTAGAGGTTTCGAATAAAGGCTTCAACAGTTTCTCCATCCTTCTGCACTCGTCGATGAAAACATGCTCGCTCGTGGATAATATTTCGCTTTGGCACGAAATGTTCCTCGAATTTGCCTAACACCACGTCGTATTTCTGATCATCACCTTCTGCGAACGTAAATGCGTTAAATATGTGTTCTGCCTCCTTGCCCATTGTATAGATCAGAGCATTGATTTGAAGTTCCTCGTCTTCTTTGTTTAGCTTCGTCGCACATCTAAAGCGATCGAAACGCTGCTTCCAGTTTGGCCACTCTTGCGGCTTTGAAAAGTCGAGCTTTTCCGGTGGATCAAGCTTCAACATCGTTTAGCTGTCGTTTTTACCGCTGCCACCATGTCATGGTAATAAACAGACAAACTTTAATCTTGAATTCGTTTCTGCATTTAGCGAAACTACAACATGAAACCGAAGCAACAACACAAAAGCACGAGGTCCGTAAAACTACATGCGCACATGCGCATTGGCTATATGCTAATTTCTCATGACAGCGTGTATGTTAAGTCCGATGTATAATGGGAGTGGTGGTTCGCGGGACTTGGTATGTCGTGTCTGGCCAGTTTTTTACCTTCCCATTCGTTCCTTTGCATTGAAAATTATCGTCTGGCACACAATTAAACATGGCTGGGAATCTAGAGTTTCAGTGTTCTCAATGTCAAAACCACTCAGGATCATAGAAATGAGCGACTTCAGACTTGCTGGGGTGGACGTTTCTTGACAATCTGTAGTAAAACTTCCAGAAAAGTTGAAGCCTTTATTCTTAAGTATATCCCTTCTTACAATTGTGGAAGCCTTGGCCAGTATCGTGGCGTCCTCAGAGCAGTCTCTTTTCTTGATTGCATTTTTAACCATGCCCTGTAATGCTTTCGTGAAAATTATGACAATATTTTTCCATCATTTTGCTCTTGTGCATCAGGAAACTGAGCTAACAATGAAATCTTCAGTCGAGTCTTATTTACAGTCTTATAAATGCCCAAAGCTTCAAGGCGACTTATATAAAGTGAATGCAGTTCAGATAGCATAAAAAGAAGCTTGTTGTCCTCAACAGAGTTCTCAATATAATCAACCAACTCAATGAATGCTTGAGATTCCATAATCTTCTCATCCTCTTCTTTACAAGATTCTTGTCGTTTTGCAGTGAGTTGACTCCTATACCAATTTCTTAGATCAGTCAAACATTTAAGGTGATATTTGGCCTCAGCAGCTATGAGATCAACTCCTGAGATCTTTGGCATTAGCGTAGCATCGTTAATTTCAGTAATCATGCGACGGATATTCTGGTCAGTCGAAAAAGTGGTGACTTCATGTAGTTGCCCCCGCCCCCCCCCCCCCCCCCTTCTATACCGCACAAGATGCAGTCCACCTTATTGTGTGTTAGTGATTGTCGTCGATTCTTTGATGCCGGGGCTTTCTCCTCCTCTTCTGGTTGGCCTTCTTCCTTCTCCCTTTTCCTAGATACTCTTTCTTTGGCTTTTTGAAGCTTCGACAAATTGAATTTCAAATAGCAAGACTTGTGCCAAGACGCCTCGTTTTTAATTAAAACATCAGTGTCTATATCAAGAGGGAAGGGAACATTGACTGGCAGGGCACCTAGTGAGCTAAACTCGATAACATTCTGAAGAAAAGAGGCATAGACTGATATACGGGGTCATAACATGGGCCACATGCTCTAAGAGGACATCTTAAATCTTCTGTTGTGGTTGTTTGGCATATGATGCATCGACTCCAAGATATTTCCATTTCCGATTCTGAAATTTGAAACGGTTATATTTTCGATTACTTAGAAAAAACAACTTAAAATTGAAAGAAAAACTGTTAAACCAAACTTTTATATATATTGCAGTATAAAATTAGCAAGATTATGGCCTTTTAATAGCGAAATACTTACAGGTTTTGTAGGTACGCCTGAGAGCCGCCATCTTGGATTTTGCCAATGGCCGAGTGGGACTGGGCACCAGTATTTCAAAGAGATGCCGAAAAGTAGCTTTTTTTGTTAAGATTCGGGGTTGTTATCGACAGTCATGACAGTTAATGCATTCTAATGGATAATAGCCTTTTCAAAATGTATTTAAAACGTTTTTACATATATTTAATAAATATATTTAAAATAAGTACCACAGGGAGCCCAAATCGTGAAATTTGAAAAAGTAAATCCTCCGTAATTCCCCTGAAAGGAATATTTACGTTGGGCTCCCCCTCTAACATTGATAGTACTACCATAAGCTACAACTATGCCAAGTTTGGTGCTTTTGTCAGCTCTGTAATGATCAAGACCCTAAGAGACCTGACTATTAGGATCTGTAGCAGATCTAGTCAGCCAAAAAGGAGGGGGGTATAAAGTTCGCAGAGTATAAAACAGATTGTAAATAAGAACAATTGAGAGAATTAAGATAATATTTCTGCTTTTCTTTATTTAAATTTTTTTTTCAAATATCAAGAGACCAAACGTTTGTAACATGCCGCGACCCCTATTAAAAATATACGTATTTATCGAGGTAAATCAATATTTTATGTTCACAGCTTCGGTCCCCGTTATTTTACACCCAGTCCGCGTTTTATACCTAGTTCATGATTCTCTGTCCGTGTTTTATACCCTAGTCCGTGTTTTATACCCAGTCCGTAGTCCGTAGTCCGCAGTCCGTGTTTTATAATCTAATGAGGGAGCGAACACATAAATAATGAAAATGTCACATGTATGGTGGCCTAGGTGAGCCATAGTGGAATTTTACATTATTTCAGGACTTCTTTAATGTTTCTGTAATTTTATTTAATGTGTTGTATATTTTATTGTTTACTGTTTATTATTTTTGTTGTATATTGTTTGCTTTTTAGTTTTTGATACAGTATTTTTTATAGTTATTATTATTATTATTCAATTTCAGTTTCAATTCAATTTCAGTTTAAAACGAGTTTTAATAAGAAATAAAACACAAACAGCGGTGATAAACATGGTAAACCAACGCATTTTTATTAAAAAACACTTGACGTTTCGTATGCTAAGCGACATACATTTTCAAAAGTAACCGTTACAGTGTTTTAAAACTGTTTATATAGTTCAAAATTAGGGGTCTGGAACCAAGATTAAGAAAAACAATCTTAAAAGTAATTTAACAGTACGGACTGTCAGATTAGATTTGCAGTATTAGAGGTCGAGGAAAACATCAATGAAGATTGCATACAAATGGAAAAAAAAACTTACATAGAAACTGCTGAGAAAGTTCTAGGCCGGGTGAAAAAGAAAAACAAGCAATGGTTGAGAGAGGAAACCTGGAAAACAATAGACCAACGACAGATGATCCACGACAAAATACACTGCACGAAATCAGAGAGAATAAAAAGCAAGTTACAAGTAGAGTACAAGTTGAAAGACAGAGAGGTCAAACGCAGAGCAAGAGAGGACAAACGAGCTTGGCTAGAACAGTTAGGAAATGAAGTAGAAAAGTACGCAGAAAATGAAAAAAATAGGGAACTGTACCAAACTGCCAAGAAAATCACAAACAAGAGACAGCGCCAAGTTGCAGCAATTAAGAACAAGAGGGGTGAGACAATAAAAGACAAGAATGCCAGACTTGAACTGAACATGGGCTGAACATTTTGAGGAGGTGCTAGTCAGGGAGGCCCCAAGGAATCCAGTTGAAGAGAACGAGGTGGAGGAAGATGAAATTAGCGAGATGGATACAACAGAGATAAGGGAAGCAGAAGTAAGGGAGGCACTGAAGAAGACAAAGAGTGGAAGAACACCAGGTATAGATGGCATTCCATAATGGGCAGAGTCATCATCCAGAGAATCCAAAACGGAGTAGTCAGTGTCCTTAGAAAAGAACAAGCTGGGTTTTGAAAGAACAGGAGCACAGTAGACCAAATATTCATCCTCCGTAACATCATAGAACATGTGAATGAATGGCAGGCGACACTATATGCACACTTTGTCGACTTTGAAAAAGCTTTTGACTCAGTACACCGCGAAGGGCTGTGGAAAATCATGAAGGCCTATGGCATCCCTGACAAACTGATAAGAATGGTGAAGATCATGTATGAAGACTTTGAATATTCAGTACTGGATGAGGGAGAACAAACAAGATGGTTCAAGATCGCCACTGGCGTTAAGCAAGGATGTGTCATGTCAGGTTTCCTATTTCTGCTTGCTGTAGACTGGGTAATGCGAAGAACTACAGAAGGACAAAGAAATGGCATCAGATGGAAGTTTACAAGTACACTTGAAGATCTCGATTTTGCAGACGATATAGTCCTTCTCTCATCAAAATACCAGCAAATACAGGACAAGACCAACCGACTAGTAGATAATGCAGGAAGAGTGGGACTGAAATTGAATGCAGAAAAATGCAAAGTGATGAGAATGAATGCACGAAGAGAAGACAAAGTAATGATTGAAAGAAAGGAAGTTGAAGACGTCGAAGAGTTTGTATATCTGGGCGCGACTGTGACAAAAGAGGGTGGTGGCACGGAAGACATCAAGAAACGTCTAAGCAAGGCACAGGGAGCTTTCTACAACCTTAAGAAGATCTGGAATACAAGGAGTATTGGTCGGAATACAAAAATCAAACTGTTTAAGACCCTGGTACGACCAGTGCTATTGTATGGATGTGAAGCATGGAAATTAACAGCTGCGGAAGAGAAGAAATTGGATAGATTTCAGTTCACATGTCTAAGGCGGATATTGAGAGTATGGTGGCCACAACGCATGCGAAACGACACAATTTCACAAATAACAGGCGTGGGAAGGATAAGTGACGAAATACGAAGGAGAAGATGGAACTGGATTGGCCATGTGCTTAGAAAGGACAGGAACGATGATTGTATGGTGGCAATGGGGTGGCAACCCGAGGGGAAGAGGAAAGTGGGCCGGCCTAAAACCACGTGGAGAAGGACAGTGGAAAGAGAGTGCAGACAAGAAAGGTGGACCAGCTGGGCTGAAGCCAGGACCGCAGCAAAAGACAGGGCTGGTTGGAAAACGAAAGTTGCAGCCTTATGCGCCTCATGGCGCGGAGAGAACTAACTAACTAACAGACTGTCAGTCGTAAAAGCTACAGCTAATAAAGCATCAGCCTGTCACTGCTGACGTTAACATTTAAGGAAGGCTGTAGTTCTTGAATCAGCGAAGTCTCCTTGATTTTTCAGTGGAACTCCGTTTTGCCGGACGCTAAAATATCAAAATGATCCCAATTAATGTTGTGACCAGTGATTTTGATATGATCAGCAATGGCTGATGTGTGGTCACTTTTAGTGAGGGCCTTGAAATGTTCGGTTTTTCTGTCATGAAGTCGTCGTTTTGTTTTGACGACTTCCTGACAGAAAAACCGAACACTTCAAGGCCCTCACTAAAAGTGACCACACATCAGCCATTGCTGATCATATCAAAATCACTGGTCACAACATTAATTGGGATCATTTTGATATTTTAGCGTCCGGCAAAACGGACTTCCATTGCAAAATCAAGGAGACTTTGCTGATTCAAGAACTACAGCCTTCCTTAAATGTTAACGTCAGCAGTGACAGGCTGATGCTTTATTAGTTGTAGCTTCTTTGGACTGACAGTCCGTACTATTAAATTACTGTTAAGATTATTTTTTCTTAATCTTTGTTCCAGACCCCTACTTTTGATATATAAACAGTTCAAACACTGTAACGGTTACCTTTGAAAATGTATGTCACTTAGCATACGAAACGTCAAGTTTTTTTTTTATAAAAATGCGTTGGTTTACCATGTTTATCACCGTTGTTTGTGTTTTTTTTTTTCTTATTAAAACTTGTTTTAAACTGAAATTGAATTGAAACTGAAATTGAATAATAATAACTATAAAAAATACTGTATCAAAAACTAAAAAGCAAACAATATACAACAAAAATAATAAACAGTAAATTATAAAATATACATCACATTAAATAAAATTACAGAAACATTAAAGAAGTCCTGAAATAATGTAAAATTCTACTATGGCTCACCTAGGCCACCATACATGTGACATTTATATTATTTATGTGTTCGCTCCCTCAAGATAAGACTTGTAAAATGATTTCTTCGGCATGCACTGTAATTTTTTTTGTTTTTAAATGCCGATAATAGTTTTGCAGAGAAGAGCTTTACACATATTTTGCTACCATGATTTGTCACTTCGCTCGCTGTATAAAACTCAAAGAAAAATAAGTTTTCATTCATCACTTTTTGCACTGTATGAAACAAAAGCAAGGCTGATTAAACGGTACGGAAATTGTATTTGAATCCAATATTTCGAAAGGCACAACCTTTCTTCTTCAGGGTCTTACAGGTTTTGACTCTATAGGTAAAAAACGTTGCAATTTAAACATGGAGTTGCAATAAGATACTATAATAATAATAATCGAAATATTGGATTCAAATACGATTTCCGTACCGTTTAATCAGCCTTGCTTTTGTTTCATACAGTGTTTTATTTTTACAGCTGATTAGATCCTTTACAGGATCCGGTGATTCTATTTGGTTACGGCGGTCCTTGCAAACGCAGTTACGTTTTTATCACTTTTTGCGCCATTGTTGACTCGTACTATTATCCTCGCGGGCCACACGATAGGGCGCCTGACAGATTTTATTACCATAACTACTAAATTGGGCTGAATTTGGGTACGGGTATTTTGGTACGAACCATGGCTCGCCCAAACTCGCCTGATATGCCGCCGAAGCGTACCAAAAAGGTACGATTAGGTATCAAAAGCGCCCTACATACCTTAACACATACCTAAACAACCTTTCTTCAACAAAATTACCTTACATATAGAAGCGAGTTCACGCATACCGCTTGTCACACAGTCGCGCGCGATATCACGCAACGTTACTTTACATATGAGGCCGTTTACCAATAACGGCGAACTATATGACAGAAGAAAATCAGAACGGCACATCTTTTCCGATCGTTAAAAATAAAACATACTTTAATAAGCAGCTAGTCAAAACATTAAGACTCAAATTTTCTATTTGATCACACTATTCCAATTAGCCAAGCTTACCCACTTAGCCAACATACCTTTAAACTCGGTATTACATCAGGCAAACCAGCTCAAAGGTAAAAATTAACAATCCACGCTAGCAAAACAAAACCAATCAAAGTAATCAAACCCTGTTAACCATTAAAAAAAAAAAGTTTGAAAGTTAACACTTTTAGTCACACGCACTGTACCCTGGGTGCCAGAGGTTTTTATTTTTTAGTGAAAACGGCGAGTTTGAGCGGCGAAGCCGCGACAACGAGGCGCAACGCGCCGAGAAAAAATAAAAACCTCTGGGCACTCGACGGAGTGAAAGCCGCGACAACGAGACGCAACGCGCCGAGAAAAAATAAAAACCTCTGGGCACTCGAGTACACAACCTCATTTCCATGCGATTTGTGGATGGGATATCTCACCAAACCGGTTTTAAACCTTAGGGACCAACGCGTGACTGTTTGTTTACATTAAATCTGACAGCTAACATGTTTAAAACGCACGTACGTGGCGCCGCTATGCGTAAACGGTCGTAGCCTGTGAACAGGCCTCCTTGTGGGGGTATGACGAAAGTAGATAGCGGCGAAAAGAAAACTCGCGAGGAAAAGTCGGCGAGCGAAGCGAGCCGCGGGAAAACTGGGGAGAGGGGAAGAGGCGGGGAGGCCTGTAGACAAACCATTGATGCCGCCGTTCCAGATCACCAACTGTGCACTAGATTCTAGTGCAAACGCTGATTGGTCAAATCACCGACTGTTGACACATTCTGTTGACAAGTTTGCGGTCATTTTGATATCCGCGCGCCGACATGCGATGAAAATTTGCATATCGCACCGCAAAATAGAAACATGTTTGACGGCCGGTTCTCAATCGATCAGTTTGAAAAAGCATTGGGCGATTCTCTGAGGGATTTCCCTCATATTACAGGTTTAAAAGAAGAGCAGAAACGCTGCTTGAAGTCTTTAGCGGAGAAACATGATGTATATGGCATTCTTCCGACTGGATTTGGAAAAAGTTTTTAAAATCTTTGAAATTCTCCGTCGTGTCCTGAAAGAGCTGTGGAAGTTGGAAAGAACGACCGTTATTGTTGTAACGCCACCAGTTTCCATTATGAAGGATCAAGTCGAGGAGATGACACGTTTAGGACTCAAAGCATTTGCTATTGGTTTAGGGGAAGAAGAAGCTGAGTAAGAATTACGTGCATGGTTATAAATGGGGTAGACAGACCTGCACGTCTCCTGTTGTGTGACCACTGTATCGTTTTAAGCCTTCAAGCATGTCTTTAAGCGACTCTCTATAAAAATAGACAGGCTAAAAACTAGTATCACTCATCGCTGAAAAGTATTTAAAAAGCATAAAGCTTTCCTTACACCTGTAAGAGAGAAATGCGCGTTCAGATCACAGTTATGAATTTGTTCTCTCCGATGATATTGATCTTTTGATCTCGGCGGAATATCTCTCAAATTGAAAGGAAGATTTAATGCTGTTAGAGCCGTTAGAATTATATTTCTTTACGCCGGTGTTTGGTGCTAGCTCTAATTGGCATACATTGCGGTTTCTCTGGCTCTCTTTTGTTGCAAGATAAATACTAATCGGCTAAAGTTTGTTATCGCTTTGAAAGTGTGAGGATCGTTAAATTTCTCATGCCGTGATTATTCGTTCCCCGACTGGTCATTTTCACGTGCGCGACTATTAACATTCCAATGCAACCAACCACTGATAATGATCTTGTTGACAGATAATCGACAAGTTAATTACAAAGGGGCGGAATGGCGGCCTCAATAATTTGTCGACAGGCTCTCCCCCTCTCTTTTCCTTTTACCAATCCCCTCCCCGTGCGCTGTTTTTTTTTTTCGCCCTATATCCCACCAGAGAGCCTGTTCGCAGGCTAAAACGGTCGAGACAGAAATATTCAAATCCATTCCAGTGGAAAAGATACATCGATGACATTTTTTCACTGTAGAGTGTTGAGAAAAAGGAGATAGAAGATTTTATTGTCCTTGCAAACAAACATTAATCTCAGACAAAGAAGTAAACTTTCTGGATACAACCGTTTTCAAAGGCGAGATATTCAACAAACAAAGAATCCTTGATATCCGCACGCAATAAACCAACAGAGACTTTCCAGTACACCTATTTCTCTTCCTGTCACCTACCAGTGGTCAGCGAAATAGTTCAGCGAGAATACCTGCAACTCCAAAGCACGCCTCCGTGCTAGAGATAAAAATTAATAGAGATAAAAATTTTCCTCGTTCAAACAAAACTCTAAAGGTCACACTCCACGATAAATAAGTCGTGTCTGGCCTGTCAACACCTCTTTTCAAGACATCCTTGCGCTGAATAAATTTCAACAGCGCTTCTTTCTGAACTGGCTTTAGTTCTCTGATATTTTGAAAATTTGGATACTAAAGAGTAATCCACAGCGTTCCTTAAAGATCGCAAAAAGCCGCAATCTCTATCTACGTCCGCCATTGTTGTTTGTGTAACTTCACTTTGGGAAACCGGTTTTTCACGCGCCCCTGGCGAAATGTTTTGGTCCAGCCAATCGAAGTTGCTGTTGCATCATTAACTCCCGGTAAAGTCTGGAAACAAGTAGGAGTAACCAATCAGCGACCTAGTTCAGCTTCTGAACTTGATCCTCGCATGGAAATGAGGTTGTATATTCGAGTGACCAGAGGTCCGTCTCGCGAGCTTCTAACCGTTTATGCGATTAATTTCACTCATGATATTCAGAGAACGGACCTCTGAATCCAGGGTGCACGCACTGATGAAAAGCCTGAAATCAGTCCTCTCGCTTTCATGGTGATGTGTCTACACCTTCAGAGATTACGTCTTTAGAATGTTTAGTTATGTCGTCATTTGTTTGCTAACTAAAAATATAAAAACGCTTCTCTTCCTTTGTCTTTGTTGCAAGATAACCACTGGCCACATAATTTACCCTTAAAATTAACCTTACCTTGTTTCGCGTTAACGAGATGACTCTTAGAACCCTATGATTTGTGTCGAGCCAGCATTCTTCGGCGATAAATCAAGAAAATTTTATTTGTTTCTCAAACGATACGTAACATAAATATGCATTGCGTGAAATGAGAGCTGAAATTTGTTAAATTTGGTTGACCTTTAGGGGACTGTCTCGTGCAAGAATGTTGTTTTTTCACACTCGTATTTTTCAAACGCGTATGATTGACCATTCAAATCCTTTCGATAGGAAAATTTTCTTTGCATTGAACAATTTAAAACAAGCAGTGACGACGAATAGGCGTCCTTGCTCTCTGACCGGGATTCGAGCCCCCAACCTAGTCCCGCCGGTGCCCATGTTTGTTTGGTTATATCAAATATTCACCCTCCCTGATTTTTTTCTTATGTTTATTTTGCCCATCACTTTCTTGTAAACCTCCGTCTAGTAGCAAAATGTGGAAGCAACAACTAGTTACCCTCGTTTCGCTTCCACATTAAAGTGACCTTCTATACCTACTGCTGATGGGCAAGTGGCTTTTCCTTCGACTAATAACGAAATAGAAGCTGTGAATAAAACAAACAAAAGCCAATAAACAATAACCACCTTAGTCGTAAAAAGAATTTTAAATTTTTGTTAAACAGCAGCAATTTTAAGTGAATACAAGAGATTATAATTGGACAGAGAGGGAGTCTAGGGGCTTGGCTGGGATATCTTAATTGCAAAAAAGTTATTTTTAGTAACAATGCGGACCAATGCGGAAACAATTTCCGGTGAGCTGGTTGACTTCCGGAATGCTTGCTTTCTTGAATCAGCGCGTGAAATCGAGGTGGAGTCAACAAATTAAAAAGATGGCGACCATCGCGGTGGTAATTTCGCATGTGGAAAAGAAAGTAAAATGGTCCTGTTTGAGCAACATAACGAGCCAGACGCTCTTAGCAACCAAAAAATAGCTAGACCTCCCTCTGAGATATAGGGCAATTTGCCCTATATCTCTGAGGGAGGTCTTGTAACTTCCAGCATGCCAATGTAATCAAATCCCTTCTGAACACTATTTCTGTTCCACGAAAAGCGTGAACTTTTGCACCA
The DNA here is from genome assembly GCA_022457155.1 of Cladopsammia gracilis. Lineage (NCBI taxonomy): Eukaryota > Metazoa > Cnidaria > Anthozoa > Scleractinia > Dendrophylliidae > Cladopsammia > Cladopsammia gracilis. Next base: position 741,978 of record JAJGOT010000150.1, on the reverse strand, counting down.
AGGCGTTATAATCTTTACGCGTGAAAATTCATTTCATGCACGTTTTTAATTATCTTTATGAGGGCTTTAGGGGTGGACCATTAGAAATCCTGGGAGGGGGGTCAAAAATTTTTCAGTGTATGAATTTTTTTTTTCGGGCTGAGTTTCCTGCAGGATTTTTTTTTTGGGAGGTGCAAGCCTGCAGGTTTTTTTTTTCTGAGATCTTCATTATAAATGCGTGCAAGCTCCAATTGTTTTCAATACTAATGGCCCAATCCATTTTTGGTATTAAACGCTGGAGAGTAGATTTAAGTCAGTCAGACTGTCGAACCTTTGCATAAAAATGGGGAGAAATAAGAATTGAGATGGAGTGGTCGAGCGCCAAAGGCCCGAGCCGCAAGGGGGGTCTGGGGGCATACCCCACCAGAAAATTTTGAAATCTTGATGCTCTGAAACTCCATTTCTAGTGTTCTGAGACAACAATTTCTGTCAAAAATGTTTGGCAAATTGATGTGGCTTCTCGTCGCTTTGCGTCTCTTTGTGTGGCTCCACATACAAGTACTCGATTTCCTCCTACTAGGTATGATTGACGGCAGAGTAAATTGAAATTGCTCAAAGTAGTTTTGATTCGAAGGGTCGCGTAACAGTGAAATCAGTGGTAAATTATTGGTACATGTACCAGCTAGACCTTTGAGGCAGGTAATTTTTGACAGCATTTGACTCAACCTGAAGTTGCTTTTTGATGAATTTTACTATCAGAGAGCATGTCATACTCTCATATATTCCAGTTTAAAATAAATAAATAAATAAATAAATGTATATATAGCCAGTTAGCTTGCAGGATTTTATTTTTTAATGGTCAACTGCTTGCAGGAATTTTTTTTGAGACAATATTCCTTTGCAGGATTTTTTTTTGGTAATTGTCACCCCCCCTCCCAAGATTTCTAATGGTCCGCCCCTTAGAGATCTTGCTGCGGTTTGACAGGAAATTGCTTGTGAGATGTAGAAATAGCACAATAACAGAAAAAGTCAGCCGCTTAGATATTTGCAAAACAAGAAATTTAGATTTTCGTTGGTTTTGTACGACTGAATATTAAACAGCGCGGACGAGTATGAAAGTCAACTCTGTCCGGAAATTTTCACGGTATATTCAAGCTAAGCGAAATGTAGCGATTCGGTAATTATGATTGTAGTCGCAACATTCATAAGTAGCTCAGAACGGAAACACCGCGACCTGGGTACAAATATAAACATTGTTTTGCAGTAAACAAGACAACCATGTCGGCGTTCTATGGTTAATGTGGTTCTGTGGTTAATGGCAAAATAAATAAAATGGAAATGGAAATGAAAACTTGAAGTTCGGTGTAACACATAGTTCGTATTAAAGACGGCTATTGCTAAACGTGGATTTCCTCTGTTTACCTGTCTGTTACGGCTCACACAAAGAAAATAGGAAGCGAAATTATTGTTGACTGCATTTTTGGGATGACAGCTGTAATAATTTTATTGTAATGCTTGCTATGTTGCACACAACAAATACTCCAACTTGGGTGAACCAGAGGTAATATATAACAATTTGCCTAGATTTTACGTGCGTCTGAAAATATCGATATACGTCACAAAACATTGATTAATATAATGTTATATATCCCTTAAGCGCTCAGGCATACGGCGATGCCAGGACTAAAACCTGGGTGAACCAGAGAGGATATATAACATTTGCCTAGATTTCACGTAGGTCACAAAATATTGATTAATGTTATATATCTCTTAAGCGCTCAGGCATACGGCGATGCTAGGACTCAAACCTGGGTGAACCAGAGAGGATATATAACATTTGCCTAGATTTCACGTAGGTCACAAAATATTGATTAATGTTATATATCCCTTGAGCGCTCAGGCATACGGCGATGCCAGGACTCAAACCTGGGTGAACCAGAGAGGATATATAACATTTGCCTAGATTTCACGTACGTCACAAAATATTGATTAATGTTATATATCCCTTGAGCGCTCAGGCATACGGCGATGCCAGGACTCAAACTGGGTGAACCAGAGAGGATATATAACATTTGCCTAGATTTCATGTGCGTCTCAAACTATTGATTAATGTTATATATCCCTTGAGCGCTCAGGCATACGGCGATGCCAGGACTCAAACCTGGGTGAACCAGAGAGGATATATAACATTTGCCTAGATTTCACGTGCGTCTCAAAATATTGATTAATGTTATATATCCCTTGAGCGCTCAGGCATACGGCGATGCCGGGACTCAAACCTGGGTAAACCAGAGAGGATATATAACATTTGCCTAGATTCCATGTGCGTCTCAAAATATTGGTTGTTTAATATCCAAAATTAATTTTCATCATATTCCTGAGTGACACAGAAAGGATATAGAACGTTACCTGAATGGCGAATTAAGCCGAGCAACAGCAACATCCAGATCGTCCTTGTAAACTCTCCGATCAAAAAACCCGCCATTGTTTTACGCTGCAAGCTGAACCGTGGTAGAAACGCCGCATATCTTCGAATTTAGAACAAACCAGTCTCTCAAATCTCTTACCGTAGGCAGCTCAAATCGTCGAATGTCAAAGACATCCATCGATGCACTCGCGGGAAGGATGACTCAATTTTCCCGCTCTTCTCATATATTTTTTTTTTATTGAAATCCAACCTCCTAAAATGTCAAAAAGCAGTCGAACCCATCAAAAATGACAGGCTGACCTCCACAGGAGTTTGTACACAATCTGATAACGTACAAGGATTAATTGTCAAACGCTGCAGCTATCCGGAAACCGCAAATCATATACGATGACGGCTGCTGAGCAGGCCTATGATGTCACTTCATAGCAACCAGACCTTACGTTTTTTTTAACTTCCGGATCACTCTGGCTCGTTATGGAACGTTATATTCAATTGTTCAACAGCGGCTGGATACATAGATCTCCATATCTGTCTTAAAACACAAACTGTTGCAACTGAAGCGGTAAAAAGGGGGCTGGACAATTCAACTTACCGGACAGATGCCAATCAACCATCCACTCCAATCTCTTGTAAGCGTCGTTTCTAAACGTTTTAAGTCGCTTTGCTCGATCGATAGCCAGCCAATACAAACTTTTCAGACATAAAATAGTTGCATACTGTAGAATTCAAAGTTGTTATGTTTTCGGTGGCTGAAGAATAAAAGGATGCTCTTCTGGGAAAATCACTTTTTAGGGATTTCAACACGGCAAGGAGTTAAAAATGCTAAAACCGGCTCGCATGCATGCAGGGATTTGTTTTCTATAAGCTTTTATTCGTTTGGAAGGACTTTGTCAGGTGCAACTTCTTTCCATGGAAAATGGATATCAGTTCTGTTGAGGTCAGCTACCAAGAAACTCTATAGTGACAGGTTAGAGGTTATTTAGAGCCAAAGTGTAAGTACAATTTCTGGAAAAGTGATTCAATTTTCTTTTTTCGATGGGCCGCGTGTTTTCAGTCTTAAGTTTAATTTTTGCGTAGTTAGTTTTCATCTATACTTGGATTATTGACTTCGAAAAAATCCAGTAGACTTGTATTATTTTATTTTTAAAAACCGAATAAATAAAACACACTTTTCTAGTGGTGTCACCTTAATTAATTTATTGAACTTTGTGATAAAAGGCCACCAATTATTTTTAGTATAAGTGTAAGCTTATATAAATCGCGGGCCTCCGACCCCTTTGTCAGACAAAAGATCAGAAAGTTTGGCTGACACTGTATGCGACGTCAAAAAACTCAAATGACTTAATCTAGAAAATAAAGGGAATCAATAAGAATTGTAGCTAAGGCCAAAATGCATTGACTATACACTTAAATTTCACCCAAGGCCATTTTTTTTGTCAGTAAATGATTTCGAAGAGCGGATCGATGCCTTGCTTGGAAGCTGCCGCCGTTTACACGCTTTGTATTTAGCCCTTTAGTCTATGGACATCTTTATTCGCCTGGTCACATTTATGTTTCATAAACGAATCGATTAGATCCTTTTCTGTAGGTTGCTTTTATTGGATTATTTTCCCAAAATAGTTTCAGAGAAAGGACTTTTTTTTTGCGTGCTAACAAACAACGCGAGTTTCAGCGTCCGACTTCACAAAAAATGTTTTCTGGCTTTTTCTTGGATTTTATTTAACGATGCCTCTTTTAATACGGTTAACACCACTGGCTTATTTTTCATTGAAGTTTGGTTGTAATCTAAGATGGGAAAGGAGATCCAAAATCGATATTTTCGTGAGTAAACCAAAATATTCACTTCAGACTTTCTGAAATTCGTTTTCTTCGTCATTTTCGTGCCAAACATAACAAGATCTTGGCTTACAATTTGTAGCCTCGGCATGTCTCCACGGCCACAGTTTTACTTTCATATTTGCTGGTTCATACTAACAGAATTTTGTAATGTCTTTGATGTCTTTTATCCCGGGTCACAGCTAAGGTATCCGGAAAATATTCCTGAAGTTTGTCACTCAGTTCGAAGGAACTTTTGCAGGTTCACTTTTCCCCAGCAGTTGTTTTAAAGCTTAAATGAATAAAAACTTTATTTTTTAACTGAAATTCAGACGACACTTCAATGGCGAAACCAAACAGGCGTCGTTTTGGACTATTAAAAAATCGAAGGAAAGGCCAGCAAACATTTTTGTGAAGCTAAAAATTGCGTTAAGTTGGCTGAAATTAAACCCGCGCGGTATTTGTTTAAGTCCTTAAAATTGTCAGTGACCAGTTATAATCCAGTCAAAGCAACGTTCAGAAAAACAACTAATTGGTTTTTATGAAACATAACTTGGACAAGGCGAATGAAGCTGTCCGATCCATTTTCTTATAGGCTTATATAAAAAGGTAAAAAGAAAGCGTGTAAACGACGGCGCTTCCAAACAAGGCATCATCCCTAGTTTTCATTTATTAAAAAACGTGGTCTTGGATATAATGCATTTTTGTATTGAAACTTAGCTAAAATTCTTTAACCTTAAATACAAAAATTAATAATATTAATTGCCTTTAGTCTAGAGTAGACCATTAAAGTTTTTGACGTCGTGATACCGTGTTCATCAATCTTTAAAACTAAGGTTTAATAAGCTGTACTTTGACAAACAAAGGATCGATACCACATGCGAGTTTACTAAAAAGAAATGGTGGCCTTTTATCGCAAAGTTCGATAAATTAATCAAGGTGACATCACTAGGAAAGTGTGTTTTATTTATTCGCTTTTTAAAAATAAAACAATGCAAGTCTACTGGATTTTTTCGAAGTCAATAATCTAAGTAAACTTATAGGTGAAAACTAACTAAGCTTACGCAAGAATTAAACTTAAAACAGGCGGCCCATCGAAAAAAGAAAATTCAATCACTTTTCCAGAAATTGTACTTACACTTTGGCTCTAAATAATCTCTAACCTGTCAGTATAGAGTTTTTGGTAGCTAACCTCAACAGAACTGATATCCATTTCCCATGGAAAGAAGTTGCACCTGACAAAGTCCTTCCAAACGTATAAAAGCTTATAGAAAACAAATCCTCCATGCACGCATGCGAGCCGGTTTTAACATTTTTAACTCCTTGCCGTGTTGAAATTCCTAAAACGAGATTTTCCCAGAAAAGCATCCTTCTATCCTTCAGCTACCGAAAACACAACAACTTTGAATTCTACAGTATGCAACTATTTTATGTCTGAAAAGTTTGGATCGGCTGGCCATCGATCGAACAAAGCGACTTCAAACTTTTAGAAACGACGCTTACAAGGATTGGAATGGATGGTTGATTGGCATCTGTCCGGTAAGTTGAAATGTCCAGGCCCCTTTTACCGCTTCAGTTGCAACAGTTTGTGTTTTAAGACAGATATGGAGATCTGGTTTCCAGCCGCTGTGGTACTATATAACGTTCTTTGCTCAAGCAGGACCATTTTACGTTCTTTTTCACATGCGAAATTACCACCGCGATGGTCGCCATTTTTTAATTTGTTGACTCCGCCTCCATTTGACGTGCTGATTCAAGAAAGCAAGCCTTCCGGAAGTCATCCAGCTCACCGGAAAATGTTTCCGCATTGGTCCGCATTGTTACTAAAAATAACTTTTTTGCAATTAAGATATCCCAAAACCCATTACTGGGAGACTCCCTCTCTGTCCAATTATTTTCTCTTGGTGAATAACAATTTTCTTCAAAAGTTACCGACAATTTCAATGAAAGTTAATATTATAAAGGTACACTGTTAGTCTTGTACTTAAATCCTCTTATCATTTTTTTTATTGTGGTGGATTTATAGGTGTATATGTTATAGATGCAACTCAGCAGTCTGATTACATAGTCAACTTAAAGCACGGAAAAAGTATTCATTTAGGCACAGAAACGATAGACGCTTGCCCTATGTACCCCCAGATGTGTAGACTGCCTGCAGGAGGTAGGTGTTTAAAAGTTAACACAATAAGACTGCACCAATGATGGATTAGTTAACATTTTCCCATATGGTGGAGTTGCAAAATAAGTGTCTAAAGACACAACCTCACCCTTGTACATAAACAGGGGTGGCAAATACTAGTCTTTCAAAAAATAGGACTTGTAGAATTTCTCGCAGTCTCATTTACTGATCAGCATTTCTCCCCGTTTCGTAATCTCTACTTTTCTATTAAATAAATGTTTTTCGGGAGTCTCGGTCTGAAAAAGTCTCAGAATCGATCGCATGCATTAAAAAATGATACTCGCAGTCTCACAAAATCTCGAATTTACCATAGATAGAATTTTTTATATCTTAAATTTTTATAGACTTCCATCACCAGAGCAAGCTCTCGGGCGGGCTTGGGGAAGAGGAGGGGGGAGGGAGGGAAGGAGCTTCTTCGCCCCTCCTCCATCCCAATAATTTTGCTCCAGACATTAGTTTTCCTATTGCTTTTCGTCATCTCCCGGTACTTTTTTCAAAGGGTTCATGTATTTATTTGTCATAAAAAGGCCATTTTGATCCTTTTGAAGTATTTTTATCTTATTGTTAAATTTTAGTTTCTGCAAGTGCACCGCTTACCGCTACTTCATGATTACTCGTCGCGAAGAAACTCTTATTCTTCGGCCATTTCAACTTTAACAGAAATAAAATACACACTACGGTTATAAACATGACAAAACAACGCATATTGTAAAAAACTTTGATTAATGACTTGACGTTTCGTATGCTTCAACATACATCTTCAGAAGTGACGGTTGGATTTTATACAATAAAATTTAAATGCTATGGAGAAAGACTGGAACCTAATTTAAAAGAAATGACAATAGTGAAAAAAAAGATAATATACAGACCTATCTTAAAGTCTGCTAGAAAATATAAACATATACAAGGCTAGTAAAGAAAAAGTTTCTCACTACCCACATTTTCATTTAAAGCTGGTTTTAAATCCTTAATCAATAATGTCTCCTTAATTCTACAATGGATATCCGATCGCCCAGTTGTTAAAATTTCATACTCGTCGCGAATAAAATGTTTTCTGTCTGCTTTTTTCTGTTTATGAGACAAATCTTTTGGAACTACGTTTCTGTTTCAGTAGAAAAAAAATTGTTTCAATCTATCTTTTTAAAAGGCCTTTCGTGATAACTGTAACCATTGAGAACAATGTATTACTAATTTTCTAAGCAAATTGAATCGATTTGCTGATAAATAAAATACGTTGCACAACCAGGGCAGAGAGAGAGAGACGGGGTGGGGGGTTGGATGACAAACAGACATGCAGAAGAGAGACCTTATTGCCGGCCACAGGTATGGATCTAAAGGTAGTTATAAGTCGAGTTTTCTTATTAATTCATTACTTTGTTTATTTTGTCGTAGAAACAGTGACCATGACATTCATCGAAAGGTTAAGAACCATACCGTTTGGCTATATGGTAATCAACGCATTTTGTTAGAAATATTAACTTGAATCTCCTTGTTATTCTGAGCTACACTCTTTTAAAGTACTGTAATAATACGAATTATCTCGTCAAATCCGACCGCGAAGTGGCGTGTAAATTATTGACAGCAAACTAGTACAAAACTAGAATGACAAATGCACGCAGGACTTCTTAATGAAAATTCACAGAATCTCTATTAGAAGAAAAAACAAAATCGGAAAAATAAGAACATTTAAACCAAATGAAGTCAAAACCTTTGTAAAAAAAAAAGCGCTATATTGCAGTAATTACAGTAATGTGTTTTAAAAGCCACAACTGATGCTTGTAAAATCAAAGGCTTCTTCAAGCCAACCCGTGATTACGAAATGCTAACGGTAAGGCAATATTGCGGTTTTTTTTGGAAATTAAATGTAACGTCTTTTGACGAATGCTCTCTAGTCCTTTCACTTATGCACTGCGCTACGAAGGATTTGACTAATTACCGAGGTCAAATTTTATTATTTCAACGTAGATATGAGGAAAAAGTTTACATCTGAGTGATAGATCGAGCAAGTGAGTGAGTGAGTGTGTGAGTGAGTGAATTGAATTCACGGGTTAAAAAAAATAACAACAAACACAAAACTATAAAATCAACTAATTATAGCATCCAAACTTGTACTCGCCTTTCCGAGGAATAAAATTGGCCTTTAATTTTACGGCTGATTTCTCCTTCCGTTTAGTTTGTTCTCTCTTTCTTCATTGACACTTTTTGGTACCTCGTTCAATCGTTAAGATCTTTCGCGTGTTTTCGGAGCTTTGTGTGCCAGTCGATGTTAGCCATGATGCAACTGCTGGTTTTCTTCATTGTTTTTTTTCGTTTGTGTCGTTAAATATTTTACCTGGCCAATAAAAATTCACTTTCGGTAGATTTCGTCCGGGTCCATAATTTATGGGGTAATTTACGAGAAAATTCAATGATATTAGGCAGTTATTAAACAATAGAAAATCAATTCAGTGTCACAATCGTAAAAGTACGACCGGCAAACCCGGTCCGTAACTCCGGTCCGTATTCGTAAAAAGCAGGACCGGCTAGGAGCGCGTGATTAGCTAATCAGATTTAAGGATTTAGGATTCTGGCCCGCTTAGATGACCTGAGATGCTTCAGAAAAATAAGGAAAATGTTTTCACTAAAAGAAAGCATACGGAACATATCGTTAGGTGGAATGGCCACTGCAATTTATTTTACCTAAAACTACGTTCTTTCATGGTAACAATCAGTTACACAATACAGAATTCAAATAAATGTTGGACCTCAAATAAACGCCGGGGGTGTTTATTTAAAATTCGACCTGATACTATCATAATTGTGCAACACCAATTTTGGGAACATTTTGTCCCCGCGACATGTCGCACGACATGTCGACATGTTGAACTCCATGGGAAACGTCGCGGGGACAAAATGTCCCCTTCCCCAAAATTGGTGTTGCACAATTATGATGGTATCAGTTTACACACACGAGGGGATGTGTCGCTGTAACATGTCCCTGAGACATGTCCCCGCAATATTTTTATGTGTGTGCAAACGCGATGATTTTGTCCCTGCTACATGTCCCCGCTACACGTCCCTGCTACAGGTCCCTCAGTGTGTGTCTGCCCACCTTAACAATGCATTATTTCGTCCAATGGAAAGTAGGCCAGCCCATGATGTAGACGAAATTTGTTCGCCGACATCAGAAATTTTGAGTATACGTGATGGGACGCTGTTTTCAACGGAAGTGCTTCTTCATTGTTGTGCAATTCATGAGAAAACGGAATAAAAGATAAAAACAACAAAAATCACTAATGAAGGGATCCATTGTTTAAGAAGAATAATAGAATATTTTCTAGGTAGCGGCTTTGGGTTATCATTTGCTTCGTTACCAGTGGGGACGGCGTTAGAGGGAGGGGAGAGTGGGAAATTAGATACCAAGGGTCGGAGGTCGATGGAGCAAAACGCCAAGGAGAGGAGAGGGTCGGTAAACAGTGAGCCCGTGATATGTGATGATCACCTGCCTTACCCATGGGGTCTGCGTTGGAAGGAGGGAATGGTGGGGAATTGCGCAGGGGGTGGGGGGTGTTTGAATCAAAATGTCTAGGCGAGGGGTTAGGGTTAATGTTTCGTATTCACGAGATGGTTCACAGGACCCTTGATTCCATATCTTCGACCCATACTAAAAATCACCTAACATATTTTACTATTCTTTGTATTTAAACTATTTCAGGGTTTAACCGGAAAAGTGAGGAATTAATATTTTAACCAAGATCAAGTGATGTTTTTTTGTGTTGAGGCGGGAGGCGTTGTTTAGATCATGTTTTCCTACATGCAAGTTGACAAATATAAGGACTTCAACTAAAGACCGGGCCAGTCCCCTATTGGTAGTCCTCCAGTAGCCGCATTGTGTTCATTTGTTACATTGTACTTGTGATTGTTTCGTGTTTGAATAAAGCTGTTACATTACAATTGCTATTAAGCTATCACCGTATTCATGTCGTCCATGTCTTTTGTATCTATCCTTCCCACTCCCTGACGGTCACGTTTTATCGCTACCAATTCTGGATCAAGCTCGGCACACTCTCAAAGTTCTTCTTATCAGAACAACTGAACGGGGTGATGATGAGAAAAAAATCCCCTTTATCAAAACAACTTGCTGCTATGAAATTTTCAGTGAAAAATCTTTTATTTATAGCGTTTCATATTCACGATGTTGGCTGAGGGAAGCCTTTGATTAGTGTAGTAAATTTTCATTGTATATAATTTATCATAAACAAGCAAAACCAAACGATAAAATCCGACGTTTCGGTGCCATCATGACGCCATTGTCAAAGTAACTAGTGAACGAAATGTAAATTGCAACAAGTATTTCAAGCAGTGTTGGCGCTAAAATTAACATAACAGAAATGGCATCATGATGACACCGAAGCGTCGGTTTTTATCGTTTGTTTCTGCTTGTTTATGTCGTAGATCATCCTCACCGCCAATACAACCACTCACTTCCCAAGCGGAGTTAAGATATGGGGAGGTAAAATTTAGCCTGGGCAGAGGGTCGCAAGACAGTGAGAAAGGAGAGGACGTCGCCGAAGGGGAGGAGGGAGGGCGAAATATTCTACAACCTGAGGTTGACCGCGTACTTGGCGAAATAGGCAGGGAAAACCAGAATAATTAGTTTAAATAGACAAACGAGATCCCTGGAGGCTATAGGGAAACGGGCTAGACACACCTAGGGTGTTAGGAGTATGTAAAAATTCCGCACGGGCTAGTTTCGTGATTATTTTAGCAATGAGAATAGTAGACATCCTCACTGCCAATACAACCACTCACTGCCCAAGCGGAGTTAAGATATGGGAGGTAAAATTTAGCCAAAGACCTCCGCTCTAAAACAGTAACTGGACACCACAAACAGATCCGTGGGAACGACTTTACTGAACAACTCTCTCTCCAAAACTCAGAAACCGGCTTAGACAGAAAATGGGCACACACTACGGAAAGGCAAAAGAGAAACCTCGCAGATTGTTTTTAGAACGAAATAATTCAGCTGCGGAAATTGCCGCGGGGGGGGGGGGGGGGGGGGGGGGAGCTGTCTACCGCATGCGTACTGTCAGCTAGTGCTGAGGCTGCGCGGGACATATTCAGCACTCTTTCCGTCTGGGTATAATAATCTGCCGTCTCCAGAGATCTCCAATCCACATGTCGGGCCGCGTCCTCAGGGGATACACCAATCATAGACATGGTTATGGAACAGCCACTCCTAAAGCTATGGATTGTCTCGCCATCGTGGATGCCCAGGGATTTGAGGTGCGAGGTTAGGCGGTTCGCGACGGTCGAACCAACAAAAGGCTTAACCGAGACTGCGCCTTTCCTATCCGTGGACCTAAATTAGGTAGCCATCTTTAACATCAACTGACATAAGGCCGCAAAGGTCAATGTACAAACGCAAGTTTGAAACAGGACAAATGGTCGAAGGTTGGCACTTCTTGATCATGAAGGAGTTGGTGTTCTTGCCTCGGAGGGTATTACCGAATGTGTGGTTAAAAAGTAAACCCTCGTCGTCGGGCAATGCTAAGACTTCTTTAGTGAAAACCCGACCGAGGTCTGAAGCTCTATCACCCGCGAAAAACTGTAAACAGAAAAAGGCCAAGTCCCTAGCATAGAGGTACCGCTGCGTGGGAGAAGCATTATCTGCAAAGACATGGCGTCTAAGGAAAAGGCAGAGCTGTGAAAGCTTATCAAAAAAGAAAGGCGTGGCCTGCTTAGGAGTGACCCTTGCCCTAGCTTGCTCTTCGCGGAGTGCGATAAGGTAGCGCTCAATACCAGGGTGTGAAGCGGGGTTACCAACACCAAGGAGTTCGTTCCATTGACCTCCCCCCCCCCCCCCGGCCCAAATCAATGAACAAGGACCGTAGTTTACCGATGATGTTGTCAACTGTACCCGCCGCCAAAGTCGAGGGGTATGCACAGCGGCCGGCCCGATGGGAGCCGAAGAATTCACAAGGAGGGGAGTGTACTTTAGTCTTGCCTGCACGATCTTTCCATACCAAAAAGCGTGTGATGTCCCGAGGAGAGGCCGAGAGAAGCGACTTGGGAGAAGGCAAGAAAAACAGGAAGCTTTCGAATTCCTGCTGGAGCTTAGATTTCTGCTTCTGGTACGGCTTCTGGGCCTGGGAAGATTGAAGAGAGGCTAAACGAGAATCGATATCATGTAGACTTAATGCAACCTTGGGAGGAGGAGCTATAGAATCAACCGATTTCCTCTGGTAACCGCAAGATTGGCCAAAAAAAAGCAATAGTCATTAGGGTAAACACACTCCGGGCATTGAACGGCAGGCCTCCATATTCTGGGGACGTCTGGGAGGGGCTACGAAAAGACAAAGGGAAAAAGCAAGAACTAAGCAAAAGAGCATAGTAAAAGCAAAAAGCAAAACACACGTAAGAAAATATGTTTATTGACAAAATGTTGTAAATTGTTGTAAATTGAAACGCCACTTCGGAACAGGAGCAAAACGGAGAGTCTTGTGGGTGATACTGTGGCTCTTACTCGGAATGGATTCTGAAGATCCAAAGATCCCACTGCAAAGGGCGAGAGGTCCAGGTTGTGGGACCGGATTTAGCCGGGAATAGCAGAACACCAGACTCTCCCTTAGATCCCAACTTGAAAGCGCTTGAAGCGGATCGACGGAGCATCGGCCACCAGAACTTACGAGGGCAGAGGTCGGGTACAACAATGGAATAAGAACAGCCCTAGGATGACAAGAACTTGAATAAAGGACCAATTAAAACGAATGGAGGAAAAACATAAGCGTTCTCGCCCGATGTAATGGTGTGCGCGAATACATTTGTACCGACCGCTTGTGCGCAAGGAAAAGGCGAAAAGAACCTGAGGGGACGGCCAGAGCGATCGTGTTTGACATTGCAAGGGATGGCCATCAAATCCAACGTATGTGGTCCAAACGCGGCGTCAACTCGTTGCCAGGTGGCCGCACTGAGGTTACAGTCAAGATCAGACAAAACTCGGGATGGGGCGTCAGCGGGGTTCTCTTTGGAGGCGACAAAAACCAGGGACAAGGAGAGGTTACGAGAACTGGTAAACTCGAATAACGATTTCATGACATCAGAAATAACTGGAGACTTGGATAACTGGTTTTCCCAATTGGATAGAAGCACCTTGTTATCAACAAAAGCGTCGATTCTGGTGTTTTGCGCATCTCCAACCAGGCTCTCAAGAGTGCAGAGGAGGGCTAACGCTTCCTTCACAGCGATAGGCGAAGAGCGGGTGTTGTCGTCCCAAAGGCCGTGAACTTCCAAGGGGGGCTGATCCGTGAGATAAAGGCAGCCACCCCATCCAGAATGAGAGGCATCTGAATATAAACGAAGTTGGAGATGATGTTCGTTCCTCCAAGGAAGGCACCCCTGCCAGGAGTCTAAAAACTTCCAATGCATAAGCTCTCTTCGAAGCTTGGTTGTCACACGGAGCTGGGTGGTGGCCGAACGAGAGGCGTGGGATATGGCCTGGAAGACTGAATTAGTAAATAACTTTGCAGCAGGGACCAACAGAGCGAAAGAAGTTGTTTTGCCAGCAAACTTCTGAAGATTTTTAAGCGACACGGTCTTGTGCTCTAAAATGGAGTCCCCCAGGGCGGCAAAGTTATCACGCTTATCGCGAGGCAGCAAAAAGGCCTGTCTTTCGGAGTCGCAAATATAGCCGAGAAATGTAATCACAGTGACAGGTAAAAGGGTGCTCTTATTCAACCCAATAAAGAACCCCAACGATATTGAGACAAAACAGGCTAAAAAGGCCGCCATCTCAGCTAACTGAAAATTCGTAAAGGGAGGAGGAGGCGAACGGGAAGACAATCTGAGCTGTCCATTGTGTCTGTCGTCAATATACTAAGAACATGGAACTCCGGCTGAACGGACGAAGTTAGTTGCTGCCAACCCGATAGTTTGATACAAATAGGCGCTGGTCTTCCAACCAAAAGGGAGAGTTGCATAAGTGAAGTACCAACCTTCCCACTGTAAACCAAAAAAGGTCAAGCTGCAAGGGTGTAGGCGCACATGGTCGTAACCACTCTTGTCATCGAAAGTAGTTTGTAAATGACCCGGAGCAACATAACGAGGCAAGTCCGTGATATAATCTAAGGAGAACGGGCAGTCCTTTATCCACAAATTCAAAAACCTCTCGTCATGACACATTCTGGGTTTGCCAGGTTCAACTGTTATGGGCATGACTAGATACTAAAGTACTGGCAAGAAAACAAACTTATCATCTCAGAAGGAAATAAATATAAACAAAGTGAAATCATCTGGAATAATAAAGACATTCTGATAAACAAACACATGATCTACTTTAAACAATGGCATCAATTTGGAATCACATACATCAAAGACCTGCTTGACGAAAATCTTAACTTTTTGACATATGACAAATTTCAAACAGCCTTCCAACTTCGCGTGCCATTTACAACTTACTACGGTTTAATAAGCGCCATTCCACGAAACTGGAGACGCGAAATTAAAAGAACAAAAATCCCGATCGCCGAAAATGACAATGTGTTACAACAACGTCCAACGCCCAAAGATTTCACCACCCGTGTTGTCTATGCAGCAATTAGAGACCACCAGTTTCAACCTCCCACTGCTGAACAAAAATTATTACGTTATGGCTTCTCGAAAGAATGCTTAAAGAGTGTTTATAACCTCCCCTTTGCTACCACGCTCGAAACAAAACTTGAAATTTTTCAATATAAAATTATTCACAATATACTTCCAACTAGATATTCGCTTTTCCGCATGAAGATATGTGACTCTGAAACCTGTCAGCTATGCAAAATGCAACCACAAACGCTGCCTCATCTATTCTACCGTTGTCCTGTTACCACCAAATTTTGGTCCGCGTTTCAAAATTGGTGGCTAGAAAAACACAAGAAAGCAATAACTCTCACAGAACGAAATATCCTATTTGGTTGGCATGATAACAACACAGAATCAAAAGACATTTTAAACTATGTCACTCTGGTGGCCAAGTATTATATCTTCTGTACTACCCAAGACAGCAATGATGTTCCCTTTGACTGCTTCCCTTCTCTACTTAAAAGCAAACTCGAAATTTTACAACAAATAGCAAACAAAAACAAAACCATTGACAATTTTAATAGGAATTGGAAACATTTTATTTAACATTAATTGTCTTCTACATAGTTACGCTTGCAATTTTTTCTCTCTTTTCATATTATAATTTCTGTAATAATCTAGTTCCTAGTTCCTAGTTCTTTTCTTTCTTTTTTTTTTTTGTTGTTGTTGTTTTTACTAAAATTTCAAATACTTAACACCACTTGCACTGTATTTACTTGTTGGAATCGAGATTGTACTTTTAATATTTATCAGTATGAGTATTGTAAATAAAATAAGTGGTAAATAAAAAATAAAAAAAATAAAAAAAAATGACTAGATGGGGAGGTGGCACCTTCCCTACCTCCCCCCACACAAGTAGAGAGCCATTGGATACTCTTTCGAGGATGGTACGGGTGACAAAATCCGGAAAAGGAACGCATGAAGGCGAATTGGGAAACACCATACGGGGAGGGCTGTCCGAATGGTACGAACAACCTTTAAATACGCCGCGAAAAGGTACTATAAATTCTTGAACCTTAACTCCCTCGGATACATAGCGGAAAATTTCTGAGGCTTTGGGGTAATCCTGCAAAATGACTTTCCAAAATGGCAGACACGAGGAGAGGTTTCCAGCCACAAAACTCCCTGGCGCTCTGAATCGCAACATGGAAGGAGAGGCGAAGGCCAATCCATTAGACACCATCTCAATAGAGGGCAACGGTCCGTCCCAGCTAACGGGTTTCCCCTCCCAATCACACCACTGTACGAGGCGAGGGTGAGCCTGTGCTTGCTCAAGGGCGACGGTAAATGGGGCGGAGGGACAAACCTAAGAAGGAGATAAATGAGAAATAGCTGACCTGGGAGAAAACCCAAAAAGGGAGGAAAACCACCCGCTAGCTAAGCCGGACCAGGAACTCGTCCTGAGACTGGTTGTAGGGCGTAATTAAGACTACCCTTCTGGTCACGGCAGGGAGCGGAGTGGGGGGTGGGGGGGGGGGGGGGGGGGTGAGGCCGAACGGTCAAGACTGGAAAATAAGGAAAAATATGTAACGAGACACACTTTAATGAAAAACAAAGAAAAGACGATAACAGTGTGCAAAAAATATATATCTAGAGATGCTTATAACCACCGCGGCGGAACTGGAAACACCGAGCTGCAATATGGCCTCTGCTTCCACAATTATAACAGACAGGGGGTGGACGCCTGGGATATGGTGCAGGGCGCTGTCCCGGATTCCGCGAGGGAGGTTGCGGAGCCACACGCTTGAGGGCCTTTTGAATCTCGTTTGCCACAGCAATTTCTTCCTTATCTCCCACGAGCTTTAACAGCAACTGTTGGAAAGCTGGCTCGGATAGCAACGGTCGTGTTTGGCGGAGTATCACACTGAATCGAGATGCTCGCTGGTCTGTTTTGTCCTTAGCGACATCTACCAAATGCTGCAAAGCTGCCAGGGCTGCGTGGGGGTCAAAAATGCCCGCCGGTCTGGCTAGGTGTTGGCGAAGATGAGCGAGGGCTGAGTTAACCGAGCTAGTGTCGTGGATTTCCTTCAGGGCAGCTAACTCCCTTTTGAGGGCCGCAATATCGTTCCCATTGTCGCCTGAATAACGGAAGGTACAGAAGTTGGGAGTTGAAAACAGGCACCCAAACAGCGAAAAGCGCTATAACTAACAAGAAACGCAATTACCAAAACAAGGTCTGAAAACGTAGTGAGAGTGAACTCGAGGACGCGAGCGGTATATCGCCGAGATACACACGGGAAGGCTACTAACGAGAAAAAACATGGGTGTAAACGAGGGTACGCAAAAATAGGGGCGTAGACGAACAAAAAGGGCTTAGTATACAGAACGGCAAATACCAGACAATAACGGCCCTTATGTCGGAGAATGATAAGATTAGGGGGCGATAAACGTTAAAGTAATGAACAGAAAGCCAAAAAGGGGATAACACACTAGGGATAACACACTTGGATCAACTAGGGTAAATGCTAAGTTGTATAACGAAAACTAGGATCTATCTGAACCCAAAAAAGGTGGGTAATAAGTCGACCAAAAAACTCTCGGGTCGACAAAAGACCAAAAAACTCTCGGGTTGGCAAAAGGCCGAAAAACCCTCGGGTCGACAAACGACCAAAAACTCTCGGGTCGACTAACGACCAAGACCTCTCGGGTCGACTAACGACCAAAACTTCTCGGGTCGACTAACGACCAAGACCTCTCGGGTCGACTAACGACCAAAAACTCCTCGGGTCGACTAACGACCAAAACCTCGCGGGTCGACTGACGACCAAAACGTCTCTGGTCGACTAACGACCAAAAATCTCTCTGGTCGGCTGACGACCAAAAACTTCTCGGGTCGACTAACGACCAAAACGTCTCGGGTCGACTAACGACCAAAACCTCTCGGGTCGATTAACGACCAAAAATCTCTCGGGTTGACTAAGGACCAAAACTCTCGGGTCGACTAATGACCAAAACTCTCGGGTCGACTAAACCACCAAAAACCCTCGGGTCGACTAACGACCAAAAACTCTCGGGTCGATAAACGACCAAAAACCCTCGTGTTGATAAAACGCGCGGGGTGGATACACGGCCATAAACCGTAGGGAGGGCTAGACCACCCCCGAGAGAAAGGTGGAACAAAAAATTGCGAAGAAATACTTGAATAAACCCTGGAGGTAAATGACCAAGCGAGGGAGTAACCAACAAAGGTATAAACAAATCCTAAATAGTAGATAAAAATGGACAAAATACCCAAGTAAAGGGGGGAGGGGACTAACTAAAAATCCCGCGAGTAGCTAAAGATAGAATGATAAAACAAAAAGATAAAACTGAGGGATAAACTAAAGGTGTAGGGCAAAAACAAAAACCTGAGGGCTGAATAACGAAAAAACCGAAGGTAAAACGCGATGCTAAGGAACAAAAGCGGGGCCAGGTACAACGCGGCGAAACTAGAAGGTGGAACGAGCCGTAAGCAAACGAAAAGGACAGACTTGGGCGAAATAACATACACGCGCGTAGAACATAAAACTGAGGAAGCCGGCGCGAAACCCTACCGGACACGAAGGCCGACATTGAAATAACAACCAGAAAGCGGCCAAAAAACTGAAAGCTAGTGGAAAGCGAGCAGCCGAATAAACGCAGTGAAGAAAACCAAAGGAATACACGAAACGCGAAACTAACTGATAGAATCCCAAAATGAATACAGGGAGAAACAAATAATTAATAAAAAATACCTCGTGGTCCTGTACGTTTGGTTGAACCGCCGCCGCGGCTTGAGGTTCCTGCTCTGGTTGTTGTCCGGCTTGAAGGTTAGCCAAGGCATCGGCGTTCGGTTGTAGTGGAGCAGCCATGACAAGGGCCGGAGAGAAAGGCTTCGGCGACCTGAAAAACGAAAAGCGAAATGCTCCACAACCTGAGGTTGACCGCGTAAACGTACTTGGCGAAATAGGCAGGGAAAACCAGAATAATTAGTTTAAATAGACAAACGAGATCCCTGGAGGCTATAGGGAAACGGGCTAGACACACCTAGGGTGTTAGGAGTATGTAAAAATTCCGCACGGGCTAGTTTCGTGATTATTTTAGCAATGAGAATAATGTCTCTATTGTGACCCGCGCGAAAAACCTCGGTTTTCTCGCGGCTTCGCCACTCGTTGATCGGCCTTCGGCCGATACGGACCGGCCTTCGGCCGGCAAGGCACAAAGCTCGCCGCGAGAATACCTCTGGTACCCAGGGTATAACCATTCTCGTTTTGGTATGAAATCACATTACGTAATAGTCTTTTACCCCATTCACACCAACGCTTAAACATGTTTAAATGTTGTTTAGTTTAAAACAGGTTTAGAAAAATATCTCCTAACCTCCCGTAATATTTGGAGTGTAATCTTCACTAAAAGAAACTTTATTGACTTTATTACCATTCCAGGTAGTTTGAGTCATATCCATTTCAAAACGTTCAAGATAGAGGCTATAACGTAGTTAAACTAAACAACATTTAAACATGTTTAACTGTTGGTGTGAATGGGGCATTTGTCCTATCGTTGAAATATGGGAAAGTCAAATAAAAGAGTTCCTGTTTCTCGCTTAGCCAACCGCACCCAAAAAAGCTTCATATATAAGTGCCTAGTAAAACAGTTTTTACTGTGTAAGCCAACTACCATGAAAATGAGGTCAGAAAAATGGTGTATAAAAATTGAAAATATCTTAGGAAACTGCTTTAACGTATTATCTAGACAAAGGATGGTTTGAAGCAACTTTATACAAGTCTTCAGGTTGATGATAGATTAAACGCCTTTTTAACAGGCGCCCTCCAGCCTCTTAATAATATGCACAGCTCTGTATTTTTTATTTCAATAAGGCACAGTTAGTCCAATAAACTTGGGATAACAAACAAAGCGCTTTGTTTTGTCATTTACCATTCATAGGCCTACGAAAAGATAAATTTAGTTTTAGATTAACACGACGTGTATTTGAAAAGCTCCGGTTTAATTATTAGTAACTCACGGAACATATAACGAAGCTGAAAGACTTTGCTACTCCCAGCGGCGCGGAACGCGTAGAATGGAAAATCCAACATTGTTTAGAAAAAGGGAAACCATCCTAGGGTGGGGGGGGGGGGGGGGGGTGGGGAAGTACCCAAAATTGTTGTTTTCCAATTAATGGGACACTGTTCCTGTTCATATACCGTGTTTTCACTATTATGGGAAGGGTAGGAGCTAGTCTTAAGCTTGCTTTATTAGCTTGAAATATCGACCGCCTGTCGTGAAATTAAATTCGATGAACTGTGATGCACTTCCAACCTTGCAAGCCTGCATTTTATCCCCAAACTACTGCTTCTATTTTGCTCTATAGAATATTTTTATCCAATTACGTTGTATATTTGGTGGTATTTGGCGATATAACATAGATTAATTTTGTTTTTTTCGGCGAGACAGTGCCCCTTTGAAGAGTGTATTTTGATGCTGTTATAAGCGGGTGCATATCACCCAGTCTGACTGCTGGTTTTTGGACTGGATGTTTTAAGGTGATGTTATACGGGACGATTCGCAACGACGAGTTTTAGCGCAACAAAATTAACGACAGGTATGTTAGACGAAAAAACTTGAGTAAATTTCGTGTTTTTGCGTTGCAAGTTTTTGAAGCTGATTCAAAAACTTCGCAACGCAAACATTGCGAAAAAAATCGTCAGCGCACCCATATTGCACTAAAAATCGTCGTTGCGAATCGTCCCGTGTAAGGGCCGATTTACACGGTACAACTTTGTCGCATGCGACACGCTTAAAACATGCTTACGACATGCTTACAACACGAATTACTCCGTTTAAATCAACTCAAGTCATGTCGTAAGCATGCCGTAAGCGTGTCGCATGCAACAAAGTTGTACCGTGTAAATCAGCCCTAACAAAAAGTGTGGGTTTAAGGGACCTTAGGTGATTAGAAAAGTCTATTTTGTAGTTTGATTAATTACCAATGTCAATAAACACTGTACGTTCAAAACATTCAATTACTTCCGTTGACACTTTTCTCAGCAGGTGGTTTCAACGCCGACCTCTTTGAAATACTCCCAAGTATTAATATGCATCATGTCAAAAATCATTGGTGCGCAAAACTCGCCTATTTAAGGGGACAGTGTTCCATACTTTATGAGTTCATAGCGGAGCACTTGCCAGGCGCAACCAGAACCTGTGCCCGTCATTTTTCATGGTCATGGCTAGCGGAATGTTTCGCGGGCGCGCGTGTGCCCGCCCTCCATCCGCCCGCCGTCGCGCAGGACCGGACTAGCTCCGCCGTCGCGCAGGACTAGCTTGCGGGCGAGTATGACGTCGCAAAACATGCGCGTACGACGTCATGTTGAAACCAAAGTGAGGCTTTGTTTTTCGCGCGGTTACACGGCCGAATGTCACGTCAGCTAGAAAAACACTTTGATGTTTTGCTGTGAATTTACTAAGCGGAGAAAACCGTTTAAATTAAAGACGTTATTTCCCTGAATATTTCGCGGTTTGCTACTCAAGACAAGGATACTAATTAAGGGATAATCAGAAGCCGCTTTAGTGGAAAAAGACGAGCTTTCAGGGATAAAATCTTGCTTCTTTGCTATTACGTTTTTATCAAATGCGGGAGATGTTTGTTTTCTACGGATTTCAGAACCAGAAGCGGAGATTTGAATTTCCAAGCAAGCGAGGGACTTAAAGGTAAAACAGAATACAGTTTTCGATGAGAATTTATGTCGATATCAATCTGTGAGTAACTTTTTATTGGTGTTATTGTTAGTTTTGGAGAATTGATTTTTAAACGTGCTTAAATTCAGTTGTATCGATCTCTTGAATTTCATCGAAGAAAGCTTGAACTCGATGAGCTATAATTACATGTAAATGGTACGCATTTTGCTTTTAAACGTAAGCTAATGGAGATTTGAATAAATTTTTTCGAAAGAAGATTGTGTTGTCCATTTTTATGTGTTTGTTCATTCATTAGATAGTTTGAAAAGCGATTTTATGTAAACAAAACAAGACTGATTTTATAGTACAGTTCTATCTTCACCCGCATCGCCTTATGCAAATATGTTTTTGTATTTTTGCAATTTTTGATTTTCAAATCAGTTTCTCGCGCAATTTTTGACAAACAAAAACTGTATTTTATTCGGAAACTAGTGGTACTAGTTATTCTAGACAGAGAAAAGTTGTTTTTGTGAACTTTTGTACGGTCTATAAAAATGTACTATGCAGACGGTCGCGTAATACTGTTTTTGAGAATTGCTAAATTTGAAAATAGCCCGTTCGTCAATCTTAATTCTTGTGCTTCCAACCTTTCACCTAAGATGAGTTTCACCTTAGTTAAGTTTCACCTTAGTTAAGCTTGTTCAAAGTGCGACGCTGTTAGCCTTGGGCTATCTATATATATTAGTAAACAGTATTCTGTACAGTCAACTCTCTCTTAACGACCACTGTCTTTTTCGACCACTTCCCGTAAGCGACCACTTTGTAAATAATCGTTTTGTTTCTTAGTCAAATACTGTTTGTCTTGATTTTTCTCTTAAGCGACCACCTCCCTTAAGCGACCGCTTTTTCCTGCACCAAGGGTGGTCGCTTAAGAGATAGTTGACTTATTACAAATGAAATGTTTGTGTTTTCGATGACAAAGTTTATTTTTTAACGTTTTTATATAAATTTAAATTAAAATTAGCATTATTATATTAGTTTAATTAGGATAAGTTATTTTTGTATATATTAATTTTTACAATAATTTATAAATGTAATTAGCTTAGTAAAGTCGCGCACCCGAGCCAGAAGGCTCATAACGGCCGGAGCTTAAACCCGGTTTCTATAGCATGAAGCGACTAGGAATATTGCTACTCCCCCCTGGATGGGATGCTAGTCCATCGCAGGGTTACCCCCAGCATTTTGTCGCCGGTACCCATTTATACACCTGGGTGGAGAGAGACAGTGTGGAGTAAAGTTTCTTGTCTAAGGAAACAACACGACGACAGAGACCAAGCTTCGAACCACCGACCTTCAGGTTGAAAGTCCGACGCGCTAACCACTACACCACCGTGCTGCCCACAATTACGCAGGGCCCCAATGGATATCAGTCTAGAGCTGAATGGGCTACCCTGCATAAATAATATTTTAATAATAATAACAAAGAGAAAAGCACCGATGGAATTGAACGAGATGCCTCCTACTTCAGTGTATCAACTGAGATTTTTAGCACAGGTGAGACAAAGCAGGAGTCAGATTCTGCTGTTTCTCTTCATAACAGAGTTGCGCGCGTCATAGTCGATGATTTAAGGCAGGGAGGAGGTGACCTATATTCACACATAGAGCAAGTGTAGGAAACGCAGTCTCCTCAAACAGTGTAACAGAAGAAGATTCAGAAACTAAACAAGACATTCATGTGCCAGAAGCAGTAGAGGAAGTGGTCGACCATATCCAAGAGTGGCCAGAAAAGCCGGCATTACCGATTGAAAATTTGCCACCTAACGTTGATGAGGAAGAAAGCAAGGAAAAAAACATTTAACCAAGTAGTGCCACATACAACAGCAGAATGTGTTGAAAAATTGCTTCAATATTCCACAATAAAAGACGAGGACAAAGTTTATTCCATTCTCTGGGATTTTGGTGGACAGTCAGTTTACTATGCTACCCACCCAATCTTTCTCACTGAAAAAGCAATTTACCTTCTGGTATATGATCTTAGCAACGATCCAAATGAAACAGCCACTTCTGTTGTAATGCAAGGTGTTTTTAAGAAGAAAAAAGACAGTCACTGCACAAAGACCAATGAAGATTATCTCCACTTTTGGTTGTCCTCAGTGTCCTCTCTGGCAAGTCAACATATGAGCCATTCCGAGAGTTTGGGCTCTGGGAAGTTGCCAAAGAAGTTACCTCCAGTTATCTTAGTTTGCACCCACGCGGACAAATGTGTCCCTGCCAAAGAGCTAACCCGCGAAATATATGGCTCTCTACGGTGCGAGACAAAGCCCTATGGTGAACACTTGTCTAAAAAGTACTTTGTCGTGGACAACACCAAGTCAGGCAGTGGAGAAGAGTGCCCAGATGTTAAACGTTTAAGAGATGAAGTACTTGCAGTTGCTGAGCAGCTCCCACAGATGAGGCAGTTCATTCCAATCAAGTGGTTAAGTTTTGAAGAGGCACTTAAGTACAAGATCGAGATAGGTGAGCCATTCATCTCCCTCGATGAAGCAAGAAGAGTTGCACGTGACGAATGCGGCATTGATGATGATCAACAATTTGACACATTGCTTAACTTCTTACACGACCAGAGAATTGTGATTCATTTTAATGACACGCCAAAGTTGAAGAACACGGTGATTTTAGAGTCACCCTCAGTGGTTGATCGATCTGTTCAGGAAGGTAATAACTGTCAAACCTTACGATCCTACAGCAGATGATCATGAGGAGCGATGTGAAGGACTGTGGAGAAAGCTTGAGACTGAGGGTATCCTAGACGAAAACCTCTTACAGATCGTGTGGGGGCCCTTGCTTAACGAGGAAACCACAGAGAACCTCGTTGCCGTCATGGAGAAGTTTAGCTTGTTGTGCCATTTGCCTTCCGTGGACAAGCAGAAGCAACAATATCTTGTGCCATCCATGCTGATGTCCCATCCAGATGAAGTTGCCAACAAGCTCCTTGCAGATGAATTCATTCCTCCACTTTTTATACGATTTAGACAACCGCGTCCCCTTGACTACCCATGTGAAGCCGCTGGTGTTTCATCTGTCTCAGAACATCTCCAAGTGCCTCTGGGGTTGTTCCCACGACTTGTAATCAAGTTCCTTCAGTGGTGTGTCAAAGCTGGATTCAAACAATTGTACAAGAATATGTACCAGAACTTTGCCAGGTTTCCTATCCTTCCCAAGGGCTACTCGGCAATCCTACTCTGCCATTCCTTTTCCATCGAGATCGCAGTTCACAGAGATCCAGATACTACATCTGACAACACGAATGTGACTGTTGGCTGTAAAGTACGACGTCAAATTGAATCAATGCTTCAAGACTTGCGCGAAGAATGCTTTTGGTTGAATACCATGGAATACGAATTTAGTGTCATCTGCCCTGTCTGCTGTAAACAGCGTTCAGTCCGCTACTGCCACAAGCATCACACAAGTGGTTGTGAGAAAGAAGAGTGCCTTCACTTATGGTCTGAGACCGAGTTGCACGATGAGCAATTCTGTAGGACGGATGCTTTTGCTGAACGTACAGAAGTTCCAGTGAAGGAGTTTGTACACTGGTTTAGATTCCTGGGGATGAAGCAAGCTTTTAGCCAGCAGGGTGTCCAGGCGTCCTGTGGACGCCCACTTTTTGAAGAAAGTTCATGAAAATTGCACCTAATCCTTTAAAAATTTATGATGGGAAATATCTTCAGGACGCCCACTTTTCAATTTCTGGCTAAAAGCCTGGGATGAAGGTAATTTAAGTGCCTACAACTGTCAATTTTATAACTCGGCTCACTGGAAAAGCATTTTTTTTTTATTATAATTATTATTATATTTACACTAGTACATCACTTACAGCAATAATTTACATATTTACATACTATTACACTTACAAATTACAAGTCTCTTACTTTAGCACTACTACATCCATTACTACGTTACATTTACACACTACACTTATTTACCTACTACATCATTTGTTTTTCTTAAAATCATCAATTATTTAAGTGAAAGTGATCCCGACTGTTTTTAAATAAAGATGATGATGATGATGATGATGATGATGAATCGTTGAATGAATGAATGAATGAATGAATGAATGAATCGTTTATTAAAATCAATACTTGCAATCCGTAGATTGAATTACTATCAATAAAAATTTTTCAATGACTTGAGATGAAAATGGATCTGAATATAAAATATTGATATAACTGTTGCAATCATAAATACTAAGCGAAAAATATACTAATTATTATTTAATTAAAATCTTCCAAGATTTAAAACGCACGCTAAAATGTGGCATCTGCAGTAAAGTAGGGAATAAAACAGCATTTGAATCTCTTGGTCTTGATTTGCGGCAGTTGATATTTTCTATTAGACGTAAGGTTATACTTTTCGATTCTTTTGAATGCGAGACTCTGGTAGCAGATTACGTAGTATATGATAACGATCCTGCTCTATGGAAGTTAAAAAGTTTGCAACATAGATCCGTCCTTCTTGCGCAAAGGGTTTTCAACCCTGCCCTTTTAAGGACTTCCTTGTAATTGTTGCCAGGCACAAACGACTGATTTTTAAACAACGCTTCAATGTGCTGGAAGTAGTGGACCCGAAGTCCAAACAGTTTACAGTTTACAGTTTACATTTCTGCACTTGAAAAACCTTTTCATCTCGCACGCGGTCGAAGATCTTACAAGTCACGTGACACTGGTCACGAGTTCTCTATATTGCAATTACGTCATCTCACATAAGCATTGGTAACGTTGCCTTGCATATAGGCGCACCTTTAAATAGGGGCGCTTTACATATAGGGGCGAATTCACGCACGATGCGTGACGATATTCCAGAAATAAAATGGAAATTAACGCTAGAACTTCTTCACCTTTATACTTTATTTAGCACCAGACAGGCTCCTAATGATCTTTCTCGGGCAACTGCCATTAATACTTGGGAGCCGTGCATATAATGACAAATCAATGTTAATATTTATTTTGTACAATATCAGTCTTGGGTTGGAGGTGACTCGAAATCCTTTTTGTAATCCTAAAACGTTAGCTACTCACAGCAAATAAACGTCTTGATATAATTAAAACAGGTGACTTACATTTGATGGCGCCTTACAAAATGTTAACAGGCTTTCATGCTATTTCATGTTAACGTATTCATGCATACCGCTTATAACACAATCGCGCGCGATGTCACGCAAGGTTACCTTCCATTTTGGGGCGAGTTCATCGCTTGTTCCACAATCGCGCGCGATGTCAGCCAAAATTACCTTACATATAAGAACGCCTAACATGCATATAGCCCTTGAAAGCTGCTTATAAAATGTTAAGTCTGAACTTGCAGAGGTCAAAATAACAAAGCTCGCCGTATAATCTGTTAAAAAAACAGTGCCGAGGTTAACCTTAAGCGACTAGCGATATACGGAACTCGCCTCCATTACAAATATTGACAAAATAAGATAGAATTGTTACTTAAAGCAAATAATTTAGCTCTTAAGTATATTTCATAACTTCAAAGTCCATTTCATATTAGTAAAAGCTTTTCTCCACAAATAAAGGGTTGTACAATATTTCAAAATACTTGTCACGCTTGTTGTCACGCGACCGTCATACCAAA
This sequence comes from Cladopsammia gracilis, assembly GCA_022457155.1. Lineage (NCBI taxonomy): Eukaryota > Metazoa > Cnidaria > Anthozoa > Scleractinia > Dendrophylliidae > Cladopsammia > Cladopsammia gracilis. The sequence goes on along the minus strand of JAJGOT010000150.1, from coordinate 714,706 downwards.
CAAACTGAAATGAGAAAATCAGAGCCTGCTATCATTGTAAAACAGCGGTTTATCAATAGAATATAATGTATTCCTTGTAAGCTTTCCACTTTGATCTTCGGATTATGGAAGCGTTTGTTAGTCGGGAAGAATGCCAAGTCTGCCCGACTTATAAATTCACTTTGTTTCCGGCCGTAAGAAAAGTCTTTTTCATAAGTGTTTTGTAGCCTGCGCCTAAGTGTTTCTGTTTTAAGTGTTTTTATCTCCTGTAAGTTAATGTTTAGCTTACAGGAGTTTATGTGGGCTAACATGCATTCTTTATGCATTTTTGTTAGCAAAAAATGCGTTAGATACTATTAATAGACTTTTTAGTGAATTTGTGGGGACATTCCTAGTGCATATTTGTTAGCAGATTTGTGTTAGATATGATCAATAAGAAAACAAGAGTCGAGTTGCATATTTTTTTAATACAGTGGTTTATTTTGACTTGACCTTCACAGTGAAGAAATATGCGTGTTAAAATTTCATATAAAATCTGCCACGCTGTTTGCCTATTTCGAAAAATGCCTCGGAATATATTTTTTCAGTTAGGTAACATTCCTCCTGTTTGATATCTCTTTTTCATAGCGATGATTTTTAAGGCGTACGATTATGAATTCTATGATTTTTTGGGGAACATGTTGCAGCATATATTTCATTGTATCGAGCGTCAAAAAGTGTAACGTAATGTAATCTCACCTAATGTAGACTGTGGTCAGATATTTGGCACGCTAGAAGCGCGCTTGGCTAATATCCTTTACGATGCGTTTTAATGTTTGCCCAGTCTGGTTTGTCAAACTTTTTGCTTCAAGACATTTGGTATTATCATGTTATAGCACTGCGTTTTTTATAGCACTGCGTTTTTTATAGCACTGCGTTTTTAGCACTGCGTTTTTCCCTTTATTAAAATAAAGGGAAAAGAGAGTTTGAGGTAAGCTGACATTGCTCACTGAGAATGGTTGTATGCTGTACGTTTACAATGAAGTTTTGTTGAAATAATGTGTTTGTTCATTTCCATGTTATATCGCCAAATGTCACCAACTATAAAACTAAATTGGATTAAAAGATTCTCAAGGAGAAAAACAGAAGCAGTAGTTTGAAGGAAATGTGCGGGATTAGAAGAATGGAAGTTGATTACGGTTAAGCAATTTTGATTACATGACATGCGGTCAAGAAATATTCAAAGTTTCGATTCTGGTGGAATCTTGTCGTTATTTTGTCTTTTTAATTCATATTTTTCTGCGTTCATCACTTTTGGCTATTTTTTTCTTCCTATTTTCGGATCATGATAAAGCAAGCTAAAGCAAGCTCCTGGTCATAATCATGAAAACACGATATTTCTGTCGGGACAGTGTCCCTTTAGGCCCAGTTCAAACGTCGAACTTCACATGTGCCGAACCTAATGTAAATGAGCAAAATCTATTCTTCTTGCTAATTTGCATTAGGTTCGGCACATGTGAAGTTCGACGTTTGAACCGGGCCTTAGTTAAAAATGCCCTCGGTTAATTTACCCTGCATTTGCAAGTTATAGAAGCTGAACAAATTAACAAACAATAGGTTTTAACGAACTAGTGCTTTAAATTTCCTTGCATTGTAGGTTGACAAACAAATATAGAACTTTTCAATAAGTGTGCTTGTAAAGCGATCAGAAACAATTTCACGAACGCTTTTGTAAGATGTGAATAAAAGAATTTTATTTTATCAAGGGGACTGTTTTAAGCGACATTATTTTATTTTTAGTGAGTCATCGTACAGTGCACGGTGCCAGGATTCCAGGATTCCAGGATTCCCATTTCTATTCCCATTTCTCCTATTTCCCACTTCCCATTTCTATTACCGAACCAATTACAATAAGTAAGGAAATTAAAATTACTTAAATTACAATAAAGAAATCTAGAATAAAAATTAATTAATTAATTAAATTAAATTCATTTATTAATTGTAAAACAATCACAAGTACTATTGACTATTTTTTGTTCTTGTTTCCATTGCTTGAGTGACAAAAGCAGCAGTTAGCCTGCTAATATGTTGATCAGTATCAAAAAAAAAAAAATAAACCTCATGATAATCCAAATCTATTTTGTTTAATAATATTGTCAAAAAAGATATTTCGTAGCTCATCATATAACATACAGTGCATACAGTGAAATAAAAAAAGTGATTTTCGTCTTTAACTGAATTAAGTGTACAGTGGGAGTTTTAGGGGTTGTAATTCGACCATTTTCAATTCTTAAGGTGTGATTTCCTATCCTGAATTTAAAAGTAATTTTTCTATGTTCAGGATATGGTTAATTAAATCGGAGTATTTCGTTTCACTTTTAAAGATCGAATAAAATTTAAGTTTTTTTATTTGCATTACTGTAGATTGAGTTGGTGATTTTTTAGACGTGTAAAAATATTCTGTTTTGCCTTTGACAAGAAAAAAGATGGGATGCTTAAGTTTATCGCAGTCTTCTCAATATTGAAGTTTGTACAGAAAGAATCAATCTTACTAAACAAACCTGGTTTTTTTTAGCCATATCATTAGAAATGATTAAGCAGAGTTTTGCAATACTGTCATCAGGTTGATTTTCCAGGTCAAACAAACCAATGTCAAACAGTTAGGTTTCAGTGAGGTTCGGGGTTTTAGTTCATTTTTGTTTTTACTTTTTTAGGCCTCATTTTGGTTCATTTTGGTCAAAAAGATTCGTGCCCAATTTAGTCTCTGCTTAAAGAGATAATTGTAGTACGGATAGTCCTTAGATTTTTCCTATCGATGGTTTTAATATATCTGGTATTCGAATCTATAGCTGTGAAATGGCTTATTTACGCGTCATAAGCTCTTAAAAAGAGGCAGGCCAAACACGATTCCCACTAGTCGCAAGAAGTATTTAAAAGCCTTTAAAATAGCTTTCCCAAGTAGGTTTACGAGGTATTTGTCCCTTGCTATAGATCACTGTTAGGATGTTACAAGTCGCAATTATCTATCCACTTTGCTCGATAATATTGACCCATTGATCTTTGGATAATTTCTCTAATGACAGGATCGATCCCGGAGGATTTCATGCCATAGCCATGACTATAATTATTTTATTTCTTTATGTATTCTCTACACTGTCCTGGCATATATTAGGGTTTCTTTGGCCCAGACTCGTGTTGCAAAATAAATGGCAATCGGCTGAAGATTATGCTACCGCTGTGGAAATATTAGGATCAGTAAATAGGCCGTGATAAGTGTCCACAGCCTGCGGCGTGCAAGACTTGTGAGAAAGTGTTTCTTGATCATGTACAAGTGTCTATTAAAGATCCAAGAATGAATATGCAATCATTTTCAGGAGTAATAAGCTCCTGTCATGTTCCAGTATTGGAATCACGACTTCTTGCAGGTAGTTTTAGCTCTTTAGTTTATTCTTTTGTTGAGTAGTGACCTGGAGCTAGACAGAACTTCCGTTGTCTTATCATGGCATTGCGATCACTGCATCCAATAGTATATCCGGCTCTGTACGCGAAGAACAGCTTCACTTGTAGAGTTGTACCAATGTATCTTGAATTCATTGAGACATACACGAGACTACACAACGTATCTTTTGTACAACAAGCGCGTAATTCTCGTGAAGTAATGTTGTGCTCCATGCGTTCCATAATAATGGAGTAATTCCATAGTAATGGAGTAAATGGAGTAATGGAATAAATAAAAAAAAATCCACCCGGTTATAGGCCCATCGGTAACAAAACATTACTCCGGTTATACCCATTAATTCCTTATTCCTTTCTTAATTCCATAACAGAAATTATTTACAAAAGTTTACGCCAATATGAAATTAACTCAAAGAACGCTTCTTTATGGCAATACTTTTGCTTGCCAGCCAAAACACCCTTACGAAGTTACATAATCCCAGGGCTTATAAGCAGCATTTTACGGTATAGTCTCTGTAAAAAATAATCACAAAGAAGTATAAAAAGAGATAGGCCAAACACGACTCCCACTAGTCGCAAAATGTATTAAGTAGCCTTTAGAATAGCTTTCCCGAGTATACCTGCAAGATATTTGTCCCGTTAGATTACATTAGGCATATATTAGGGTTTCTTTGGCTCAGAGTCGTGTTGCAAGATAAATAAGTTTATGTTATCGCTATGAAAATGTTAGGATCAGTAAATTTCTTTGTTCGTGATGTACGTGTTTAAGTCTGCGACGTGCAAGGCTTGTGAAAGAGTGTTTCTTCGTCACTCTGAGATGTATGTGTCTAAGATCCAAGAATGAAAATGTCAAAGACGACCACGACAGCTCTAGCAACTATGTTTAGTTCATTTCTGTTCTTGGTATTAACTGTTTGTTAATAGTGACACTGATTCAAACAAAAGTTAAGATGAGGGGATGAATACTGAGTAAGTTTACAAGAACTAGATTTCCACCTGAAACAGATTTTGACGATAAGATTGATGATGATCCCAATAATGAAAACAGAGAACAAAGTTGTAAAGAATTTTACTTGAAAGGAGGAATGAAACTTTTTCGCAGAATAAAAGCTAAATCATTCATTTAGTTATGTTTAATATAAAGGATGTTGAAGATTAATTGCAGAGAGCTCTTGATGCTTATCCCATGTAAAAATAAGATTTCAGCAAGTAAAACATGTTATATTCGAAAGGAAAGAAAGGAGAACTCTTAAGAAAAAGCAACATCAAAAACAATATTCGGACATAATATGACAGCATTGCATGATGGGAAAAACTTACAGGAGATAGCCCAGAGGGCACTTTGCATGCAATAGTGATTGCGAAAGACTGATTAAAAAAAAGCTGCTTAGTCTTTTTCAAGGAGCGCCACTTAAACAATCTGAAAAACGGTTCCCTTAAAAAAGGTCTGTTGCTTTATTGGTTGATGATCGACAGGTGTAACATGTTTTACTAGACACACTTGAACTATTGTGCTAGATCGGACTGTTTTATAAACAGACATCGTAAATTACGTAACCTGGGCCGTGCTGACCATAACATCAATTATTAATAAAAAAAAATCATTAATAAAAAAATTATTAATAAAAAAAAAATCGAGACATGATTTGATGTCACATAACAAAAGACAAAGTGCATTTGTGAAACCATCTGAAGCATGTTAAGGCATGGTTCAGAGCCTAATTTGCATAAAATCTGAAAACGATCGTAACTTTGAGGTGATTTACATAAACGGCCTCAAACTTAGCAGCAGGATAAAACTTGATAACCTTAAACCACTGTTTACTTTAAATGCCGAATATTTGCATCACGTGACCTGTTATCATTGTTTTATTACACAAAAAGAAAATTGAAAATGGGGTGCCGAGATGGCATATGATGGATATAAATTGAACCGTTAATGTATTTGTATGGTTCTCCCTTATATGAATCTGGCCGGAATGGTTGACCATGATTTACAGTTAAAGGGTTATTTCGTACAAGAGGTCACTTGACATATTTTCTCTCTTAATATCTTGATAATAAAATAAAAAAGTTGTTCATTCCGGGCACGGATAGTCTTTATGCATGAAGTCAAAAAATTGCGTATGACTTTCTCTTAGCCAAAGTTAACCATCCTTACCCCATTTGAAGTTTCCTTTTTGTCCAAATTATGACGTCATCAGGCACGTGACCACAATAATTAAACCTTAAGGAATTTAAGGACGCTAAATCCAGTTTGATGTATCCTTTTTGTGATTGTTAGGGCTAAAAACACATGACTTCCAAAGGGAAAAGAATTTACTTCGCGGGGGATCTACACCAAGAGACGAGCCATGCCTTAACATGCTTGAGTATTAAGAGTCATTTATTGCTTTTCTGTACCAGTTGAGCATTGTGAATTGAAAAAATTTCTTCCATCGCATAAAATCACCTTCTCAGTGAAAGGAATGGCTTTCAAGTAGTCTTGGTTGTTATCGTAGTTTGTGCTTAAACTACTCGGATAGCTTGAAACTAGCAAAACTGGTTCAAAAGCAATTAATGAACCTTTCCAGGAGGATCCCGGTTTGTGCCTTGTGCCCTGTTACTTCAAACGGTTACTTCTCGTCTATAAGCTCTAAATGACCAAGCACCCGGTTACATTAAAGATATGATCATTCAAAAGCCTACAACAAGATTCTACCTTTGCCATGTTTGCCTTTGCTCGCTCCAGTCCATTTTTAACCCGTGAATATACGCGCATGCGTAATGAACGGGTTATCGGTAACGGCGACAGATATGCAAATGAGTCCTCACTCGCTCACTCCTTCCATCAGCTGTAAACTTAGTGACGTAATGCTTTGTTACGAATGCGTTTTGTAACAAGAACAGCGTGAATCCAGCGATAACAATAACTAAATTGGTGCAAACGAATATAAACAACAATAAGCTTAAAAATGTTTCGCATTTGGAGTCTTTAATGCAACGTTAAAATCGATCTAAAAAAAGGTAATTTTCAACTGAGACACGCGTTTTGATGGTTATCTACCTTCAAGTAATAAAATTTATCCTATTTTAACTCAGTGGTCACGGTGGTCGAGTGGTTTAAAGCGCGGATTTGCAGCCGAAAGGCCCAGGTTCGAATCTCGCTCGGGCCGTTCTTTATTATTCTTTCTTCTTCGGACTGAACATTATGAAAGTGATGTACTTTTTTTTTTTATTTTTTGCGTTTGTCAAAAATCCTTACCTTTAATTTAAAAATATATATATTGAACCGTGACAGAGTGAAAACATAAGCTTACCGCAATATTGAGTTACGCTAGCATTTCAAATTCGCACGTCGTCTCTAAGGAGCCTTTGATTCAAGTCAGTGGTCATGGTAGTCGAGTGGTTTAACGCGCGGACTAACAGCCGAAAATTCCCAGTTTCGAATCTCTCTCGAGCTGTTCTTTTCTTTTCTTTTTTTTTTTTCTTCGGACTGAACATTATGAAAGTGATGTACTGTATTTTTATTTTTTGCGCTTGTCAAAAATCCTTACTTTTAATTTAAAAAAAAAAATTGAACCGTGACAGAGTGAAAACATAAGCTTACCGCAATATTGCGTTACGCTAGCATTTCAAATTCACGGGTTGGCTCTAAGGAGCCTTTGATTATAGAACAACTTATACACCTGGCCATATGTACGTTCGAGCTCTACTGTGGGAATTATAATCAAAGGGGTCTGAGAGCCATCTCGTTAATACGAAACAAGATGTTGAAGGTTAATTTTAAGGGCGAACTTAAGCGGCCACTTGTTATCTTGAAACAAAGACAAAGAAAGTCTAGCCTTATTATTTTTGAGTTAGCAAACAAATGACGGCATAACTAAACATTCTAAAGACGTAAAAGCTAAACTCTGAAGGTGTAGTACACATCACCATGAAAGCCACATGAGTCATTTCAGGCCTTTCAACGGTGTCAATTCAGTAAGTGCGTGTCAATTATTAAGGGTCCACCTTCATCCAAAAGACGTTGCGGTCGTTTGTTTTTGTTTTGAAATGCTCCATTGTTCATACGCGTGATCTCATTGGTTGCATGCTTTCGAGCGTGAATTTCGTGTTACACGAAATTCAGTACAGAAAGTGATCACGGCGCGCACTGCATTTTGGGTGAAGGTGGGCCTTTAAGATCATATTTTTATAGGATAATGACATCGACTATGACCTTTCATATTATGATAGAGTACAAGAAAGACAACAACATCTTGACTATATATTTGATTATTTATTGGTAGAACACGAAGTGTGTTTGGATATATGGATTTATCCAGGCACTACTTATGATTAAATTTACAATTAGAAGCTAGGTGTTTACATGCGTAATGCCGGTATGAGGTTCGTGCCGGTATGAAAGTCGTGGTTTACACCCATTACATTCTTTCAGGAGACCGATTTAATAATGAAAAGAGTAGTCGCACCACGTTCACATAATACCAGTACAAGATTTCGAACCGGATCGATTAATCTCGACCCAGTACAGCTAAGCTCAGTTGGTATAGCGCCATTCTACAGAGCGGGAGGTGGCGGGTTCGAATCTCGGCCGAACCAACACTTGGGGTCTTAAAACAACTGAGGACGAAGTGCTGCCTACATCATCTGCAAATGGTTAGATCTTCACGTGGTTCGGATGACCTCGTAGTAATAGTGGTCCCGTCTCCGATAGGGAAGTAACAGAACCACTGTGAAAGTAACAAAACCCTGGCTGTGACCACACTCAGTGCCATACACTGTTTATGGGTGGGGTGGGAGAGATCCACATTAGACCCATAGCGGCTGCCTGAGCCGCCTTCATAAGTTGACGTCCAGTCTCATTCTCATAAGTGTATGTTAAGCGCCATTAGGCATGTGATGCGATGCGAGAGCGAGGACTAGCCCACACCACCTCGAGACTGATGAACCTCCTCCCTCCACAAATCTCTATCCCTCATCAGAGTCTCCAGCTCAGTAGTGTTCTTCATTCCTGCGTCCCTCGGTAATGTGTCCACGTAGGTAGAATACCGTCAACCTCTTCCCGTAGTTCCTTGAGTAGGTTCCCATAGTACAAGTCGGCTGGCTTTCAGCTCCAGATGCCGTACACTGTGTCGTGCCAGCCGCATTCTTCTCTCTCTGACCTTGTCCGCCAATCTGGGGAGGTCGTCGTTGTACAAGTCGACATTGTAGATGTTATCCTTCCAGCTGACATTCAGCGCCATGCCAACATGCGCGTGTACACACCGTCTAACGCCTTTTCCTATTGCACTGTCAATGTCAAGGATTCGGCTCCGTACAATAAGTTCTGACCCAACGGCAGCCACAAAGAGGCGCTGCTTGAGGTCGTCACTCATTTCTGACTTCCATATCCGCTTCATCCCATGTAGGGCGCGCCATACGAGGGCTCTTCTTTTCTGTGGAAGCGATCCAGGCTCCTATGTACTTCACCATCATCTTTATTTAAAAAACACGGGATCACTTTCATTTAAAAATGCTCTTCCAGTGAGCCGTGGACTACTTCCATACAAAAATAAAAATTATTAAACTAAATATAACTATCATAAACCTACATCTAACCTTATATAATAAAATGAAATCTCTGACAACTTCTAGTGTAGTTCCATTGGAGGTTGTCAATGTTGTGTCTTGGGTGTTGAAAGCCATCACCTTCGTCTGCGTTCAAGTGAAGGCCAATCTTTCCCCCTTGCTTTCTCGTTTTCATTTTTATCTTTGGACCGTAGATCTTAGCAGATCCGTTATGCTGCGTCATTTTTTCACATGGTTTGGCCATGTTCCCTCTGGCAGATAGTTTTGCTATCGCCGCCTAGTTCAACGCAACAGTGGCATGATACAGTCGAACCTCTGGTTGCGACCACTTCTCGAAAGCGACCATCTCTCCTCAGCGACCAGTTTTCCAAAATACCAAAAGTTTCGAAGTCAGAACCTCTCAGGTTAGCGACCACTTTTAGAGCTAAAAGTTTGAAATTTTATTTTGTTTTTAACCTCCCGTAAGCGACCACTTGACAGATAATAGAGCGAAAATTGGATAATGATGTGTTGTAACATTATCGCATTCCTGGGTAGTATAAGAGACGGACATTTCTCAATCAGAAGTACCGTTTTTTTTTTTCGAAAAAAATCACCAGTAATATAAAAGTGCTGTCAAATTTAAAGCTTGCAATCCAATCCTTATTAGTTCATGTTCAGTTCCTCTAACGTTTAGAGAACATTAAAGATTCAATTTGTAACTATCATGAGACTTGTTCCGTTCGCCGTATTAAGTAGTTTATTAGAAGCGAACCATGAAACTCTGAATACGTATGTTGGAAATTAAAGCTTAAATATTTTTGCGGCTACAAAAAGTTATTATATGGGTTTAGATGGGCATTGGCGCATGGGGTAAGTCGGGTGTTTCTTGGTGTTGCGGGAGCCATTGTTGGTTAGCTTTTGTGTTGTGGTGTGGGTATTGTTCAGTGTCTTTTGAATCTTTTCTTTTACGTCATTTGGTGATCACACCATCCGCAACACCAAGAAACTACCGGTAAGTCTCTCTCCAATAAGGCAAAATTTTGACCCAATATGGTATGAACTCTCGTAAGCGACCACCTCCCGTAAGCGACCACCTATGCTTGACATTTTGAGTGGTCGCTTACGGGAGGTTCAAATGTTGTATTTTCAAATGTTTTGTTCATTGTGCATGGCATAAGCTGTGCACGTGGACAGACATATGATCTTGAGGTCATATCCGGAGTTTCTACCAAGTGTACATTAGTACAGTGCTAACTCAGTCAGGTTAGTCACTGGAACTTGTTGCTACACTGTGCTGATGAGCCGCAATAACGGCGAAATAGCTATCCACAGTTGCATTTAAACTTTCGGTTTGGTCTTAATCATGCCATTGTTGCGTTACTTTTTCTATGCAGTTGTCAGCCCTTGCTTCTTATAGCAATCTTTTGACACTCACCCTCTACGCTTGCCAGCAGCTATTTTGCTTTCTCAACTGTGTCTGAGACAAGTCCAATAATAATAATAATAATAATAATAATAATAATAATCTTTATTGTTGATAAAAAAGACTCATAAAAGACGTATGAGTTCAAATGTAAAACAATAACACCTAAACTAAACTAGAATTAGATTAAAACATTAAATGTCATTGGCGACGTCGAGGGCTGTCACCATAATTTGTTACACTATCCGACTTCCCCTCGGGACCAGAGTGAATCCAAGGTCTTTCTATCTTCTGTTGATTGCATGTGATTAGTGCGCTATATATTTCATTCATTCACATAAAATCCAACATTGTTTAGGAAAAGCAATAACATCCAAGGGCTGAGAGGACGAACAGCTCCGCGGGGGAGGAGAATCCCATATAAAATGACCGCGATGTTCGTCGGAAATTTTCGAAAAACACCCTCTAGTTTGATGGGCGTGACTTAAAATTGATTTTTACCCCTATGAGGTACCAATTCTTACTGGCACATGTCATCATCTATTTTAATTCTAACTGTGGTCATTTCAGATTTTAGCACCCTTAGATGTACCAATCTACAATTTTGACCCCTAAAAGGTACGACGAGCACCCCCAGTCATTTTTGTATGAGAGCCCCCCCCCCCCCCCCCCCCCGGGACGAAAATTATCAAAACGGTGGTTTTCCAATTAAAGTGCGTAGAACCTTAAGGTGATTCCCTAGTATTGCATTGCGCATCACTACTGCGCAAAATATCTTGCGTCATTTGCGCGTGCGCGAGCGCGCGCGGACTCTGAACCAAGTAGTTTCCTTTGAGGATTCAACTCGCTAAGTAAATAAGTGGTTGTTTTCTCCTAAAAGAGCATGGTGACCTATCTCTTTCATTCCATGTATTTGAAGAAAATACTACTCTCCGTTATATATCTATATTTGAAGAATTTTTCATTAGTAGATTTTGAAATATTCTAATGAAATCAACAATCTAGTTTTTAGCGTTTCACTTGGAGCGGCATTGTTCTGCTATCATAACAAAAATACCAAATATTTCATTGCTAACAATTACTTTCTGGAAATAATGGTTGCCTCTCGCTTAATGCAAGGCTAGGATTTTCAATATTGCCGTCACAAGGCTAGCAAATTAGCCATATATTACAGCGCTATAACTTGAAAACGGGCATGGTGACTCCCTCTTTTTATTGTATTTTTCTGATGTACTGGATGTAATAAATAAAACGTTTTAGAAAATTTTTCGATGGAATCACCTTACATGTTTTGAACGTCGCGTTCGTGAGTTCTAGAGATTTAAATTTACAAAACGGTAAAAGATTACGTCGATCCAGTATTCATTTATTTCTCAACTATAGCAACTAATTAGTATTTTTTTTTTAATTAAAATCGTTTTTGCTCACTTTTGTTCAAAACAAGAATTACAACTACGTATTTCATGTACGTATAGATGATTTAAAAACTTTGTATTTACGGGCCGATAGGCACTTTCAAGTATCCATTTTGATGCGAATATAAGCTGGTGCATGATACCATCCAGTCTGACTGCTGGTTACATCAAGCCGTACCATTGTCGTTCAGTTGTCATTTATTTCGCCTATAATCTTTGCCACTCACTCACAGTCGTTTTTCTTGGATTAGTGGAGGGCAACTCTGACACTATTAAATGAGTAATATAGTATCATCATCTTTATTTAAAAAACACGGTAAATACATCAGGCATTAACAATTTAATATAAACTACAACTTAATAAGAAACTATGTATGTAAATACATGTATCAGTGTCGCTCACGGACCTATGACAATACCCCTTAGAACATAATCTAATTGACTGAAAAAGTTATTTTTATATTCAGCTTAGTAAAACGCTTTTTTGGCCACAAAGCTGAAGGGTAAAACAGAAAACTTATGTCGGCGAAAGTGTTTTTGGTCGAACCCAAGGCAAGCGGATATAAAGAAAGGATTTTTTTTGAAAAAATGATACCTTATGGGTTTTTCTATTTGGTTATCACGAAACAATTTCTAACATACAGCGCAATCCAGATTTTCGAGCCCTCGATTTTTCGAACCTCCCGTTTCTTAGCATTAAAACTTGTTTCCGTTGGATTTGATTTCAGTCAATACCACCTTCGATTTTTCGAACTCCCGTTTCTTCGAAACAATTCTATTTTTCCTCCGAGGTTCGAAAAATCGGGATTCCACTGTACATACTAGCTATGCAATGGTTTCCAGCGGTATACTGTGAAATATCCACTGAATGACTTGATTTTTCTCAGTACACACACTCGCCTATACTAATTTCCGATGTACTTATTTTGAACGAGCTTGACTGTAAGCTCCTAGGCGTTACTTGTCTAAATAAACTATTGTATTGTAAGGTCATAATTTAACGTTTACGGTCATTTTTGCAAAATTTCCGAAAATTACCGAGAAAGATACGAAGATGTTTCGATATGGCCAACTTACATATCTAGTTCAGACCACTAACAAGTTCAATTAACAACCCGAAGAAACTACCACAATCCGTGGCATACCGCAAAATATGCAACAGCTTTCCAGCCTTCTGATTGGTTATGCTCTTCACGGCGTGGGAAAAAGCGTGATGATCGACCATTTTCTCGAAATCTGTTTTATGAGGTCGCAATAAAGGTTTCAGAATGATCTTTCATTTAAAAAAATATCGAAAAAGAGTGGACATTGAAGGAGAAATGACGGTATGACGTTTTGACCGGAAGTTTGTTTATGACGCCAATATTTTTTAAGCGCTGTACTTTTTCTCAAAGTGAATTTTTGGCTTGTAGGAGTAGACTTAAAAGAGCTTCAACTCAAAGGGAATTTGTTCGAGTTCCCTCAAATTTTAACAGTAGGTAGGTTAACATATAATAAAGAAAATGTTTTCTGGAAATTCTGAATTTCTGCAAACATTTTCGTTTAAAGCCATTTCCGAGCGATTACTCTAATTATTTTTCGCCCTATTTAAAAAAATCTGAAATCGAATATGAAAAAACGCAGACACGTTTTTTTTTAGCGCTTCGGTTCTGGAAACCGAGAACAAATCAAATTAACAAAATATAATAATCGGTTTAAAGTGTAGCTTTAAAATACTGATTGAGACAATTGCATATAGAATTCGTAAAAAATTCCACAATTCATTCTATTAGAAAATGAGAAGAATATTTAGATAGCCAGCTCTATAAGCTTTAATTTGATATAGGGGTTAAGGTATCTTAAGAGTAATCTCAAGACGCAAGAGCTGTTACGCTGGAGACACCCCGAAGGTATATTGTAACCTCAAGCATCGGCCGGCCGGCGGGCCGGCGGGCGGGCAGGCGGGCGGGCTGATGTGCGGGCGGGCGGGCGGCTCAGAAAAAGTAAAATATCATACAGGCTGGAAAAAGCATCAAATTCGGCATACAAGCTAGTTTTGGTATAGTAATTAAATCTGATGCTTCCCCTTAACTCGAATGCACTTTTTTTTTTTCTTTTTTTGGATAAATAATTTTAGAAGTGCTGTTTCGTGATTCGGCCATTGGGAGGAGAGTGGTCATAACACACAATTGAACCACACAACATAAAAACGAGGCTTGTATATGTTAAAATGTACTTTAACATGATTCCTTTTAAGATTACAATGAAAAGCCATTTAAGATACGTATTAAACTAGTTAAAAGTTAAAAAGTATGTACAAAATTTCAAAAGGTAAAAACTAAGTATAATTCTACGTTTAATAAAGTCAGTTGATGTTAAAGTGTATATGACAGATTTTTTTATTTGCTTGATGGAATCTACATGGTGTTCTGATAAAAAATCGAAAAACGTTTTTCGATATCGATTTTTCTTTTCCGTGTTTTAGCCGTATAAAAACGTGAAATTTTACTTCCGATGGGGTAAAATACCGCTCAAAAAGAAAGACTGGGGATAGTCCGCTGTGACGTCAATACCAGAATGCCAGTTTCGCGGCTTCTCGGTTCCTCATTTTTTTGGTATGCCCTGAGGAAGAAACATGGTTCTATTAAGGTGTGTTGCCTATGGTTGTAGCAACACGCGCCAAAAAAGCGGAGGAACCAAGAAAACGCGAAACTAGCATTCTGCTATTGACGTCATAGCCGGCTATCCCCAGTCTTTCTTCCTGCGCGGTATTGTATCCCACCGGACGTGAAATTTCACATTTTTAGATAGCTAAAACACGGAGAAGAAAATCGATATTGAAAACTTTTTTTCGACTTTCTTATCAGAACACCATGTAGATTCGATCAAGCAAATAAAACAAAAATATGTCGTATACACTTTAAAAAAATACGAATTATACCTGTCAATTTTTTACAGCCATTTTAATGAAAAGATCGCTTGGTGGCCCTCTAAAAAATTACTCTATCTAGTTGTACCGTTGACAACATCTTTGTTAATAATAAAATAATTTTAGTTACGTTTATTTGTTACATTATTAAGAACATTCAATTCCATTAGTCACCTCTTGTTTCCTTGTATAGTTATTTTGAAGTAAGGCCACTAAGGTAGTAATTGAACGAACGACCTTGGTTAGAAACATAGATCGGTATCAAAAATGTATCAGAAACGAAAGTCTCTTAAGGTCAGCTTGGTTATAAACGCTAGTTCTCTTGCATAGCTTAAAATAAGCAAAACTGTTTCCAAAAGCAGTATATGAGCAGCAATCCCTGAAAAATCCGATTCACGCCTTCTTTATGTTTCACTTGTAAGGTTTTTTTTTTACCGGATATTTCTTCTTAAATTCAGCATATTAGTTCCTTAATCAACAGTGTTGAATTCCTCTTCAACAAGCCAGTACTCAGCAAAATGCCTCAAACGGAACCCTCTGTTTTCTCTTCCACAACAGCTTTCACAGCCACGGCAAACGAAATGAAAGCATCGCCTGGGACAAGAAGACATTTTTCTCCAGGTAGACCTCAAATGAAGGATTCCCTTTACTAAAATAAGGACAACAAATCGTCAAATGAAAAAGATACAGTTTTTGTAATTATGTAGAAATATTTGCCTCTTACAAAGTAATAATCCTTTCTCGTTCGATATAGTGAAGGCAAATTAGAAACAATTTGTTACAAATAGTCCATAGGATGTAATGGTGCGGGCTAGTGCAGTTATTATAACAAAATGAACTTTTTTATATTTTGTTTTTGACAATGATTGTGCACGTTGCGACAACCTGAGTGGAACTCAGAGTAATGTCAGATCTTCACAACGGTGTTTTTTTAAGAACTACAATAGCCAGATGATCGCATTCTACAAATACTCCTGGGTTCAAACCCGGCATTTACAAATTTCTTATAAAGTACAAGCAAATTCCTAACTTGAACTAACTAGAATTGGAGCGATTATGTTATATAATTACTTTATGTCGGTCTCTATGATCTGAAAACATATTTATGACATGTTTTTAATAATGTGCTGGTAATCGTATCAGTTCTTGACATTGAGGCATGACAATTGCTAGTTTCCACGCGGTTCACCTATTGACGCCACCAACTACAAGCTCGCTTCCCGCCCGCCCCCCGCTCTTCTTTAACCTCCAGGGAAGCTATTTGACTAACACTCACTTGGATAGAGAACATGTTCCGAGTCCGGCGTGTATTCGCATTGTTTCTTATATTTTAGCATGTCATAAACGCCCATGTATTCGATTCTATTCGGCTGAACGGCTGAACGAATAGATTGTTAAATTATAGAGACAACTATTTTGGCAGTGAACCCATCCATCACACAATGTAAACAGTGTGATTTTGTAAACACCGTTAGGAATCACATAATTGATTTAAAATGCCATGCAGTAATAAGAGCGTTTCAATAATGCTAAAGCAACTTTTTTAAAGGCAAGACTTACCCACAGCAAAGATCAGCACAGAGCTGTTAAGAAGCACGAACAAGACATTGACAAAGATCGAGTCGTTTTCCGTGCGTTTTTCGCTGACGTCAGGTTGACCATATATAGAGCCAAGGCAAACGTTGAAGAATATTACCCACAGCACAAATGTTTGGAGACGATCTTCAAATTTTCCTTTCATAGGCCTGAAAAGAGTGTAGGAAATTCCAGATGCACTTACTGTGACCAAAGTGAAGCCAATCTGAGAACGGCTTTCAGATGCAAAAAGAAGGATGAATGAGATCAGAAGAAGTTTTCGGTACATCTCAACTATTTCCCAAAACCAATATTTCTTCTTGTAGTTCTCGATAAACACCTTGAAGCCAAAGGCAATTTCGTTTTCAGTTTCTGACTCCCGGAATTTGTAAATCGGTAACAGGAGCATCAGAGGGAATGCAATAGGGTACAGAGCAAACACCGCAGCGATTTTCCAGAACAACGTGTGTCGACGAGTGAAGCACTGGATGGAGTAATCAGCCTTTAGAAGGGAAATACAATCGTTACCATCTTCACTGAAACAGAACTTGACACACACGCCAGGTAAGGGCAGAATTTCAATAATCTTCTTACTTGTCACCGGGTACGATAACAGAAGAAATAAGAATATATTGCGATAGCACGACTTCTTTAATCTCGATATTTTCATGATCTTTTCGCTCATAAAAATCTCCATCTTGTTGATATGGCGTTTCTTTAGGAAGAGGTACAGAAGAATCAGAGAAACAACCAATATGTTGGTGCCAACCGCGACGACAAATTGTAGGAATGGATCTGGTCGCAATTTAGGGTGAATGCAACTCAACGGTGCAAATTGCAAAATGTTTCCCTCGACAAACTTCAAACATTTTTCCATCGAGATCAGAGTTACGGGCCATTGAACACGCACTAGCGCTGAAAAAATTCCAGCAATGACTTGATAAAATCCAATCACAATTTTGCAACAAGACATGACGACATCTGCAACGGTACGATTGTTTTCTGTGCGTCTCGAGTCGCCCCAGAGAACCACCAGAAAAACCGCAACAAAGACCAGAACTACTACGATACATGATATGATGGTGTTTATCATGCTTGGACATTCCAGGCACTTGTTAAATCGGAAGTAGTGGTTGTTGGAACAAGTGGCACACAGTGTACCCTTGTATCCGGCTTGACATTCTGAGTCAATTCCACCATTACAAGAACGAGGAAACGGACATTTTCTAGGCTTGGGTAGCGTTCCTGGAAACCTGGAGAAGTTTTTGTCGTATTGGGGCCCAAGAGTGTTAATATTTTTAACGAACTTTTTATATATTTCCTTCTTTATTTGGCTTGGCCATTTCCAGTAATAATTAGGCGCCAGTATTGCTGTATCGTTGACACAGTTGATACCGTGAGTTGGACAAACTGAACAGGGGCCAAAACGATCCATGCGGTAAAATCCATGAAGGCATCTGCATGCACGATAACCAGCGGTTTCATTCGAAAGAGTACCTGTTCATAAACAATGAATATGATTGTTATAATGAAATAGAACTGACTTTTAAAACATGCTTTCCTTTTTGTGACCAAAGCTTACGAGAATTACACTATAGCTGGTGAATGCGATGAAGAAAACATATTCAAATGGCTAGTACAAGAACATTTTTTATTTCAAACTCATCCCCTACCGTGGTACAAGGGGGGAGGGGGTTGCAACCCCTCCTCTCCTTTTTTTTTTTTTTTTTTTTTTTTTGCGGTGTTACAATATATCGGCGCTGCTAGGGGTTTGTGACGATGGCTGTCATCTTTGATTTTACAAAATTTCACCTTTTTTAGAAAAAACTGCAAAAAGTACAAACAATTTTTGCTCTTGAAAAAAAAAAAGAGAAAGCCTTAAAGAGGTGGCACTCTTAATCCCCCCTCCCCCCCTTGTACGTCCGAGGGTTAAGCGCGCTTTCAAAATGTTTTACATCCCTAGACGTCTTTTATCTGTACTTACGGAAAAGCTTCAACGATTGACCTTGGTAAGACCATTATGGATTACACATGCATTGTCGACGTTTTCACAGCGCGGGGCTCCCGTGGTAGGCTAGAGACCAATTTTTAAACTTAATAAGTCGTTTTTGTCTAAAAACATCCATTTTTGTCTGTTTTTACCCTCAATTTGTGAACGATAAATCTCCGTATTACATAAAACTTGTTATGGACGGTGTTTTTGAGCCGATCACTCATAATTACGGTAATGATTATGGTAGAGGATTAGAATAAGCGATGTTAAATTGGAGTAGATGTTTTTCTATGTTATTCTTTTGATAGAAATGGCTTTCTGTTGATTTACTTGTATCTAGTATGGTCCTTACCGTAGGGACATGCGTAACAATCAGTTGGACTTTCTCCAGGATGACGTTCCTCTGAAACGAAAGTACCAGTACTACATCTTCTGCAGTTAACCTGCCCCATTTCGCTCTGATAAAAACCTCCTGAAAAGTATGCAATTTGTTGAACAATATTTTACAACTGGATCTTCAAAATATTTATCTTTGGTTATAACCGGATGAGCTTATACCATCCAAGGGTCTCATAAACTATAAGAAGGCGACTGCCTAAAGTCAACCATTCTTACAGACACGAATTTCTTACTGTTAGTTTTTGCTTTTAAGGTGTTTCCCTCCAGTTTCCGTGTAGCCGCACCGACCGTTTTTGAGCGGCCGTTTAACTAACTTTCCTTTATTGAATTAGAATGAAACTTACACAAAATATTGTACAAAGTTTGAAGTTTATAAAAGTGTAACAATTTTAAAAATCAGATTTAAAACTGCGGAGATAAACGAGAAACATTGAAATCGCTTGAGTCTAAATTCCGAGCGATTGCGATGGCATCTAGAAAAATCAAAACTATTACGATAAACTATGACATATGGCAAACAAAATATCTAAAAATTAGAAAATTTTGTCAAGCCGATTTTGAGTAAATCAGAAAAACATTTCGAACTTGTGATTTTGCATGTGTATGAGCACATCTACAAATTCCTCAATTAAGCTTATAAAAGTTTAATTTCTCAATCTCAAATTTACGCCAAAATGTGTGTTTAGTGTATGAGATGAAACTGTGAAAGTTTGAAAGCGTTTCTCGTTTTAGTTTTGGAGATTCGATTTTCTGCAGGAAACCGTAGTTTTTTGACTGAGTCCTTGATATTGTAGTTTTAGCACTTTTCTACATATTTCAAAAACCGCAAGATAGATTTTTTTTAACCTTTTATGGTCATTTCTTTATCATATGAACAACATTGTCTCAAAGTTTCATCTTGATTGAAACGTTGCAACATGGTCAAATAAAATAATAAAGTTCACCTAAAATGTAATTGAGACTTTGTGCTTTGATTGCACGGTTGAAGGCGCACGTCGCAAAGACGCTTTAATTAATTCAGGTGAAGTGTAATGCATTTCTGCGCGTTTCGCAATGACTTCTTTCTTTTCCCTACAATTCAAAATGTCGAGAGAGTCCAGTGCACGTCATATGCGAATAAAAATCCTGCTTACAAATAAACGTCCCACTGAAATTCGTGGGAATGATAAAAATAACGTGGAACACAGCCCCTAACGTTACTCCGCAAAATATGATGGTCACGCAGAAATGCTTCACCTGAATTAATTAATTAAAGCGTCTTTGTGCGCCTTCAAACCGTGCAATCAAAGCACAAAGTCTCAATCGCGTTTTGGGTGAACTTTATTATTTTATTTGACCATGTTGCAATGTTTCAATCAAGATGAAACTTTGAGACAATGTTATTCATATTATAAACAAATGACCATAAAAGTTTAAAAAAAATCTATCTCGCGGTTTTTGAAATATGTAGAAAAGTGCTAAAACTGCAATATCAAGGACTCAGTCAAAAAACTACGGTTTCCTACAGAAAATCGAATCTCCAAAACTAAAACGAGAAACGCTTTCAAACTTTCACAGTTCCATCTCATACACTAAACACGCATTTTGGCGTAAATTTGAGATTGAGAAATTGAACTTTTATAAGCTTAATTGAGGAATTTGTAGATGTGCTCATACACATGCAAAATCACAAGTTCGAAATGTTTTTCTGATTTACTCAAAATCGGCTTGACAAAATTTTCTAATTTTTAGATATTTTGTTTGCCATATGTCATAGTTTATCGTAATAGTTTTGATTTTTCTAGATGCCATCGCAATCGCTCGGAATTTAGACTCAAGCGATTTCAATGTTTCTCGTTTATCTCCGCAATTTTAAATCTGATTTTTAAAATTGTTACACTCTTATAAACTTCAAACTTTGTACAATATTTTGTGTAAGTTTTATTTTAATTCAATAAAGGAAAGTTGGTTAAACGGCCGCTCAAAAACGGTCGGTGCGGCTACATGGAAACTGGAGGGAAACACCTTAAAGGGAACCTCCATTGTCAGAACAAATTGACGTTAAATTGTTGGAAAAAAGTCGAAATTTAAAATTTTTAAAAAGCAGGTGCAAATATAATTTTAGTGTACAAATAAAATGGATATAAATATCACCTGTTTTCGCTTTCAAATTTCCCGCGCGCTGCCATTTTGAATATTTGTGACGTGTTACGGTTGTCGCTATTGTTAAGAATCGAAGTTCTTTTGTATGCAACAACAAGACAACCGTAACACGTCAGTTTGTTTAATAACAATGGAGGTTCCCTTTAAAGGGATTTGCTGCTTGGATATCCGGCATGTCATTAAAAATGTTGCAACGACAATAAATCCAATAAATGTCTCTAAAATGTTCCTCGGGATTTCTCTGAGGTTAAAATGTTTATATAAAACTAAAATGTTTATATAAAACGACGTTTCGATCAGTTTTACTGATCTTCTTCAGGCTCTTCTTAAAATGTTTTCAAAATGGCGGATCGCTTTCCTGTTTTCAGCTTGGTAACCGTGCATGACACTTCGTGATTATTATACAACATGATTATTATTCGTGATTATTATACAACATGTAAATGGACAAAAACTGACCAATTACTCTGACTATTGAGTCGATCTTCACAGCCACCACTGATTAGTCAGTTAAAACTGACTAATCAGAGAGGGTTATCCAATACACACGAACTGAGTGGGTCGTCAAACGTCCGCCACAACCCGTCTAACCGGAAGTCAGGTCGTGGTTTTGGAAGTGGAAGTTATCTGAGACACCTGATGACCCGTCACGACCTTAGTCGACCCGTCTCAAAGAAAAGTCAGTTCGTGAGAGACTTAGAAAAAATACAGGACATGATGATCTGAGAGGGGGTGAAATATGTTGACGGATCGTGACGTTGTCACCCATTTCGATGTAGATTTGGAAGAGTCTTTCGTATGTCATTCACAGTTGACGTTGTTGTTGATGAACACGCTTACCGCTCGGCGATTTAATAATTTTCTCGCTTGACGCTTGAACTCACTGGATATCCGGCGCATAAAGAACAAAATGTCGATGGGACGACTTTTAACACAAATCGATGGTTCGAACAAAACAGATTTGATGACGAATTACTCCATTCAGAACAACGTGCACGCTTTTATACAAAACTCGAACTCACAACACAACTCTATCACGTGACCGGAAACGGGAGGCACAGGCCGTGTCGAACAGAGCACAGCTAAAATATAGCGGTTCACCCGAGGAAGGTTCATGTGTTATTGTCTCATGTGACCACATATCCGGTGAGTACGATCGACTGTCACAAGGATAGGTCGTGTCGAACCGAGTCCGCTTAACGAGGAAGGTTCATGTTGTGTTGTCTCACGCAACCACACTTCCGGTTAGTCCTGTCGACTTTCACGAAGACCGAACACACGCTTAATATATTTTCCTCTCGTGCACACGCTTTAAGAACGAGAAGGTTCATGTTGTGTTGTTGTCTCACGCAACCACAGTTTCGGTCCACTTTGGCCGCGCACGCTCGTTTATTCGTTCAGCGTCACGTTTTCGCCTGCTTCCCTGTGGAAAAGCGTGTTTGTGGCCTCACACTTTTAGAACGAGGTATACATGCATATTTGTCTTGTTTGTCCCACACTCCATCAACAATGCTGACTTCCGGTAAGTGAAGTTAACTTCCGTTTCGAACTTCACGACCCGACTTCCGGTAAGACGGGTCGTCTCAAAGGAGTGACGACCCGAATCAGTTGGTGTATATTGGACATGACTGGAATGTCCGCCACTGCTCGACGCCATTTTGAATTTGTCGACTCAAACTTGAAAACATCAGCCTGATGTTTTCAAGTTTGCCATCGGAAATTCGCGTATGCGCAACCCGTGATAGTTTTCCTTTAACATCAAAGCTAAAGAAGATTAAAGGGACGTTACATGGCGAGTTTTATCCCAGACTAAAAATGGAGATTGAAAACAGTTCGAGCAATATGGTGCCTACCTTCATTTTATTATTTTTTTAACCGGCGCATCGATTCTTTTTAAAGAAGCAATGTTAATTGTTACACTGCAGACATATCCTGGTCATAGCTTCTCGAAATGCTTCGATCTGTATGTACTTTTTTCTGCTTTATTGTTAGCCAGGCGTTGGAATAAAAACACCTTTCTTCGTAAATTTACTTTTTAGCTGACATCCATCCCTGTGAAGTCGTCTTTTTTAGTAGAAATCAATGTGATTTCGTAGGGTAATTCTGATGCGGTTTTAAGGTAGTTTCGCAAGACTTAATATTACAGCCCGGTTAATTACTTCATGGTTCCTCTTCAGGAAAATTTCTACCTTAGGCCCGGTTCAAACGTCGAACTTCACATGTGCCGAACCTAATGCAAATGAGAAAAATCTATTGTTCTTGCTCATTTGCATTAGGTTCGGCACATGTGAAGTTCGACGTTTGAACCGGGCCTTAGTCAGCTTGAAATGCTGAACTGTAGATTCTGAAATGTTTATTTTTGCTACGAATTTAAATTTAAGGTCGATATTTACCTTTTAAAACATCAGAAAATATTGAGAAGAGTTGATGCATTACAAACATATATTAAAGAGGAATATCTTAGACAGTAAACACGTTCAGTACACTGAATTTTTATTGTTTCCATTTATAAGAAATAATTTTCAATGTTGTTTTTCCTTTGACATTTCGTGCAATTAATTTATTTAACTTTGTAGAACAGCTCACAGAAAAACTCTAGTTATACAAGTCACCCGTTCAATTCAAGACATGCAATCAAGAATTGTCAAACGATATAGCGCTACTTGACGCGAGCTCAAGAAGCTCGTGATTTCTGATAAGACTGAAGTTTCAGCCTGGCTGACAGGGCTGTTTAATACAGACTCTTATCCACTTGCATCAGAAAATAAATTCAAGTTGGCTAAAGAATAGTCATGCACCAACGATGTTTTTTAATGATAAGTCGAACTAGCTATAGCCTGCAAGCTGGCTCACGTTTGGGGTCTAACGCGCCAGTTAAGTGGTGAAGCCGAAGAAGTGAGCCGGCGACATTCAGGCATAAGACCCGAAATGTGAGCCTTCACGTAGTATAATGACGTACCTAGACTACTTACTAAATATTACCTACCTGCAGGGCATGGAAGACAATTGCCAGTACCATCACTATGAGTTCCAACCATACAAAATGTACAGTTCACACATCTTGGACTAATAGCTTTTGTGGGATTGCAATCACTACATGTGAATCCTGAGCTTTGAAAACTCTTTCTTCTGTCCACTTGATAATCGTAAAAGAGTACATAAAATGATGGTGATGGAACACAATCACTGAGGAAACAAAACAATTAAATGCTGGGTATTTTTTTTCGCCACATTCAATTTTACTTCTAATGATTTTACGTCCGCACAAAGTTGTGACAAGTAGTACTTTCTTTAAATACATGGAATAAAAAAGATAGGTCACCATACTCGTTTAGGAGAAAACAATCACTTTTTTACTTAGCGAACAGTAGGGGTTGAAACATTATGCCGGCATAATTTCGAGCATAATACTATAGGTGGAGTATCGAGCATAATGCCGGCATAATAGTGCTATTTTGCCAACATAAAAGTGCCATTTTGCAACATAACAGTAGAGCTGCTATTGTCCGTTTATTAATTAATAAAAACTACAAAATTTCATAGTATTTTAATGTTCTACAATGTACGTGGTTTCCGTTTCTATTGAGCACTGTAGGCTTGTTCCTAGTGCATCCTCAAGCGGGTTTAGCTCTTTTTTTACTTTACTTGAAATCATTTGAATTAAATGTTCATATTGTGTTACTAATTAACTATGAAATTAAAATGGTTTTTATTTTCGTGCTTCACGGGGGTCCGGGAAAAATGTTTTACGGCATAATTACGAGCATAATAGCAACAGTCGAGCATAATTTGGAGCATAATTAATAGTCCGTTTTGAGGGCAATGCCAAAAAGCATAATACTCGATTTTAGGAGCATAATGCATCAACCCCTAGCGAACAGATTCCTTAAAGGAAACCCACTTGGGTCAGGGTACGCGCGCGCTCGTGCACGCGCAAATGACGCAAGATATTACGCGCAGTAGTGATGCGCAATGCAATACTAAGGAATCACCTTAAATGAGTTTCGGTCCGATCCCATTTTGGCGGCAATGTTTTGAAAAGAGTTAAATATCACCTTAGTGGATTAAATTAGCTCCTTAAAAGGGGTTAAGTTTTTTCAAGGGTATTTATTTTCAGCAAATACCGTTTTCAGTAGCTGTTTGTTTATCCCTTACACACATTTTGACCAAGAGAGTTGAAAATCAGTTGCTATGGTAACAAGATATGAAGTCGAAGTAGCATGGGGTCAAGCCATTTTTTAATAAAAGTGAGTATTTTCACCTTTTTGGTAAAAAAATTTAAATTCCATCAACAGGCAGCAAAATGTGTAATTATATAATTTTTTACAGCTCTAGCATATTAAATATTTTAAATTTAAGCAATTTTTTACGATAAACTTGAATTTTGGGTAAAATCCAAGGTGGTGGCCACCTTGGCCGTTATTTTGGATGACGTCACAGATAATATAATAATATTTACTTAATTTTGTAGAGCACACCATAGGCTATCTGTTAAAGGTAAAATCTTTTCAAAATATTTCAACACGGCAAAAACTCACGGGGGGGGGGGGGGGGGGGGGTTGCAACCACTCCTCCGTTGTATCATGGTGAGGATATGAGTTTAAGTGCACGTCCGAGGATTAAACGGCATGTTAAAAACTTACCACAGTTAACATGGCTAAGTGGTGAAAGTTGCTACAAATAGTAAACAACCAGAAAGCCATCAATTAACTGATTGTATCTTTACATACATTCGGAGGCTTTACTTATTTTTGATATTTTATGCCAATCAGCGCTGTCACCATAGACCGTTTGTTGATCTAAAAAATATTTTGTTATTTAGTCATTTCTCTGAGGCAAAGGCGATCGTCTTATGATTTGTGTTTAGTGTTTCTTACTTACATAAGGGCATTGTAGCTCCCTGGAGACAGCTGCTGAAGGTTCTTACACGAAATGGTCCTGTAAATAGAGTTTATTGTTACATTTTTTTATACAACGTGAAGTGGACAATAATTCGATCGATGAGGGACATTTTTTACTTGAGAGAAAATGAAGCCATAGTGTACAAGTGCAGTCCATCCGGGTCTACAGTGTGGTGAAATTAAATAGAAGCTTCTCTTGTATTCTTGGAACTGAAGGGAATAATGTCACACCTGTCTACAACAAGCATACTAATAATACCTTCACCTCTACTACTGAATGTCTCAAGTAGTATAGATCATTGTTACAATAACATATCGATTATTCAGTGTGATTGCAAAGCACAACGTAAGAAGGAAATGTTGCAAGGTAATTTTGACGAAAGTAAAATAGCTTTTTGTACTGCTAAATGGTCCTCCAGTAACAAATAATAACTGGTAACTAAACAAGCTGCATTATTAGCGGAGCACTTGCCAGGCCGAAGGCCTGGCTGCGCAGCTCCATACTCATAGAACCTACGCCGTGATTTTTCATGGTCATGGCTAGCGGAATGTTTCGCGGGCGCGTGTCCGTCCGTCGCCCGCCCGCCGTGTTGGAACAACATCCGGGATCTTGAAAGCAAGGCTTTGTTTTTCGCGCGGCCACACAGCCGTGAGCTCGGTAACACTTTAGTTGTTTTCTTGTGCCTACCGGAGAATTAAACTCGTTATTTTCCTGCATTTTTTCGCGGTTTGCTACTCAAGACAGGGATACTAATTAAGGTATACTCAGAAGCCGCTTTAGTGGAAAAAGACGAGCTTTCAGGGATAAAATCTTGCTTCGAGGAACTTCATGTATTACATTTTTATCAATGCGGGAGATGATTTCAGAACCAGAAGCGGAGATTTGAATTTCCAAGCAAGCGAGGAACTTAAAGGTAAAACAGATTACAGTTTTCGATGAGAATTTATGTTGATATCAATCTGTGAGTGACTTGTTATTAGTGTTATTGTTAGTTTTGGCGAATTGATTTTAAAATGTGCCTATCTCTTGAATTTCATCGAAGAAAGCTTGAACTCGATGAGCTATAATTACATGGTACGTGTTTTGCTTTTAAACGTAAACTAATGGAGATTTGAATAAATTTTTTCGAAAGAAGATTGTGTTGTCCATTTTTATGTGTTTGTTCATTCATTAGATAGATTGAAAAGCGATTTTATGTAAACAAAACAAGACTTGATTTTATAGTACAGTTCTATCTTCACTCGCATCGCCTTATGCAAATATGCTTGTGTATTTTTGCAATTTTTGATTTTCAAATCAGTTTCTCGGGCAATTTTTGACAAACATAAACTGTATTTTATTCGGAAACTAGTGGTACTATTTATTCTAGACAGAGAAAAGTTGTTTTTGTGAACTTTAGTACGGTCTATAAAAATGTACTGTGCAGACGGTCGCGTAATACTGTTTTTGAGAATTGCTAAAATTGAAAATAGCCCCTTCGTCAATCTTAATTCTTGTGCTTCCAACCTTTCACCTTAGTTAAGTTTCACCTTAGTTAAGCTTGTTCGAAGTGCGACGCTGTTAGGCTTGGGCTATCTATATATATTATTAATAATGCTGTTGGGTTAATCAAATGCCGACAGCTGGCTGGCGACGGGACTGATGTCGTTAAGACCACATCTGCCTCAAGTAGCATATAAGGTCGTGTTAACAATAGCATGTTGATAATTTAGGGTGATTGCAAAGTATTTTTGTTTGCCTTAATCATTGCACTTACAGTGTGGTATTGGATGTCATTTCCTTGAATACCGTTACTGGTAAATTTTCGAAGGGATTGTTGAACAGTGTCCTGCAAACGAAAAAATGTGTTTAACAAATAATTGCTTTTGGTGGTGTTCTTCATTAAGGCCTAACTACCTGAATAAATAAATAGTTGAATTTTATACCAGGAATTTATAAGCATGTAATATAAATAAGAAATTCCTTATAACAGGAATAGTATAGTATAAGTAGCCGTACACTGATTTGAGATTCCTGAGCCCCGCAAAGGCGTATCCGTCGATATTTTTTATTGCGTTGCTGTGGAGAAACCTGCACCAATGAAATAAAAAGTTAAAAGCTAGTTAAACCTAGGAAAAATTCCAACATGAGATCGGTGAGTCCTCGTTAGCTCAATATATGGGTTGAGCGTCCGATTCCCGCCGGGGATTCAGATTTTTTTCTTTGTCCCTACGCTCGTGACATATTATGATCACTTTTTCTTGTCATTTCTTTTCTAGATCAAAATTCCCCATCTCACATTATTTTTCACGATGTGTAATTGATCGGACATTAATAGTAATAAGTGGATTGTCAAACTAGGTTAAGGGGCGGGGAGGATTGACATGATGCAGAAACACTGTGCAATAGGAAGTAGGCTGGAGTTACTAAATTACCCAAAATGCATCTTTGTTTGCGAATAGTCGGAATAGAAAAAGATGGTAACTTGAAAAAAATGCTATTGTTGTTTAATTTGTATTCCAATTCTTCAAATTGTTTCTATACAAATTTTTGATGACCATAAAAACGCACGCTTAAATACCAGGGTAATTGAAATTGATATCTTGCTTATTTCATCAAGCTCCTTTCATAGTACAACTAGTATTCAAGAAATAAGTCATAAAGAATCCATAAAATATGGTTCATCCATCTATTGGCATTCCGATAAATCAACCCCATCCTTTTCTATGATTCACCCCCACCCCCCCACCCCCCCCCCCCCCCCGAAGGAAACTTACGCACCCCCCTCGTAAGGAAAGGTTAATAAGACTGTACCCAAAATTTACTTACAAGACTTCCAGTGGCATGTCAGCAAAGGTATTTTTAGGAATGTAGGTCAAATTATTATGTATAATCATTCTGGAAAAAATAACAAATACATGTATGTATAATTTTTGTTATTCAACAATAAATTAAGATCACATGCATACAAAGAGAACGCGAGAAAATCGTCTGCCAATGAAAATACATAACAAGAAGTATCCGTTGATCTACGCAAGAAAATCTTCGGACAAAAGATACCAAGAACTAAAAGTACCCATGTGTTACACGGGACGTCGAGTAGACGAGTTGTAAAAATACTTCACATCAGTTGTAGTGCCTCCAATATAGCTTTAAACATTAAAACATTAAAACTTTATTGAATCTCCCAATCAGGGTTTTTCAGACCTAACGTACATAAACATATAAATAATTCATAAGGTAAGTAAAACATTGAATAAAAATGTCAAAGCTTAAGTAAATTAAAGTACATGTGAAGAGATTTTACCCCCCTTTTCAGTTTACTTAATAATGTCAACAGAACGAAAATAACAATGATTTCTAGAGTAAAAGAAGGAAAATTTTATAGCTTTTTGGCGGCTACAAAAGTGAGACTGGGGCGAAGGATGATGTAAATAAGATGACTCGCGAGCAATGGATAAAATGTCCGCACGGATTATCTACTAAACCATCGAATAATGGATTTATCATTTGACTCAAATTCCGTTCCCTTTGGCTTCTGTGTTTTTAAAGCAAGATACTAAGGTGTCAGTACGACAGTCTACTGTGTAATACGCTGGATATTTTGCGTGCTCTCTTTTCCTTATTAGGTAAAATAACGTCAAAGTCAGTAGTAGACAGTGATTAGATTTAAGCCCGTGATGGAATAGGTGGAATAGGTACTGTGGAATAGGTGCATTAGGTGCCTAGTCAATGACGTCACAAAATGCCTTCCTGCATATTAATAAAGTGCCTGTACCTATACCTATTCCTTTTGTGTTATTCTCAAACAATAGGTTTGTCTGAACTTGCCTAAACTTGCTCGCTCTATTCACACCCTGATTGGATCTTAAGATTTGTATTGTCTGTTTGAATAAAAAGCGCAGATTTTACGAGAGCGTCATTCCTTCATTCAACTTGAAGTCGCTGGAAATTTGTTCGATTTTCAAAACGTTTACTCCGTTGAAAATGGCTTACTTTACCAACGTTGTTGATCTTCAAGCTGCTTTGAGCGATTGTTTAATTAACTGTCCGCGACTGGGAGATGTTGACAGAAGCCGTTTCAATCCCAGAGAATTTTGTTTCGTTGGCGTTTGCCATGCTTGACATGCTCATCCAAGACATCGAATCGAGACCTAAACCTCTTCTGACAACAAACGAAATGCAAAAACTCCAGCGCAAAAATATAAGTGAATTGTATTGGAATGCTATGCTTAGGAACATAGGCGTACGAGGGGTAGGGGCTGGGGGGGGTTTGCAAAACTGGTCGACTATTCGGGCACCACAGACACAGAAAAATTACCGAATTATTTTTGTGATTCAATGTCTTACATTAATTGTTTTTATTTCGTAATTCTCATTACTCACTTAACTATCTAACCGAGCTCTATACTACATCGATCATGTCATTGATGTGATAGCTCCATAAGATGCTAACCACGTGAGCAGACAAAGGCCCTATTTACGTGGAATGGGGATGATCCTAGTGCAAGGATCATCCGAGTGCAACTTGTTTTCAACTTCAGTTTACAGGCGAAGGGTTGCATTTGGCCCTATCGCTAGGTTCATCCTATCTGAGAGGTAGCATGATGCTAGCGCTAGGATCATCCGAGCTCTAGCATGTAAACAGCCTCGGGAGCCCCAGGGTTATCTTCGCTTTTGATATTGTCGCCTGCCGTCTTTCTTTGCAACCGCGCCGAACTTAAAGGTACTGGGACTATCCTGCCGAATTTTTCACGTAAACCAAATGAAAAGTTGATCCTGGATGCCGCATTTACGCATGTAAACCAAACTCCTTCTAAGATCATCCTAGCACTAGGATCATCCTCTTTCCGTGTAAATAGGGCCATAGAACGATGAATTTGCGTTATGGTCCGCTAAGGGTGGGAATGATATTGTAGACCGCGCAGGGACTGAAACTAAGTATAACATTTGGCGACCATCTTGCTTTTTCAGGGACATTATGTGTGGTTGGTATCTGGTCGTTCAAAGTATGTCTTTATCAAAGTCCGTAAAATATCTTATCGGTACCGTGTGAAGCGCGAAGAATGAGAGATGTAGAAGCTCATTCTCGTATCGTTCACAGCTCTAGAAAAGTAAAATGTCAGCGAGTGCTAGAATCATATCATCATGACGAATAAACATGACGTCACGAGTTTCATTCCTCCAAGGTGCAGGATTGCAGAAAATTGGAAGATTCTAATTTGCATCTCATTGAATAAGAATAGAGCCCATTGTCTCAATGCCTCGTTCTAAAAAGAATTGAAAAGAATAGAACCAATTTTCCGCAATCCCACACCTCACTCTTTCATTCGGGCAAATTAAGTTCAGCCCCCCGACAAAATGTTTCCCGTACGCCGATGCTTAGGAAGTTGTGTAAAGAAAGCTTGAAATGAACTGACATCTGATTAATTCAAAGTCTCACTCGACTGTTAGACGAACCCGAGTTAAATTTAGAGTTTCTTGCTGAATGTTTCAAGGCAGTAAGAAACCACGCTCACTCTTTGAGTGCCAGTTTGTTCCGTCACTCCTTGGTTTTTGATTGTAGCGATATGGATTACCCTTCAAGATCGTATTGCTCAGTTGGGGCTGCAGCTGTTTGCAAACAAGACAGGAAAAGCACACCTTGCTTTGTTGTAGTCACAGATCGAAAACCTAGTAAAGAAACTCACAACGTTGTGGTTATGGAAGAGCGTGGAATCCCAAAAGGATTACTATCTTCATCCATAAATATGCCGCAGAATTCCGGCGGGCGTGGATTACGTAACCCGGCTTGTGAATGGCTAGCTACGTTATATGATGCTTAGTTCCCACGTGCAATGTCTCTTAATATAATGATCCTGCTGCTTAGATTCGTGGCATTTCGAAAGAGATATCCAAGCCGGTAAGGTTTAAGGAATTTTCGGCCCTCCCACCTCCCCTTCGGCGACAATATTCACAGCTAGCGCTTTCGCACCCAGCTGCTCATTGCCTCGGCCACAATCTTTTCCCATAACTTAACCACGCCAGACAATGAGCGGCATAAGTAATGAATGAAGATGGTTCACTATCAAAAGCCAACGAAAGATGACCCTGAAAATGGAACCAGTCAAAAGCAAGAGTTAAACGTCTTGGAGTCAATTTCTAAACACCAAGTCAAACCGAAAAAGCGAAAGCTGTCAACATTGAAAGTCAAGATTCCCAAGCGACCAGAACTTCACAGACAACATGGAGTTGTCGAAAATCGAAGTGATGAACTGTTAAACTTTGACTCACTGTGAGCTGATTTTGTAAAATTATTTCAAAATTTGATGTTCATTTCTAGTATCAATAAACCGTTAATGCGTAAATCTATTTTATATTTGTGTGTGCTTTAAGTTTTGATAACATGACTTCAAAGTTCAAACTTTTAATTATACGAACTTACACTGAACTGAATTTGCATGAAAAATTAGCACCTCGGAAAAATAAACAAAGTAACGAATTACGTGCACGCGCTAAAACAATAAAACCACACATTAATAAGTTCAAACTATATCTAACGAACAATTTCATAATTATACAGACAATTTAGAAGCTTAGATGGAAAGGGGCAGACAGAGTTGGTTTCGCCTTATTCATCGGGAAGAGCTTTCTTCATAGCATTGTAGATTCTCTAAGAGTATTTTTCTCAGGTCCTTTCTATAAACAGGAAGCAAGGCATTTTCAGCTTTAATGCGAGCCACGTTGTGTGAATCTCCGTTTTGCTCGTATTCATTTATCAAAGGTTGAACTCGGCTTCGTGGCGACTAAAAGCTTCGTTTTGAATACGCGACCAAGGATCTATCTTTTCTTTCTGTTCTTGGGAAGATCCCATTTCTTCGCTGGATTGAGAGCCTAGAGATGACTGTTCGCTTTCTTGCTAACTTACGCTTTCTTCGGAATACCCATTCCCTTGTTGATAGTCGCTCCACATCGTCAGTGATCTTAACTGCACAAGTTCTAACAACACACTAAACTATACTGAGCTGGTGGCGTGTTTCTTTTTATATTATAAACTAATTTCGATTTTGAGGCGTCAATACTGCATTTTATTGACGGCTAGTTGGGAGAAAATATATTCCACAAAACTTACTAGTAATCGTTCAATGGCGGTTACAAAAGAAATATGGGTTAACATAAATAACTTGGCCGCGATTTGCTCTGAATATTAAGTTTATCCTATATGTTCAATAAAAGTTTAGATGAAATGTTAAATGAGTCTTGTGTGTTATTTTTTGCCCGTTCTGAGCCGTTTAAGGTGTCATTTCGCGAGATAATTTATCGAACCCCAAGAGTAAGAAGAGAAAGAGAGACAAGGCAGGCAACAAACCAGCCGGCGACCGCGACCTTGTTCACTTTTTTTTTTTTTTTTTTTTTTGTATTTTATTTATTTTTGTCTATATTACATTTGTAAGAAAACTAACATTTAAACACATTTACACAATCTAAGTACATGAAGGAGAAAGAAACTAAAAACACAAAAATGACAAATGTACGAAAAAACTGCTTAAAGTAGTATAATTTATAATTAAAGCGGCTTGAGTTGAGATAAGAAATGATATATTTGGTGACAAAAATCTAAGAAGAAATAAGAGCGATTAAGGGCTCCCACTTTTGATAGTGATAACTAAGGTTGTTTCTCTCGCTCGCCATGGAGTATTCTATTTGGTATTCTATTTGCGAGTCCATTCGAATCTACCAATCAACGCAACGCAACGCATCGCTGCCGTTGGCGGTTCAAAAGCCCATTGGTAGATTCGAATGGACTCGCATTCTTCAGATTCCTTTGGTCATGAATCTGGCACCGATCATATTGAGAAAGCAGTTTTTCGGACTTCAGGATCGCTTTTCTCGAAAAATTCTGGAAGGATGAAGCTCAAGCTCGGCACAAGTACGAAGAAATTTGTGCTCAATCGGATGCCAGCGTTTTCGAGGTGAGAAATGTGCTGGTTTAGCGTCAGATCGCGCTTGAAGTGGACAAGGTCGCGGTCGCCGGCTGGTTTGTTGCCTGCCTTGTCTCTTTTTCTCTTCTTACTCTTGGGGTTCGATAAATTATCTCGCGAAATGACACCTTAAACGGCTCAGAACGGGCAAAAAATAACACACAAGACTCATTTAACATTTCATCTAAACTTTTATTGAACATATAGGATAAACTTAGTATTCAGAGCAAATCGCGGCCAAGTTATTTATGTTAACCCATATTTCTTTTGTAACCGCCATTGAACGATATCACGCAACACACACAAACATCGGGTGGTCCGCCTGTGAAATTATGATGGCGTGATAGCGCACGCACAGCACAGCTCAATGTAAACAAATCGTTCAAAAGAACAAAAGCAGCTTTTTAACTCATCTTGTCGTTAACTTTCGATAGAAAGGGTCGTTGTATTGAATACAGCGTTGTTTATCTGCCAAACTTAACAAAGTAATCAACATTTTTGCCCCTCCTTTGAAGATAATTTTAAATTTTGGTTTTCTACGCAAGGAACCCATTAAATTGCCGCGGGAAATTTTCAACCAATCACAGGCTGGTTTTTGAGACGTCAATACGACTTTTTATTGACGTCTCAAAAGCAGGCAAAAGTATCTGAGTATCGTGATACATTTCGATAGAGGCGCGGCAAAATCCTGATGAATTGATTTGTGTTTTGTTTGATAACAAAATGTTAGAATGAAATAACTTTAAGGACGTTCGCGAATTCACTATAAGTGCCCAGTTTATCATCCAAGAAATTTAATGTTCGAGGCTGTTTTCGCAAATCCTTGATCATATATAAAAAGGTTACCAGATTCCCGTGTTTACTGTTGTGATCAAATGATAGGGGTACAGGAAGGGTACAGGAGAGGTACAGGAAGGGTACAGGAAGGGTACAGGAGGGGTACAGGAAGGGTACAGGAAGGGTTCAGGAAGGGTACAGGAAGGGTACAGTAAGGGTACAGGAGGGGTATAGGAGGGGTACAGGAAGGGTACAGGAGGGGTACAGGAAGGGTACATACACGTCATGTGTATAGTTGGCGTTTCTTACAGTCACCGTATTATGTATACACTTTACAAAATAAACCACCGAGGAGGTGAATGTGTTGTTCTTTTGCGACATTTGGCGGTTTTGGTTGCTTTTCCAACACCTCCTGTTCTTGTTTTCAATACACCGTTTGCTTTCCTAGGTATAGATAGATTATAAACAACGCTGTTTTCTTCTTGTTGAGGTGATGGATATGTTTTACTTGTGGAACATACTCTCGAGACTTTGCTGTTCTCCGTTTCATGATAGATAACCACTTTAACCTTGGGTTGCAGTTTGGCCTCTTGCAGGTACTTTCTTCGCTGAATGTGATCCAGTTGATGCACATCAGTGAGATGGTTAGATAATTTCACGAGGTATTTTGCACCACATCCCGGAATTGGGCAATCGCGACACACTCGTTTAAGTAATGGTCCTAGTAAACACGGTAATCACAGGAATCTGGTAACCTTTTTATATATGATCAAGGATTTGCGAAAACAGCCTCGAACATTAAATTTCTTGGATGATAAACTGGGCACTTATAGGGAATTCGCGAACGTCCTTAAAGTTATTTCATTGTAACAATTTGTTATCAAACAAAACACAAATCAATTCATCAGGATTTTGCCGCGTAACCGCGCATCTATCGAAATATATAAAAGAAACACGCCACCAGCTCAGTATAGTTTAGTGTGTTGTCAGAACTTGTGCAGTTAAGATCACTGACGATGTGGAGCGACTATCAACAAGGGAATGGGTATTCCGAAGAAAGCGAAAGTTAGCAAGAAAGCGAACAGTCATCTCTAGGCTCTCAATCTAGCGAAGAAATGGGATCTTCCCAAGAAGAGAAAGAGCAGATAGATCCTTGGTCGCGTATTCAAGATGAAGCTTTTAGTCGCCACGAAGCCGAGTTCAACACTTTGATAAATGAATACGAGCAAAACGGAGATTCACACAACGTGGCTCGCATTAAAGCTGAAAATGCCTTGCTTCCTGTTTATAGAAAGGAACTGAGAAAAATACTCTTAGAGAATAATCCACAATGGATGCGTGCTATGAAGAAAGATTCGACCTTCGAAAAGTTATACAAACCCAGCAAGAGTTAAAGACACAGAGGAATTTGATTGGCTCGAATCGACAGAACTTGCCATCGATAAGCGAAAATTCTTACTCAATCGATTGTTCGTCAAACAAGCTCTTCCCGATGAATAAGACTAAATTGTTGGTAGGACTGTGTAACTTAGGGTCAGCGGTATTACTTGTGGGTGTGAAACAAGAAAGCATGGCCGCCTGTTGTGAATAAAGATCGTTGCGTTTATCCAGATCTATCGTTCACGTTTCTGCCTTACCGGCTGGTCAACATGGTGTCAGGAGACGAACACTCGCCTGAAGTTTACAGTGAGTTTTAGTTGTACCGTCTTCACTGGATGAAATCGAACTGTGGTAGTTTTCGTTCGAGTTGTTTCCGCTATTTTGTTGTCAAATTGTTTATAACAAACCTGGTCGCGGTTGCTGTTATAATGGCGAGTACACCGGTCGGTTTTCCGGTCCCTCAGATGCAGGAAGGGTTAGACGAAAGAGAAGCCCTCGACTGTTTCATTTTAGACTACATTGATTACTGTACGGTGATGGGTTGGTTTGTTCCGAAAGAAGGCTGCAAATATGACACTGGCGGCGAGAGTGGAACCGCACAATGGAAAAAACCTGATCTCTGCTTGTCTACTCTGCGAGCCACGCTTCCACCGAAGATGAAGAGGCTAATAAACCCAAATAACAAGACGCTGGGTTTATCTGACGAGGATAATAGCAACCCAGTGAAAGTTATTCAAGCTCTTGTTAAGAGATTTGGTGGCAGTGTGAGTGTTCAAGCCGAGCGAACAAAAATGGGTCGCATGTTTCAAGCCGAAGGAGAATCGATTAGTTCTTGGGAATGTCGAGTGGTAGAGAGAGCCAAATATTGTGAATATGGGGACTTTGAGGATCAAGCTTGTCGTGACAGGTTCATTGCTGGTTTAGTAGATGAAACTCTACAAGGAAAGTTGAATACTAATGGTCATCGCAACAAGGTAGGAGAAATTGTGGCGTTTCGAACTGTTGTTGAAATAGCTAAAAACTATGAATCTTCAACTGATGCTAAAAGACTGATGAGGCAAATGCGGGGAGATCAGGAGCAAGTCAACTGGGCGGATAAAACCTCTCGTTCGAAAGGGAAGAATTCTCAGTCTCAAAGTGATAATCAGCGTAAAGAATCGTACCAAATTGAGTGCAACTATTGTGGAGCTAAGCCTAGTCATCCTAGAGAAAAGTGTCGTGCAGTTCTACTTAAGTATGTGTGTAGAAAATGTGGTAAAGAAGGGCATGTGGCTAGGAAATGTATGAGCAAACCTGAGAATGTGAATGCCGTTAATGAGTGTGGTTCTGATTGTGAGAAGGAAGTATATCATTTGTTTACCTTGGACGTTCACTCTGTGAGAACTGTTTCAGTGCAGAAAGGAAAAAAGTTCTTTGCCGCAATCAAATTATCTGCAGCTAGGAAGTTATTTGTGTGGAAAACACTCCAATTGGATACAGCTTCAACAACCAATACACTGGCAGTGGATGATCTCTGGAGTATGTGTCCAGCCGGGTTTGATGTCAATTCACTGATCAGGCCGTCTCACGCTACTTTGCACACCTATGGAGGAGGTGTTATCACACCTGTGGGGCAAGTCGAGTTAGTTTGTGAAACTCAAGGACAGTGTTACCCTCTTGAATTTCAGCTGTTGAGTAAGGAGGACATGGGATCACAACCACCCCTCTTAAGTGGATCCGACTGTGTCAAGTTGGGGCTGATTGTGATAAAAGGAACTACCCCACTGTTAGCTCCAAGTGTCCCGAAAGGGACAGGGATACCGTACCGAGCAAGAGAGCTTAAATCCGTCGAGTCAGACTTGCCCAGTAGCATTGATCCAGTAACCCACAGTCATGGAGGTGAAAGTGATGTACATGATACTGCTGCAATTGTTGCTGGAAAGAAGCAAGAAACAAGTAGTCCCAGCCAGTTTAGTGCTCCTCATGTGCCTGTTCCATGGGGAGATTTAACCAAGGCCATCGTTCTGGACGTTTTCAAGGATGTCCATACAGGTTTAGGAACTTTGGGCCCACCCTTACACATCTCCATGAACCCTAATGTGACTCCAGTTCAAGCTCATCCCCATCGGTGTCCTGTGGCCAAAGAGACGAAAGTAGCAGAGGCCATACGTGACTTGGAAAAGCAGGGTATCTTGCAGAAAGTCAGCGAACCAACGGCGTGGATTTCTAACAGTGTCTACAGAGAAAAACCTGATGGGAGCATACGCGTTTGTATTGACCCCAGTCAAACCGTTAACAAAGCCATTGAGGTCCCAAAGTACCCTATTCCCACTGTTGACGAGTTATTGCCAAAGTTGAGCAATGCTAACATTTTCTCCTGTGTGGACGTTTATAAAGGGTTCACGAACATTGTATTGGATGAGGATTCTTCATTTTTAACAACCATGCACACCCCAATAGGGCAGTACCGTTGGTTGCGTATGCCGTTTGGTGTAAGTTTAGGGCCAGAAGAGTATCAGCGAAGGCAGCACGAAGCGCTGGAAGGCCTGAAAGGTGTTGTTAACAAGGCCGATGACATCTTAGTCTTTGGCAGTGGAGAAACCGTTGAGGAGGCAGAAAAAGATCATGACCTGAACCTATGGAACTTAATGTTGCGCTGCAGAGAGGTAAACCTTAAGCCAAACCCAAAGAAATTTCAATTCAAAGTCAAGCAGGTTACCTGGATGGGGCATCTTCTCAGTAGTAGTGGAATTTCCCCACATCCTGATCGTGTTCAAGCCATAGTTGACATGGACTCACCTCAAGACGTTAAGGGAGTTCAGCGGTTCCTGGGTATGTGCAACTATTTGTCGCGCTTCACGCCGAATCTTGCCGAAATTGTGAAGCCACTTAATGAACTGACACACGCCAGTGCAGTCTGGTCGTGGTCCACGCAGCATGGCAAAGCCTTCAAAGAAGCCAAAAGGGTAATTGCAAACGCGACGACGTTGAAGTTCTTTGATGTGAACAAACCATGTGTGTTACAAGTAGATGCCAGTGACACGGGTCTGGGGGGAGCATTGTTACAGGATGGGCAACCCGTGGCCTTCACCAGTTCCACATTGTCGGCCACTGAAACCAACTATGCTCCTATTGAAAAAGAGTGTTAGGCCATTAAAGTTGCGTGCACTAAGTTCTACCAGTATCTGTATGGTAAGCAAGATGTTGTAGTACACTCTGACCACCAACCTCTTGAAACTTTATTCAAGAAACCTTTAAGCAATGCGCCAAAGCGCTTACAGCGCATGATGCTTCAGCTTCAGCCATTCAAGTTCACGGTGGTGTATAAGAAGGGCAAGTACATGTACTTGGCAGATACCTTCTCAGGTATATTAAGGCCTGGGTCAGTTACGGTACATCCAAAAACTAAGGGGGGTGGTCTATCTCATAAAGTATGTAACATATTGATATGAAACTTGGCGAAAGGCTTAAACTTGTTACGAAGGTTAATTTCGATAAGTAGTTGTCACGAAAAGAGTCACGCAACTGATTAAGGTATCAAATTTCCATGTTTTTCTTTAGGCTAAGTGCAGGAAGAACTTAAACCACTCTGACTTACAAAGTAACGTTTGAATATTTTTAAGTGTGTAAAATCATACACGAAACTAACTGGAAGGCATGTCCAGGTCACTTGATGATTGAAATGTCACGATTTCGTTGTCACGCAATAACCAGAAAACAGTCATGCCGCGTAGGTGGACCACCTTTCCAGTTACATATGAAAAGTACCTTAAAAGGGTAGAAATAATGCCACTTAAAACTCTCAGAAAACACAATTTTTCCTTGTCTGCAAGAGCACAGAAGGTCAAACCGGAAGTAAAAGCTCAATTGGTCACGTAATAGGTTGCCATGGAAACATCAATGTCAAAAAGGACTGTCTCAACAAGTCGAATGCCCTTGCCAAGTCTCATACTTATGGCACGTTTCCTTTTGAAGATAGACCACCCCCTTACCTTTTTAATAAAATAGTGGCAGACCCAGTCCTTAATATACCTGAGTTATCAAGAGCCGCTTTAAATCGGCTTGCACCCTCTGGTCCCCAAGAGGAAGTGCTTCAGTGTTACTCAGGGGAGAATCATGAGTTGTTCAGAACAGAGCTGGAGAGCCTAGAACTGAATTCCCCCGAAATGCACCCTTGTACTTTGGAGGAAATCAAAGTAGCAACGAAAGCTGACCCTAGCTTGTCTGTCTTGTGCGAGTTTGTGGCTCATGGATGGCCATCTGACAAATGCCATGTTCCAACAGCGCTCCGTCAGTATTACCCATGGAGGGATGAACTTGCAGTATATCATGGTGTGCTGTACAAGTCACATAAAGTAGTCGTACCCCTGGCATTACAGTCTACTATGCTGAAAAAACTCCACCAAGGTCACCGGGGGGGCGAGAGTATGGTGCGTCGTGCACGTGAAGTGATGTACTGGCCTGGAATGCAAGCGACAATTCTCCAAGAAAGTGCCAAATGCTCTGTGTGTGCTAGCTACTGTTCATCACTACCAAAAGAACCAATGTTGTCTCATGAAATACCACAAGGCCCATGGAAGTTTATCTTACAAGACCTGTTCAAGCAGGGAGGGCGTTGGTATGCCGTGACATTGGACCATTACAGTGACTGGTTCGAAGTTGACTTGTTAAACGATAACATCACTGCGGCACATGTTATCTCAGTCACAAAGGCACACTTCGCCCGTTATGGTGTTCCTGATAAGTTTTTGTCGGACAATGGGCCCCAGTATGTCTCTCAAGAGTTCTCGAATTTTGCCAAGGCTTATGATTTCCAGTTGATCACCCGATCGCCGTATTACGCGAGAGCCACCGGTAAAGCAGAATCTGCTGTAAAAGAGGCCAAAAAGATGTTAAAAAAGTCCGACCTGCTTAATGGTCTTTTGGAGCATGGGAATACACCGCCTCAAGGTATGACCTACTCCCCGGCACAGAGGTTTCTTTGCCGTCGAACAAAGTCAATTTTGCCCGTGTCTGAATCGTTGTTACAGCAGTCTGTACCACCAGTAGCAGTGGTGTGTGATGAGCATCTAGGCAGAAGAGCTAAAGCAAAAGCTTACTATGACAAAACTGCCAGCAAGGAACTGACGCCGCTTGAGCCTGGGCAATTTGTTTACAGCAAACCCAACGATAAACATCGGGGTGATAGGTGGAACTACGGAGATGTCTTAAACGAGGTCACACCACGTTCATACGTCATCCGAACGCAAGACGGATTAGTGCGACGGAACAGAACTCACTTAAGACCTGCCGAGGCTTCGCTTACCTGTGATCAGCAACCTGCCGTCGCACAGCAAGCAGTCCCTACCGCTGATAATCTTGTTGTGACCACGCCTACACCAGCTGCAGCAGTCCCCACTGCCGATAGTCCTGGCGTGGCTACGCCTTCACCAGCTGAAAGTCCAGCGCAAACATCTCGTTACGGTCGACCGATTCGACCACCGAAGAGACTAGACCTTTGACAAAAAAGGACTAACACTAGAATGTGCTTATCACCATAGCGCTCTGACTCTTACCTGACATTATCTGTTCCTGTTAAGAATTTATTGTTTGGTTAAGAAACATATTAAGATGTTAATAGTTTCTCTTTGAAAGGGAGGATGTTGGTAGGACTGTGTAACTTAGGGTCAGCGGTATTACTTGTGGGTGTGAAACAAGAAAGCATGGCCGCCTGTTGTGAATAAAGATCGTTGCGTTTATCCAGATCTATCGTTCACGTTTCTGCCTTACCGGCTGGTCAACAAAATCAACTCTGTCTGCTCCTTTCCATCTAAGCTTTTAAATTGTCTGTATAATTATGAAATTGTTTGTTATCAATAAATATAGTTTGAACTTAACAAAGTGTGGTTTTATTGTTTTAGCGCGTGCATGTAATTGGTTGCTTTGTTTATTTTTCCGAGGTGCTAATTTTTCATGCAAATTCAGTTCAGTGTAAGTTCGTATAATTAAAAGTTTGAACTTTGAAGTCATGTTATCAAAACTTAAAGCACACACAAATATAAAATAGATTTACGCATTAACGGTTTATTGATACTAGAAATGAACATCAAATTTTGAAATAATTTTACAAAATCAGCTCACAGTGAGTCAAAGTTTAACAGTTCATCACTTCGATTTTCGACAACTCCATGTTGTCTGTGAAGTTCTGGTCGCTTGGGAATCTTGACTTTCAATGTTGACAGCTTTCGCTTTTTCGGTTTGACTTGGTGTTTAGAAATTGACTCCAAGACGTTTAACTCTTGCTTTTGACTGGTTCCATTTTCAAGGTCATCTTTCTTTGGCTTTTGATAGTAATCCTTTTGTGATTTCACGCTCTTCCATAACCACAACGCTTTGAGTTTCCTTACTAGGTTTTCGATCTGTGACCATAACAAAGCAAGGTGTGCTTTTCCTGTCTTGTTTACAAACAGCTGCAGCTCCAACTGAGCAATACGATCTTGAAGGGTAA
Source organism: Cladopsammia gracilis (assembly GCA_022457155.1). NCBI lineage: Eukaryota > Metazoa > Cnidaria > Anthozoa > Scleractinia > Dendrophylliidae > Cladopsammia > Cladopsammia gracilis. The sequence goes on along the minus strand of JAJGOT010000150.1, from coordinate 672,437 downwards.
TTCATATCGCTACAATCAGCATCCAGATGCGTCTACCATAGGGATTCTCATAAAAAAAAAACAAGGAGTGACGGATGTGGCACTCAAAGAGTGAGCGTGGTTTCTTACTGCCTTGAAACATTCAGCAAGAAATTCTAAATTTAACTCGGGTTCGTCTAACAGTTGAGTGAGACTTTGAAAATCAGATGTCATAGCAGTACAATACAATTCACATCTTTGCGCTGGAGTTTTTGCATTTCGTCTGTTGTCAGAAAAGGTTTAGGTCTCGATTCTATGTCTTGGATGAGCATGTCAAGCATGGCAAACGCCAACGAAACAAAATTCTCTGGGATTGAAACGGCTTCTGTCAATATCTCCCAGTCGCGGACAGTTAATTAAACAATCGCTCAAAGCAGCTTGAAGATCAACAACGTTGGTAAAATAAGCCATTTTCAACGGAGTAAACGTTTTGAAAATCGAGCAAATTTCCAGCGAATTCAAGTTGAATGAAGGAATGACGCTCTCGTAAAATCTGCGCTTTTTATTCAAACAGACAATACAAATCTTAAGATCCAATCAGGGTGTGAATAGAGCGAGCAAGTTTGGGCAAGTTGAGACAAACCTATTGTTTCAGAATAACACAAAAGGAATAGGTATAGGTACAGGCACTTTATTAATATGCAGGAAGGCATATTGTGACGTCATTGACTAGGCACCTAATGCACCTATTCCACAGTACCTATTCCACCTATTTCATCACCGGGCTTAAATCTAATCACTGTCTACTACTATAGTATAACAATAAGAATAATAATTATATCGCAAAAGTTTGGGGCACTTCTCTTCTCAGCTCTCTTGTTCGTCATATCACCAGTATGATAGCACTTTGCAAGCTCATTAACGTCAAAGCGTTTTAGACGCGCGCAAATTGAAGGCATTTATATCGCATTAATGCACCTTTTCATCGTTTTGAACAGGTTATTATTTTTAATAATCCGCATACTTGCTCACTGAAATGGAACAACAGGTTATTATTGTGGTCAGTGAGGTGGAACAGGAGGTTATTATTAAAAATAATAACCTCCTGTTCCACCTCACTGATCACAATAATAACCTACTGTTCAACCTCAGTGATTTTCTAGAATCTTCTCAATTCAGCACATCAGAATAATTTATTAAAAATTCCAAAATGGATAGTATTCACAACACCCCTGACAAATACTATTGATGTACGTGTCAAGAAAATAAACAATACATCCCTCTGGACCAACAACATACACCCTGTATCTCCGAGGGACTTATATTTTTAGGTTTCAAATACCTTGGTTAATAGTTTTAAATAAACCTTTACTACAGACACTATAAGGAAAAATCTCAATATTTTCCATTACATTGATCGTGGAATGAAAAATTATCGACAGTGAATTTCCTATTTTTATCTAAAACCCACATCCCCAAACTCCTGATTATTACTACTGCTGACTGTCAAGGAACTTTTTACCCTTGTCATGTAAGAATTGAAACGTTTCAAAAGTGTACTATTAAAATTTACCTTCGCTAGCTCACATTTTTTCCAAGATTGCATCCTCCTGATTCCTTTTTCCTATTTTGCGGTAACTTGAGAACTTTATAAGCATCTCGTTGTAAAAAGTATCCTACTTGGCCAGTAAAGAATATCACAAACGGCGCTTCACAGCGCATCACAAACGTTTCATCGAGGCCATAGTTGATCAATAAGCCATTTTCGTATTTAAAATCACCGCTGAATTCAAACGCCGATGACACATTGGTACAGGGTTAGACTCGACCTGATGTAAAATATTCACAAATACCGGCAGAAGGAGCGTGAAATTTGAAAATTAAACAATAGACAGAGCTCTAAACAGGTCATCTTCTCGCCTGAATTTGTGAATTTATCACTTCAGATTGAGGCTAACCCTGTAAAAATGCGTCTTCAGTGCTTTTATTCAGCGACCACAACGCCCACGGGAGTCATTAAAGCCGTCGTCAATTTGATTTTTGCCATTACAATGGTTAAAATGCTTGCACAATCCTTACGGGATTTAGACAATCACTACTGTCACTAATGAGCAAAATTTCACAGCAACTCGTTGGTTTGCTTGTTCTAAAACAATGAAAAGGTGCATTAAAACGGATAATGCCCTCGCTCCTCGGCCTTCTTAAAAATAATGACCGAGCGCGTATTATCGGGCATTATCCCTTACATATTTACTGTTGTTCGCTGGAATCAAAATATAGAAGCAATGTATAATAGGACGATAAAAAAGCAAATTAAGGTGTTTCCCTCCAGTTTCCGTGTGGCCGCACCGAACATTTTTGAGCGGCCGTTTAACTAACTTTCCTTACACACGTGTTGAGAATTATGCAAATCGGGTTGACTTCTTTCTTTTCCCTACAATTGAAAATGCCGAGAGTGTCCAGTGCACGTCAAATGCTAATAATAAACCTGCTTTCAGATAAACGCCCAACTGAAATTCGTGAGAATGATAAAAATAACGTGGAACTACGCAAAACATGATGGTCACGCAGAAATGCGTTTCGCTTCACCTGAATTAATTAAAGCGTCTTTGTGCGCCTTCAACCGTGCAATCAAACACAAAAAGTTTCAATCGCGTGTTAGGTGAACTTTATTATTTTATTTGACCATGTTGCAATGTTTCAATCAAGATGAAACTTCGAGACAATGTTGTTCATATTATAACGAAACGACCATAACAGTTTAAAAAAAATCTAACTTGCGGTTTTTGAAATATGTCGAAAAGCGCTAAAACTACAATAATATATATAGATAGCCTGAGCCTAACAGCGTCGCTCTTTGAACAGAAAGCCGATGATAAACTTAACTGAGGTGAAAGGTCGGAAGCACAAGAATAAAATTGACGACCGGGCCTATCTTTTAATTTTAGCAATTCTCAAAAACAGACTTTCGCGACCGTTTGCACAGTACATTTAGACCGTACAAAAGTTCACAAAAACAACTTTTTCTCCGTCTAGAATAATTAGTACGACTAATTTCCAAATAAAATACACCTGCTGCTTATAAAAATTGTCCGACAAACTGATTTGGAAATCCAAATTGCAAAAAATACACAAACATATTTGCATAAAGACCACGCGAGTGAATTATCCAAGTCTTGTTTTGTTTTGGTTACATAAAATCGCTTTTCAACCTATGTAATGAATGAACAAACACATAAAAATGGACAACACAATCTTCTTTCAAAAAATTTTATTCAAATCTCCATAAGTTTATGTTTAAAAGCAAAACGCGAACCATTAAGAGGCCGAGATGTCTCCGATGAAAGAAATCAAAACAACTGAATTTAATTTAGCGAGTGTTATAAACAATTCTCCCGAAAACTAGCGAGAACACAAAAAAGTCAATCACAGATTGATATCAACATAAATTCCCATCGAAAAATGTATTTTGTTTTACCTTTAAGTCCCTCCACTGCTTGGAAATTGTTTAAATCTCCGCTTTTTCAGTTCTGAAACCCGAAGTGACAAACATCTTCCCGCATTGCTCCCATCCTCGAAGCAAGATTTTATCTCTGAAAGCTCTTCTATTTCCACTATAGCGGCTTCTGGGTATCCCATAATTAGTATCCCTGTCTTGAGTAGCAAACCGCAAAACAATTCAGGAGAATAACGACTTTAATTTAAACGGTTTTCTCCGCTAAAACACAGCAGTGTTTTCCCAGGTGACGTGAAATTGCAAAGATCCCGGTGTGGCGTCATACGCGCATGTTTTGCGACGGTCTACGCGCCCACGAGTTAGCCCTAAGCAACGGCGCCGGCGGCAGCGGCGGGCACACAACGCGCCCGCGAAACATTCCGCTAGCCATGACCATGAAAAATGACGGCCATGGGTTCTATGATTCTCTGGTTCTATGAGTATGGGGCTGCGCAGCCGGGCCTTCGGCCCGGCAAGAGCTCCGCTATCAAGGACTCTATCAAAAAAAGTATGGTTTCCTATGGAAAATCGAATCTCCAAAACTGAAACAAGAAACGCTTTCAAATTTTCATAATATCATCTCATACACTAAACACACATATTGGCGTAAATTTGAGATTTAGAAATTAAACTTTTATAAGCTTAATTGAGGAACTTATGGATGTGCTCATACACAAGCAAAATCACAAGTTAGAAATATTTTTCTGATTTACTCAAAATCGGCTTGACAAAAGTTTCTAATTTTTAGATATTTTGTTTGCCATATCTCATACACATGTAGTGATTTTGATTTTTCTAGATGCCATCGCAATCGCTCGGAATTTAGACTCAAGTGATTTCTATTTTTCTCGTTTATCTCCGTAATTTTAAATCCGATTTTCAAAATTGTTACAATCTTATAAACTTCAAACTATGTACAATATTATATATATATATATATATATATATATATATATATATATATATATATATTATTATTACTTTGTGTAAGTTTCATGCTAATTCAATAAAGGAAAGTTAGTTAAACGGCCGCTCAAAAATGGTCGGTGCGGCTGCATGGAAACTGGAGGGAAACACCTTAAATGTTTACAAGCAATTAAACAACTTACAGTGTCCTCAAGTTTTTAAGCCCAGTGAAAGTACGACGACTGATTTGTGAGATGTAATTAAAGCTCAGAAGCCTAAGGATAAAGCAAAAAATCATGGAAGTAATTTCTTTCAAACACTCACATGTACATTTTTTTTTTCTTTTGTTCTCAGAGGAGAAGAAAACTGAGTCACATTAAATGTAATTGAGAAGTTTTCATCGATTTCAAAATGGATATGTTTTGCACAAAATCACTTAATAAATCACTTTATTGCCTTATTAATAGTTATTAATCGTTTTTTTGTTACGTTAATTATGTTTTTTTCCTTGACGCATAACTGTTTGATCCAATAAAACTTAAATTTAAAGAAAATTAAGTTTTACTGGATCAAACAGTTATGCGTCAAAAAAACATAATTTACGTAACAAAAAACGATTAACCCTATTCAGACTGGGCTTTTTTAGGCAATCTGTGACTGGGGTGGGGCTCCTCGGACCCCCCCTTCATATCTCTGGAACCAGTAAGGCTAGGACCATGAAATTTTTACACAATGTTCACCTCTATACAAAGAAACCTCACACCCAGTTTTGACCTGCCACACCCAATTATGACATCACAATGACGTCATTTTTGTTTTTCCGGCGTTTCTTTGATATTTTTCCATCCAGATAATTAAAATATCAAATATGACTGTAAAATCATCTCTTTAATATTAAAACATAATAAATACAAACAAGGACACACTTGTAAAGCGAGAAAAAGCAAAAAAAGACGATAAAACTATAATTTTGAAATTATTGTCCGCCATCTTGGATCCGCCATCTTGGATTTCCTTTTTTTTGTTTAAATTAAAATTTTAAAAATATCTAAAAGAGAAAAGGATCAGAATGTATAAAACACGTATCAAACTAATGTATAATGTATAATGTATAATAATAATGTATAATGTATAATATATAATAATGTATAATAATGTATAATGTATAATGTATAAAACACGTATCAAACTAATGTCTATGATCCAAACAATGAACTTAGAAGCGTTATTTAATAAATAGTACAAGATTTTTGTCTATAAGTAAAAGAGAGCAAAAATTTACCTACACCTCCCCCCCAAATATTTGATGTTAAAAATTTTTGATGTCTTTCAAGAACTAGTCCCAACAAAAAACTATTCTAACAAGAAAATGCACTATAAGTCAAAGAACATGATCTTAAAATAAAAAATTCACCATATTTTAATATTTTGAAAACCTATGTGTCAAAAATCGGTTGCCATGGCAACATGGTTAATCACACTGACATGTTATGGATACCAAAATGTCCCTAGATAAATTCTAGGAAAAGTCAGAAAATTTCAGCCTCATAGCTATTTCGGTGTAAGAGTTATCGCAATTTTACTGGAGGGGGGGTTCGAAAAGCCCCTTCCCCCCCCCCCCCCCAGTCTGAATAGGGTTAATAACTATTTATAAGGCAATCAGAACATTATTTGCGTGAAATCCAAGTCGGTTCCCTTACAATTCAGTCATCAAATCGCAGCCAGAAAATGCTCCATCGGGTATTGACTGTAGCTTGTTGGAGGACAAATCCCTGAAAATGAAAATGATTGCACTTATTTAGAATAAGAAACAACAAGTGGAATTCATATAGAGTGGTTCTGCACTTTTTTGATAAATTTGAATTTTGAGTAAGTGTAACCCGTATTATAATTTAGCACATAAGGGCCATTTATACGAGACCAGATAAGTCGCGACTTACAGAAGACGCGAACCACTCGTATAAATGATACAAAAACTGTGTTCGCATCTTATTTAGGTCGCGACTTATGTAAGCCGAGGACTGGCTTTTTTAGCTGGGCTTATCTAAGAAGCGTCTTATCTAAGTCGCGAACATGATCGTATAAATGGTACAAGAACATGTTCGCGTCTTCCGTAAGACGGAAAGACCTGCAGCGCATGCGTAGCAACCCAATCCCACTCGGCGAAGGCAAAATGGCGGCGACGAATAACCATGGCAACGAAACTTCAGAGCGAGGCAAATGCTTATTGGACACGAAAATAGGTCGTGAACCGTTTATACGAACACTTCGCGTCTTATGCAAGCCTCGCTCGTATAAATGGTCTAGTTCGCGTCTTTTGTTAGTCGCGACTTATGTAAGTCGCGACTTATTTGGTCTCGTTTAAATGGCCCTATTGATACATTGCCCAAATGAGGTCATAAAGCTCTCTATATGCGTTAGGTCTACATGACGTATGACGTATATCTAGCAATGGAGGAAAGTTTCGCATTTTAAAGAAAACTGAAAATGACCGCTGCTTGCAATTTCGTGTTTTTGGGAGAAAAAAATGTGTGAACTGTTAGTTAAAAAAGGTAAAAGAGAAAAAAAGAAAAGAGAAAAATAATGATCACATGATTGGGCAAAAAGGCGCGAAATTTTCGCGTTTTGTCGCAGTCTTTCTCAGGCTACGTCCACACTAAGCCGGATAAATTTGAAAACGCAATTTTTTTTTTCCGGATAGGCCTTCCGTCCACACTAAAACGGCTTTTTCGGTGTCTGAAAACGGAAGTTTTTGTAAACGCTCTCCAACGTGGATAAATTTGAAAACGCCGGCTGAGTGTATTAGTGTGGATAGCGAAAACGGAACTTTTTGAAAACGCTGACGGCAAAACAGCCATGTGACTCTGTCGCAGTCCCTTCTCGACCACTGATCCAAAATGGCGGACGAATTGTTGACTATGTTATTGTGCCTGTTGTCACTTTGGATTGCTTGTTTGGAGATAAACGTTGCGCTATACAATCTTTATGCAACAGCTCTACATAGACGTCGGGTACATTTCTTTGTACTTGTCAAGAATATCTTGATACTTGCTGTGACATGATTCCCAGTCGATGTTTTCCATAGTTTTTGTCGTCTTGTAATCGATCGCAACGTTCAGCAGCAGTTCAACCTCGTCATCTGTCCATGAAAAGTAATCCGACTTGCTTTTTTCTTCTGCTTTTTGTCCTGACTGCTTGGATTTCTTCTGTTTTTGGGTGGATTTGGACATCTTTAAATATTATAAGCCGTCAACACGAACGCTTTGAAAATGGCGGGAGCTCTACGGGTTCACTGCTTAAATTTACCGCGGGCTCAACTTTTTGCGCCTGCTCTGTCAAGCATTCAAGCTTTCCGCTGAACAAGATTAACGAGGGCTTTAGGAACGAGATTGTCTGGCCAGCTTTCTGGGGCTGAGGCAGCGTTTCAGTGTGGGCACCGAAACATTTTGAAAACGATTAATGTGGACGGAGAACATTTTATCCGTTTTCGCGGCAAAAGTTGCGTTTTCAAATTTATCCGGCTTAGTGTGGACGTAGCCTCAGCGAAGCTAAATGAAAGCTGGTTCAAAGTTGAACCGCTCGACATGAAGTGAATGAACGAGCACAATTTTCGGAAAATGCCTTATGGTAATCACCTCTATAATCAGTGATATAGACTTGATACTTCCTCAGAAAAGTTTCTGATCTTTGTTTTAAGCGGATTGAAGTTAAACAATTTCGCCATCACGGATGTAGGAGCTAAAATGAGCAAGTTTGTAAACAACAGCGATCGACTCAGCTTGTACTTCGATGTTTGAAAATTTGATGCTGATGGAATGGGCTAAAAAGCCACATCAACTACAGGTAATGATGTTTTAACCGTTTCTTGTATCCTTTAGCTTTGAATTTGTAAGACATACTGTCCACGCTGTAGTACTTTCAAACTTTTCCGCTATGTTTAGGTAGCCGCCGGTGTGTTTTTTCAATTTGTTTTGATTCGGAATTGAACTTTTCGAACTTTTTTAAGACACGAAACGGACTTCACCATAGAAATTATATGCCATTTTACTTTATTTTAATTCGTGTTGTCACTACTCTGTCCCGAAAGCTCTTCGTAGAAACTCTCAAATTGTGTACGCTAATAAATTAATTTTAGCTTGGCAAAATAATATCTGTGCTTGATATTTTTTCATATGCTTTATTTTTTCCCAAACTTTGTCTTCACGTTTATTGAATATATTTATAAATATGGCAGCGAGCTTTTAGATGGGTCATGGCAAACCATTCTCGTCCAAAGAGCCCGCGATCCTTTGGTCAGAGTCGAGAGCGAAGAAAAGTGTCGGTCAAAGAGCAACATCATTGTGGTATCCAGTGTTGTTAAAGTTCAGGTCAGAGCTTCTGTAGAAGCGGGGATGATTCTGCTTTCGAAAGGCGTAGAGGTAGGGTCACTTTTGGCCTTGCAAAGCAATCCAACGTGGCAGCTGTCAAGAAACATCTGACCGAAATTCTTGGGCTTTCGGAGCTGGCAGTAGGGTGATTTTAGTGATTCTAATTTATTAAAATTTGACCGCTACAAAAATGGCACACACTTGAACAGTAATGACAATGAGGACATATAAAAGCCTTTTATGGTCGTAACTTAGGACCTGGTCGCACTACAGTCAAAACCAAAAATTAGCCGGTGCAAAATGACATAAAAACAAAAACATTCCACAAAAAGCATGTCCCACAGGAGCGGTTTCTTTTGTTTTCCTCGATTTTAATTTTGCACGGGCGGATTTTTGTTTTTGACTGTTGTGCGAGATGGATGCCTTAGGACCTGTCCACACTAATACGTTTTCGAAAACCTCCGTTTTTGGTTCCCCGAAAACGGGTAAAAAAGATTTGCGTCCATACTAGGAGCTGAAAAACGATGATCCAAAGATGCGTTTTCATCACCAGGCTCTGCTCGGACGTTTTTTGTTCAATACGCATGCTCCAATAGCGTCAGCAATACTATGCGTTACTTGTTGTGACGTAAGCGTTTTTGAAAAGCTCCGTTTTTTGCCGTCCACACTAAAACGATAGACTTGCGTTTTCAAAAGTCTCCACTTTGAAAAGCGTTTTCGAAAACCTCCGTGTGTGGACGATCGGTGAAAACGCATAAAAAAGTATGCGTTTTCAAACGAAAACGCATTAGTGTGGACGGGGCCTTAGGCGAGGCATCCATCAACAAAACGGTGTCAGGCTCTTTTGATATTCCGATTGGTAAGTGCGATATTCATGTCAAAAGTTGGAATAGCTAAAAACATGCGAGTCTTTTTTCGTATATTGCCGCCACGGGGAAATGTTTTAACCTCGAACTAATTTCCTGCCACTGTTTTGTTCTTACGAAAATATGTCAAACCCACATACCCGATTAATTTGTTCCAAGTCGACATATTCTCCCAACAATCAAGTGGAAGATTTTCGCTGGGAAAATTAATTTTTCTAAAACACATAATTAGACCTTATTCATAAATGGAGGCCGATTTATTAACATATATAGATAGCCCAAGCCTAACAGCTTCGCACTTTGAACAAGCTTAACTAAGGTGAAAGGTTGGAAGCACAAGAATTAAGATTGACGAACGGGCTATTTTCAATTTTAGCAATTCTCAAAAACAGTATTACGCGACCGTCTGCACAGTACATTTTTACAGACCGTACAAAAGTTCACAAAAACAACTTTTCTCTGTCTAGAATAACTAGTACCACTACTTTCCGAATAAAATACAGTTTTTGTTTGTCAAAAATTGCTCGAGAAACTGATTTGAAAATCAAAAATTGCAAAAATACACAAACATATTTGCATAAGGCGATGCGAGTGAAGATAGAACTGTGCTATAAAATCAGTCCTGTTTTGTTTATATAAAATCGCTTTTAAATCTATCTAATGAATGAACAAACACATAAAAATGGACAACACAATCTTCTTTCGAAAAAATTTATTCAAATCTCCATTAGTTTACGTTTAAAAGCAAAACGCATACCATTTAATTATAGCTCATCGAGTTCAAGCTTTCTTCGATGAAATTCAAGATATCGATACAACTGAATTCAAGCACGTTTTAAAATCAATTCTCCAAAACTAACAATAACACCAATAAAAAGTCACTCACAGATTGATATCAACATAAATTCTCATCGAAAACTGTAATCTGTTTTACCTTTAGTCCCTCGCTTGCTTGGAAATTCAAATCTCCGCTTCTGGTTCTGAATTCCGTAGAAAACAAACATCTCCCGCATTGATAAAAACGTAATACATGAAGTTCCTCGAAACAAGATTTTATCCCTGAAAGCTCGTCTTTTTCCACTAAAGCGGCTTCTGAATATCCCTTAATTAGTATCCTTGTCTTGAGTAGCAAACCGCGAAATATTCAGGGAAATAACGCCTTTAATTTAAACGGTTTTCTCCGCTTAGTAAATTCACAGTAAAACATCAAAGTGTTTTTCTAGCTGACGTGACATTCGGCCGTGTAACCGCGCGAAAAACAAAGCCTCGCTTTGGTTTCAACATGACGTCGTACGCGCATGTTTTGCGACGTCATACGCGCCCGCGAGCTAGTCCTGCGCGAAGGCAAGCTACTCCTGCGCGACGGCGGAGGGCGGCGGGCACACGCGCGCCCGCGAAACATTCCGCTAGCCATGACCATGAAAAATGAAGGGCATAGATTCTGAGTATGGAGCTGCGCAGCCAGGCCTTCGGCCTGGCAAGTGCTCCGCTATTATTTTATAATCATGCTAATCAGCCCAACTAGCCTCATTTTAGGCCCCGTCCACACGTATCCGGATATTTTTGAATCCGCAACTTTTTTGTTGCGGATTGGCCTTCCGTCCACACGTATCCGGCGAATTCGGCTAACGAATCCGCAACCTTTTGAATCCGCTCTCCAGAGTGGAAATTTTTGAATACGCTACGAGTACGGCATCGTGTGGACGGTCGAATCCGGATATTTTTTTAATACGCTGACGTAACAGTATCGGCTCTAGTCTTCAACCGCTCGACTATTCAACAAGGCCGACCGAAATGTCATTGCATCACTTCTACTTGGACTTATTGAATAGAGAGTTTAAAAAACGACGACGGCAACGCTAAGGAAAACGTCACTTGAAAAAAGGGTTCGCGCTGTTTTAAACTACTTTGCAGTTACTTCAGTTTGTTTAGTTTGGCTAATGTGGCTGGATTGTCCAGGAGGTTGAATTTGAAGGGACGGCTTACTAGTTCAAATGGAGAAAGGAATATTAACCGCCGTGTCTTCACGTTCTCCACAAAACCACTAATTTGATCATTTGACGTCGTTGTTTTGCAGGGAACAGCAAAGAAATGTACTAAAATGTAAAACGGACGTGCAAGGGTAGTTTTTTTGCTCATTAAACGTATTGTTTTGTGCCGTTCTCGCTGCCGTCGGCGTCGTGGTTGCTTAAGCTCCCTATTTTAAGTCTAATAACGTGTTTACAGTCGAACTTGGTGAAAGCAATCGAATTTGCCGCCAAACTCGCACAACGCGGTGCACAAAATGTTGGCCTTTGCGCAAACTCTGTTGACAACAATTAAAGAGGAGCTCTGGGTACTAGAGCGAATCCGGATACGTGTGGACGGGCAAATACGATTCGAATACGCTACGTGTGGACGCGAATATTTTCTAATCCGCAACTATAAAGTTGCGGATTCAAAAATATCCGGACACGTGTGGACGGGACCTTAGAGCAATAACTATTTTGAATTTTTCACATGCTAACGTGGCTAGTTGGGCTGATTAGCATGAATATAAAAGAACAATAACAACAACTCTTCGAGTAGTCGTGCTTTAAGGGTCTTGTAAGTGTCCCTAAGGTACGAGAATTAATTCAATGTATTGTTATGATTTGTTTAACATGTACAGTAGCTTTTCCGGTCACACTAGGTGATCTGTCACGAACGTTACTACACTGTACGTCATTTGAAACCTTTAATCAGTCTTTCGCAATCACTCGTGCATGAAAAGTCAGCTTTATACTTCCATTTATCTGTTGCTCGGAAAGAAAGAAAACGAAATCGTTTTCGAATGGAACCCTCGCCAAACCCGGCAATGATGTAAGTTCCTTTTACTTGATATGTTTCGTTTTGTCATTTTCCTTTTTCTTATGTTTTAAATAAATCCAATCATCCATGAGCTTGAAGTTGCTATATCAACTAATATAAGGTCACTAGCACTTAGCCTCAGGCTATAAACTACTTGAAAAAGTGAACTTTGGCCAGCTCATTTTATAAGTCGTACGCTAGGCTCAGAGTCAAGGTACGACTGATAATAAATCGGCCGCCATTTATGAATAAGGTCTATTAGCCTTCACATGACAATATATCTCCTCAAAACACCGCGGGCACATTAAAGCAATAAGAAAATTCAGTCACGTTTTCAAAATCGCCGAATCGAAGTGCGCGGGGGAGAAAATTCACCACATATTACCCGACGAGCGAATACGAGTTCAATCCAAATTCCATTTTTAACTCAATTTGTGACAAGTTTTGGTTTGAAGGTGACCTTTTTCTTTTAATGCCGCTGAAACTAGTTTCCCGAGGCGGCTGCTCATTTAGAAGATTATGACACTTTTGTAATTTATTTATTTTATTTTAAAATAAATTTAATTGTTAAATAAATTCGTGTCAATTTAAGATTTTAAAATTTTGCTTTTTGGAAGTGTTAGATCAGAACACCACAAATTTTCCTTCAAAGTCAAATGTTTTGGGTCGCATTTTTTTTTCACTTCATGAAATTTCCGTTTATAAAGCAGCCAATAACTTAACACGGTTCAAAACAACATTTACTGTACATGTGCTTTTTTGATTGTCACTTGAAAATTGAAAGACTGCAAACGCGAAAAATCAGTGCTTCGCTTTCACAAAGTCAATCGCAGTTCGGAAGAAAAGAGAAGAAAATAAAGTAAAAAGAAACGAAAACATATTCGAAGCTCCCACCTGGATTCGAAATCGGGAGCGTTTATACATGTAGCAGCTACCAGTTTCGCAACCAGTTCTCAAATAAACAGCTCATTTCGAAAAATACATTAATAATCTTTTAGGTGCAGGTTCAGCCTCACCGGAGTGTAATTACTCAAACTGCTTTGTTAGAATTGAATTCAGAGTACATGTAGGAACGCTAGAATGTAGCATTGTGTGTTGAAGCAAAGCGCGTGCAGTTCGTGTTGAAAGCAAAAGAAATTGGAAAAATCAGGTTTACATCAAACACCACCCAAACCTGCACTTTAAAGAGTGTTATGGTATTTTTCGAAGTGGCCTATTCAATTAGTTTAAATGTGATTTAACCCGTGTATTTAAAAAAAAGGTACAATGCCGCCTTTAAATATATGCGCAAGCCTTATAAACTGGTCAGCTGAATTACCAGTAAAAGTTTATAGCTCATTGGTCGATCGGGTGAAAATTTGCATATGTTTACCCAACTGCCATAATTCATTCAACGCTTCACGACAACAGAAGGGCAAAGTATTCGCCACTTTAGAAACGAGAAGGAAACTGGGCCGAGTGAACTTTCGCTACGAGTTCTGGGATCGTTACAGGGAGCACTTCTTTTATCTCTGTCCCCAGTAACAGTCCCAGAAGTCGTTGCGAAAGTTCACTCGGCCCAGTTTCCTTCTCGTTTCTAAAGTGGCGAATTGTGATTACAGGAATCGAGATGGCGCGAAAAGTACAAATTAGCGCGAAATTGCGATTTTTCTCCAATTGAAGCACATCATTTCAGACAATTTTCTGTACATATTAATCACGAGATTTTATTTAAAAGCAGGAAACATAATTTTCTCGATTCTGGGTTAAATCTTTCGAAAGCTGATGTTTTACTTTTTTTTTCTGTGTCACGTACAATCCATGTCGCAAAATTCCTTGCAATCTGAATGACATTTCGTCCAAGACAACGCTTCTTTTATCTTGTTTTGGAATCAGTGTTTAGTCCGGAAGAAAAATAAATTGGAAACGTAAGGAGGGGGGCGTAAGGGGGGTCCGAAAACCGCAAAACCGCACGCAAATAAAACGCAAAACCGCGCAGAATAAATGTCAAAACCGCAATACCGCATCGAAATTCATCAAACTACATGAAAACCGCAAACCGCGTAGTTTTGTAAAACCGCAATACCGCGGGTTAAAATTAAAATTACCGCAAAACCGCATCACCGCAAAACCTTACTCCCCCCTCCGTAAGAAAATCATCGACAACTGGCACTCAAAACAATGAAAAATTTTCTACAATGGTGTGGCTTATTATTGTATACTTCAAAATTAATTCGTGAGACGCACACAAAAACACGTAGTATGTTTTATTATAGTTTGCTTGATGAAATTGGCTTTAAAAACGCTTGAGGATAGACCATTAAACAAAGTCTCCAAAAGGATTAATTCAAAGAAAATCCATTATTTACAAATACTGACATTTCACCTCGCCGAGTGTAAATTTATTATTAATAAGTAATGAAGTTTACCTACAGTGCAAGTCCATTATTTATAAATAATGAAATTTCACCTCGCCGAGTGTAAATTTATTATTTATAAATATTGGATTTCACCATAGAGAACCCACGTGTTTATTTCAAATGAACACAGAATAAAAGTTACAAATGGACTTACGTGATGTTGTGTTTCAATCCAAATGTGATGTTGCTTTTGTGCTGTTGAATGACCGGTGTTGAATACGATTTCGAAACGATCGTGTCTGTTATTTTTGAAATGGTCTCGCATTTCGCCATGTCTTATTAAATTTTAACTTGTCAGCGTCTCGCATTTCTTCGTCATGCGGTATATCACATAACCGTTTGTTATTGATTTTTTTAACGGTTAAATCCTTACAGTATTGCAAAAGCATTACAACAACAAAATGAAATAACAATAAGATAATAAAGAAAGGGAAAGTTCAATTAAGACACATTAGTCTGGATTGATAATTTGATTATTGCGGAGATCAAAGCATGAAGTAATGAATTTTACTAATTGAATATTTACAAAATAATTACGAGAGTTCATTAATTCATTGGTAACTTCTGAAGGAGATAACTGTTTTATATTTGGTAGGTGATACCCTATTTTCCTGTAAAATTCGTCCCTAAGAATTGAGTATTTAGGACAGTGAAAAAGGAAGTGAATTTCATCTTCAATTTCATTAGTTCCACAAGTAGGGTACAATCTATCATATCTCGTGATTTGTTCATATCTACCAATTTCAATCATTAACTTATGATTACTTATACGAAATTTTACTAATTGTTTTCTGTCATTTGATTTCTTCGTAAGGTCTAAGTAATGAGAAGGCGTATATCCGTTCTTAAAGATATTATAGAATTCGACTTCTTAGAGTGTTGAATGGTATGTCGCCAATATAGGATATATTTTTGTTGCATTAAGTTTACACAATGTTTGATTTTAGTTTCAGTTAAGAACATTGCTCCTTGATTGCTTTCTGAGCTCCTAATGAGGAGAAGCTTTCAAGTTTTTGCTTTTAAACATGTAATCAGCTTATTACTTTAGTAAAAATTCTTAGTTTCATGCAAAATAACTTCCATTTGCTTTATGCCCGTACCTGTTTTGGATATTCGTTTATGGCAGCTTACACTTTTAGTAATTTTAGTAAAATACTAATTTGAAATTTAAAACCTTTTAAAATTTATAAAAGAGTAGATATTTAAACGCAGTTTTAATATCATTTACAGCAATTGCGGTTATAAAAATGTAATGTTGCATTATGTATACCCAGAGGAAGTCACAAAATGCAGCCCTGGACTGTTTAATATGTCATATGTTGTCTTGTACACTGCTTTTCTGTAGTGTGCTGTATATCACTCGTGTCCTAAGAGGTTTTTTCCAAAACAAAACCATGTAAACATTACTAGTCATACCAAAAAATTGCCCACTGAAAGGAGACATTTGCTTCGGGCGTGCGCGTTACTAAAATGAACTTATAATAGATATGAACTGTGTAGCGCCAATCATATGAAATGAATATGTTCAAAAAATGTTATTAAAGCGCTTTTGAAACTAAAAATGAACTATTGCTCTGCGCAGTTGAACTCGAACGGCCTGGGCGCTATTCCGCGCAAGTCACCAATAAAAGCCAAAATGGGCTCAGTCGAAGCATATTGCACTGAAAAAATGGCAAAATGACGGGGTTTATTTCGCTCCAACTAAATCATATTTCCCACGAAAATGTTCACTAGATCCCAGTCTCTTCAAAACCGAGTGTGTATGTTGACATTACGCCTATTAAAATGAGTTATACCGCTAAAAGCGATGACCGCGCGGTTCCATACTAGCCTTTACACGGTCAAAATGACGGGACTTTTTTTTAAGTTATTAAAATATTTTAACGTTTGCAGATAGAATAATAACCAAATTACTGGAATTCGAGTGTGGAGTTTCGAAAAGTAATTCATAAATAGAAAAATTGTGATTTTCCCTCCAAAAAATGGCGTTTTCGCTGTGATTTTAAGGGTCAAATTGGGGATCTGGGGACGAGTTAAAAAATAAGAGGCAAATGTCATCCAATTTTTAGTCATGGCATTATCATATATATATATACCTCTTACTAACCGAGTTCGAGGGCCGTACTGTAAATTACGGCCCGCGTTTTTCCCCTTCGATTTATGGCCCAAGCGCGAAGCGCGCGGGCCATAAATCGAAGGGGAAAAACAAGGGCCGTAATTTACAATACGGACCGAGAAAACGAGGTTAGTAAGATATTTATTATATCTCTAAATCGAAGATAAAGGAAAACCTTTCAAGTCAAAAGATGGACGGCTTCATTTGACTGACGTACGTCACAAGAAAGCAAAGAGCAAATTTTATTGGCTTTCAAAAATAGTGTGATCGGTCCTCGATTCGGCGTGAACTTGCGTGGCTCTTGATTGAAAACTCTATAAACGAATTAATTTAATCTTCCATGTGTTCGGTAGGACGACGGAAACCTGACATAAGGTAGTTTTCTTTGAAAAGGATTCTTAGTTACTGGCGAAGACAACTGAGGAAAAGAAGAATGAAAACGCCGCGTTAAAATCGTCAAAACAAACGTGTTTGTCAAATGGGAAAATGTGGCAGCACTTCGGTCTACAGCGGTGAACGAAGAAACTCTCAGACTTCTAAAAGGACACCGAAAATATCTCGTCATCAAATACTGCAAGTTGTTTTTGGCTTTTTGTATGCTTTAGTGGCTTCATTTTTTTTTTTTTTATTGCGATTACCATACGATTACAATACGATAACAATACAATAACAATACAATTACACTACTTACACTTAACAATTATTGGATGAGGTTGAGCATGATAGCGATAATTATCAAGGCCAAAGTTTGTGTTATCTGCCGAAGCCGAAGGCTGAGGCGGATAACACAAACTGAGGCCTTGATAATTATCGCTATCATGCGAAAACCGAATCCAATAATTGTTTTATTATGCATATTCCTGAGCTGCACTTGTAAAGACAAGAGCGCGCACAAAAAAGTGATCAATGCACAGCAGTCAACTTGTAAGTAAACAACTTACGTCACTTCTGCATGCATAAAACTATTGTCTGTAGGTATGACGTCACTTCTGCATGCGTAAAACTATTGTTTGTAGGTATGACGTAACAGAAACAGCAAGCAATAATTAGCTGCGTGCTTATAGCCAATCAAAATCGAGCTAGTGACACCAATGTATAATAATACTGTTTACCCTACTATTTACACTACTTACAACACTTTTTCTGCTAACGTACATACATTGAGTATATCTTGTTACAACAGTGGGCAAAGAAACGAGAATGTAATAAATAGATGATTTGAATAAAACAAAACAAAACAGGCATGTAATACAATAAAGGTAAAATAAAGAAAAAACTATTGACTTGAACTGTCAGGAGATAAGGAAAAAAAAAAGACAAAAAAGACAAAGTTGGATATAAGGATATAAGTTAATCTTTAATATATCCAGCAAGAGGTTTCCATTTCTTTGTGTCTCCTTTTTTTGATTCTATTTCATATTGTGATTTTAATAGACATACGAAGTGCATGAGATTAGGCTGGTTTTCTTTTGTTTTAGCAAGCCATATGTGATATCGTGCTAGAAGAAAGCAATAGTTGATCAGAAGTGCATATTGAGAAGCGTCTGGCCTCAGACCCAAAGCAGTAACATTTGTCAAAATGTTACTGCTTTGGCTTCATGCCGAACTTTGTGCATGGATCAGTTTCAACTTCAATCGCACCTGACCAATTTTCAGTGTGAGCTGCAGCCGAGAGCGTATTTGCGAATACGCAAAATTGTTTTCATGGACTCCACTACAAGGACAAAAAATTCGCTGAGGAATCAAGGTACACTTTTGGCGTAATTTTGTAGCTTCAAGTCTGTTCTTATTAGAGCCACTGCCACAAACGATAACTCTGAACTTAAGTTTATAACCAAACTATTAAGCTTACATGACTATTAAGCTTACATGATACAGTTTGCCGATGGAAGTCGTTTCAAGTTGTTTTGCAGCTTTATGTTTTTCATAGAGACGTTTCTTACGAAGAAAGACTGTTTTGTTAATGCTTAATTAAATTGTAAGAGTTAAACGAATTTGCCGTGTTACTCGAGTTTTTATAACCTAAAAGCTAAATACCGAAACAAAAAAGCTTATTTACTCGAGAAAATTGTCAATGCTTTTGATTCGCAACTAATCAGTTTTTTGCTAAAGTTATATTTTAATTTCATCGGAGAGTTTTTGTAACCTGGCATGTTAACCCACTTAGCTCCAAACGTTTCCTCCGGATAATTTTTAATGTAGAAAACAACTTTTGTAAGAGTGTGTTAGGCCCGATGCTGAGACTCTCAAATTTAGCGGGCCGTACTGAAAAATACGGCCCGCTAAATTGACCAATCACAGCACGCGTACTAACTAAGAGATATAATAAATATATATATTGTCCCCCAGATATTTTTGTCGTCCAAAAATCTAAATCTCATAAACAAGTTAAAAAAAATATATTAAAACAGTTTTTAACATCCTGACAGCAATACAGACACCTTCAATGTAACCTCCTAAATACCGTACGCACGCACTTTCCATAAAGTATTCTATATTTGTACAACACATATTCTAGCGTTTTTATCACCTTTAATTTACAGGGTTCATAAAACTGCAGGGTTCACGTCGCCAGCGCACGGTAAAAATCGCACATGTTGCCACTCATGAACATGCGACGCGAGAGCTGAAAAAATCGCAGAAAAAAGTCGCAAGAGTTGAATGTTTCGTGATAAAATCGCGGACGTTGTCGCTCGTGTAGCCGCCCTGCAACTTTTTTCTTGCACTTGCGACGAGACAAAAGGGTATCTAGCCAATAAGATTTAAGAACTAATGCGAGGCTCGGGCTTAATTACCAACTCAGCCTCGCGCGGTCTTTGTTGCAACATTTTGTCACCAAAATTTGTCAAGCGTGTAGCCTGACCACCGTGCGCTAGCGACGCGACAATTTTTCAAAATATCGGATCACCTGTGCAAGTTAACAAATTGACGTCAGTTTTTTATGCGTCTATCCTCTTATTGATGATAAAATTCGTCATAACATTGTCAAAGTGCTGTGGATCCACGAGCCGCAGGCACAATATTTTTGATTGGCGTCAATTTGTTTTTTTACAATAACAAAAACGCCAAAATCGTAAAAAACCGGATGAAATGAAGAGTGAACGCAAGGTAAACATAACAAATGGCTGAGTTTTATTCAAATTGATGCAATCATTGTCGCTTTCTCATTGGCTAAGTGATAACATTAAAGAAATTTCATTGGCTAAAATAGGGACAGGATGACATCTTGCATAAATTAAAATTTTATGTGTCTGTACTCTTATTGATGATAAAAATTGACCAGTCAGCATGCTAGAATAACTTCAGTTATTGTAAAACAAAAAATCGCACGTGTAGCCGCGGCTCAACGGATCCAACCCAGATGGGTCGATATGACACCGATTCCTGCAAACCCTCTCCCCTCTCTTTTTTTTTAATTCCAAACCTTATTCTCCTTCTGGCCTGCGCTGGTCACGTGTCTACAGTATTCAAGTTTTCTTGTCCCGACTGCCCATCATTTCCCCTAAATACTATATATCATTGACCTCTCCCCGCATCTCCTTTACAAAAAAGGTAGATTGCATATCGTTATGTCGGAACTTACAGCCCAAGAATCACTTGTACTGTCTGAAAGAGATGACTCGGTAGCTGCTCAATCTCATTCGCTTCCAAGGATCTGAAAAAAGATATTAATAAGGTGAAAGAAAGTTGGTCAATAATAGGTCACTTAAGTTATGTAAACTACTAATTTTGTTACTAACGTCAAGAAGGATTTAGTGCTAAATTCTTGTAGTAAAAGGATGCCACCTACGAGCATCAGTAGTGTAATCTGTTATGATCGTCTGGGTGACATCTTTTCAAATTAAAAGGCTGACGGTCGGCTTATTGTTGATTGACTTAAAACCGGGCTTTTGTCGTTTTGCAACCTCTTTGTTTATATCCCTCTACCTTTTCGTCTACTTTTTTAAGGCACTTAAAACTCTACTAACACCCCATTTCCAGTGAAACGCTTGCGTCTTTAGTTCCAAGCCGGACAACAGGAGATTCACATTGACGAAGTAGCAATGTAGAGCATATTTCTCAACTATATATACAGTAATTTAAAGCTTTATTTCAGCATTTGGGCTTCTTGCCGCCGATTTATTTCCGGGCCTCACTTTTCAACCTATCTGAGGCCAACAAATTACTTCCTGATAGACTACGAGTAGACTCTCTTTTTCCTTAGGATAAGTCGAGTGGGCGAATACACGCGCGAAAATCACCACGTACGAGAAGATGTGACTCCTGAGGAAGACAAAAAATTTATTTTGCAAGCAAAACCACCGTGATAGAAGATTCAAAACTCATGGCAGCCAAGAAAAGTGAAAAGGAACTCTTTATAAATATTCATTTCCTTTGTCTACTTTGACCAAAATTGACATAAGAACAAATAAAAAAAAAATTGGTTCAATAAATTTTCTACTTTCTTTGATATCACATTGTAGGTTTCTTTTTCTCCTTAAATCGATTTCGGTGAGTTAATTATTGCTGTTAAGATAGCAAAATTGCTTGGTCACATTTCAAAGCTTGGTGAGAGGTTCAAGGCATCTATTTCGTGAGCCTGAAATATATTAAAACCGATAAAAAATAGCGTAATTTAAGAAGCTTTTTAAAGCTTCTTAAATTACGGAAGGTTATGGTTTCAAATCCCATGTGGAGCTCTTTTTCTCCCCACTGTTAATTGTTTCGTAAATTTCAGTTTTTGATTTTTACGAAACAATTAACAGTGGGGAGAAAAAGAGCTCCACATGGGATTTGAACCCATAACCTTCCGTTGACTCTAGTCGGATGCTCTAACCACGGCATGAGCTACTGGAACTCTAGTGGCGAGTAGGTCATTAATGGGTATACATGTATGACTCACGGGCCGTATCTCGCAGCCACAAGTGAAGTATTGTTGAAGTCTTTCTGTTTCTGTGGTACAATTTATTTCGATAAAAACAAGTATTTAGAATGTAATGAAGACATACAAAAGCTTTGGAGAAACTCGATCCTTCTTCGACGCGTACATAAAACAGGAAATATAACAGAATGCTTGCATTTCGCTGCAGCTCAGTGTTGATTGTGGATTTCAAATAAAATTCTTGTCTACAAACATTTCTTTAACAGTAAAAGAACGTATATACGAAAAAGTAAACAACCACACTCACAAGGTGGAGACAAGTGATATGTTGGAATTCCCGAGCCGTGATATATCACTGATCTGGTTATTTTCGAATGCCCTGAAACAAGTAACAGTCATTAAAAGTCACCCGTTAATTTTATTTTACTTCATTTTGTTTTTGTTTTGCATTTTCTTTATCATTTTAAGAAAATAACTTATACAAGAGTAATTTCACTAAACACGGATTAATACTCATTAATAGAATACTTCTTTTATAAAACTATACATAATTAGAGATAAAGATTTGAAAGTACAGGAAATCTCTAGCTAAGGTCAAAAAAATACGCTAAAAGACTACTGAGCCATTTTTACAGATTGGAATTTCGAAAAATAGACAACGACGATCGTCAAGGAACAACAACGAAAATAGCAGTAATCTTGAAGAGAAAAATAGACATTACGTTCTAGTAAAAACAAATAGAGGAAGTAGGTTGGACATACACATACTTTTGAGGCACACATACACATTGAAATGAAATGTGAATATAAGGAAAGTAGGAATTTTGTACTTTAATACACAAAATTACCCAGGAAGCGTTTTTCGAACTCCACTGATTTTTTTCTGTTTCGACGCTCGATCTTTTTTGTAATGTGTTCAATAGACCTGTGTCTGGTCAGGGTGGGGCGAGAAGGCTCGTGGGTACCCTGTGAACCTCACCTAGATCTCGGACATAATAAACAAATCCTTCATAACTTACAACTTTGGCATGATTAAAGTAGGACCTGTCAAATCCGGTATGTATTGTAAATGATTACGGCCAAAATACCTGGAACAAGAAGTAGAATAGAATTCACTAATTACACCACTTTATTGCGAGTAATTAATTAACTAATCTATTTTTTTTTTAAATAAAATTGGGTGACATTTGCCTCTAATTTTTCAACTCGTCCCCAGACCCCCGATTTGACCCTTAAAATCCCAGCGAAAACGCCATGTTTTGAAGGGAAAATCAAAATTTCTCCCACTTATAAATTACTTTTCGGAAATCAACACTCGGATTCCAGTAATTTGGTTATTATTCTAGGCGGAAACGTTAAAATATTTTAATAACTTTAACAAAAAAGTCCCGTCATTTTGACCTTGAAGTGACCCATGACACTTTTTTAAAATTAAAAAAAGGCTTGTATGGAGTTCAACCGCGCGGTCATCGCTATTAGCGGTATAACTCATTCTAATAGGCCTAATGTCAACATCCACACTCGGTTTTGAAGAGACGGAGATCTAGTGAACATTTTGGTGGGAAATATGATTTAGTTGGAGCGAAGAAAACCGTCATTTTGCCATTTGTTCAGTGCAATATGCTTCGACTGAGCCCATATTTTGGCTCCTATTAGTCTGTATCTTGGTGACTTGCGCGGACTAGTGCCCAGGCCGTTCAAGCTCAACTGCGCAAGGGCAATAGTTCATTTTAGCAACGCACACGCCCGAGCAAATGTCTCCTTTCAGGGGGAAATTTTTTGGTATGTTTAATTCTTTCAGAAGTTACAATACTATTTATCACTAATAGACCTTTCCCGCATTCCTGTGAACAAAAGCACCAACTCGAGGCTGGGGTGGACAAAATACAGTGATTTGTATGAAATTGTCCACCCAAGCCTCGACCTCGTTTCATTGTGTATGCTCACTGGAGTGGAATGCGGAAAAGGTCTATTGTACCTTGAAGAAAACTGAAAGGAACACTTATAGATAATACGAGAACGTTGCCGGCACTCACAATTCATTGAGACGTTTGAAACGCACAAATGTTCCATCAGCTATTGTAAGAAGCGCATTCCCACTTAGGGTCCTGTTGGAAAAGAAAAACAAACGCAAAATGGCATTTCACTGTAACATTTCTAGAGAAAATGTTTAGGGACACTCCACCCTTGTAAAACCAGTTTAAAAACGACTTGAAACCCGCCGATAATTAAAGTAAAAATGAAGCAACTTTCATCTCAATTCCCCCCCCCTCCCCCTCCCCCCTCCTCCCCCCTCCCCCTCCTCCAAAAAAAAACAACAAACAAACAAACAAAGTTGACGTCTATGAACTGTAGTAAATGTTGAAAGTGTTATAATAATTATGGACCGCCATATCATTCAAAAGTGGTATAAGTTTACGACTGGTGATCGAAACAACGATCGCTATGGTTGAGATTATCGATTGGTGATTGGCCATAACGATCGTCTTGGTTGAGATCATCGAATGGTGATCAAGAATTACGATCGCTATGGTCAGAAAAGCAATTGGTGATCCAGAATTACGATCGCTATGATCAGAAAAGCGATTGTTGATCCAGAATGACGATCGCTAAGGTCAGCGATCGAATATTGAAAACATGGTCGTTGTGGTCGAAAAACAGATTGGTGATGAAAAACGATAATTCAAATGATCAAACTGGATATATCGAGTGTCGATCGGTGATTCAGAATGTCGATCGCTAAAGTGAAAATATCGACTGGCAATTGAAAATTGAAAAGGGCTGGAAACAAGCGGGAGATACCTCACTCATGCTAACATTAAGTAGTAAGCTTATTATTTTAAGACCATTTTCGCGCCACTTTAGGGATAATCATGGCGTCCAACAGGAACACGCTATATAGTGGACTGTCTTGCACCAACATTAAATGCTATCAGGTTTTATGTACCCTTCCAAACATTGGGAGACCTGAACAGTTTTTATAGTGCAAAGAAACCAAGTGCTTAGAAGATCATAAATTTGTTGTCTGTAAACCATGAACCAGGAGCTGAACCAAATACTTTTGAATATTTCAAAAATTGGTCAAAAACCTTTTTAGTTAATGGTAATGATCTTGGGTGCCTTCTACTGTTTTTGACAGGAAGCAGTATTATCATTTGTGACATCACTGCTATTGCGAAATGTCTCTACACTCGATGAACTAAAGAAGCATTATACGATTGCGAAAACGATTACAATTTATGTAAAAATGCTTCAAAACTTGCGATAAGCTGACTCGACAGAGTCTTAAAAGCTCGCAATAAAAATAAACCATGATCCGTTAATTTGGTCTCTCATTGTATCCTTCTGTCATATTAACCCACTTGGGATTTACATAAAGTGCCCAAACCTAAAACACAACTTAGCAACTTTACTTCCTACATTATGGAACTTTTAAGACAGATGGAGGAATTTTGCTCTCTTTTTATTGCATTTTAAGATAAAAAAAGAACGATGAAAAAAAAAAACACGTTTCGACCCCTCTGAGGTCATTTTCAAGTTTCAAGTTTTGAAAACGTCGTTTCCAATCGTTAGTTTTTACTCATGCGCGAAGCGGCATGAGGTAAGGTTTCGGCTCCGTTTTTCTTGTTACTATTTTTATTTTTTGTGTCACGATTTTGCATGCAAATTTATGTACGCATATTTTAAATTGTGCACTTCCGGTTATTCTCACTTCCGGTAAAAGAGCGTTACTTTGGTGTCACGACAGAATCTCCTACAACCCTACATACATTACTATGTTCACGTTTGGTATATATAAGACTAAGAAGAATCACTGACTTCATTGTGGTACAGCCTTCATGTCCACAACATTCAATAGTAAACAGCGTGGTTTGCAGGAACGATGACTGAATGAAAGGAGTAACTCTTCTCCATGTCGGACATCTTCTTATCATGTTTAAAATATATCATAAAATTTTCTTACGCATGCGCATGAGTAAAGGCTGCTTAGAGCCTCTTGTTTTATCTTAAAAAGCTTTTCAAAGAAAGATTTTTTTGCATTGCTTTGTAATCAAAGAGCTCTAAGAGCCATGTCGAGGATACTAAACAACGTACGGTTCAAGGTTCCATCGCCCATTTTCGGGATCTAGTTTTGCCAAACTTTCTCTGACTCCTCGATGTTGAATCCGTAACCCAGTAGACTTCAGATAACCGGCTATTATGTTGCAACCAGAAGTACTCCCATGGATATTTACGTAATCTTGAATCAGTGATCCGGTCGAGTCGTTCATCAGGTAAGTCGTCAAAGCCCCTCATATTCTCTAAACCATACTCTCCTACTCGTCTGTGAACTGTCCACCTCGAAACTCCGAGCATCTCTGCAATCCTTGTTCAAGTGAGTCCCACTCCTCGCAGTTCTTCTAGCATCTCAACAGGAATTTTGATAGATGGTCTTCCAGGATTTTTTCCTTTTTCCCTATCTATCGTAACTGAATCCGCAGCCACAGTAGACGGAGTGATAGTCCGGCGACGAAGCACGCTAAGCACATCTACTAAGGCCCCAGTGACGGAATCGAGATTTTCCTTGTCCCTTGTGTCAAGGTTGCAGCACTCTTTCATCGACCTATAAAGCAGGCTAATTGTTTGATTAGGAACTTCGGCCTGCATTTCTGCAGCTTTTGTGTCAAAGTTCTAAAGTACTAGAAATACGTGTCTCGCAGAACCTCGCGAAGCTCGGGGGAGGATGCACTACAAAATTTTAGCGATGTGGGCCTTTTTGAAGTTTGTGAGTGCTATCTCCCAAAATTAACCTGTTCCCTTTACATACTTCTGTAGCTGTTGTTCTATGTACTGTGTATCAAATAATTGCTAATTCAATTCACTATTCGCTTGAATGGTTGAGATTGCAGGAGTTAATAGGATACAGGTCATGAGAATTACGAAATTGATTACAAAAGTTAAACATGAATATTCAAGATGAAGCAAAATATTCTTTGCAAATATCATAAGCAATGTATGCAGAAAATCATAATGATCAATTTACAGCATGTACTAAGAGCTACTAAGACAATAGTTTCCAGTGTTTGAGTACTAATTTTTTATATTGAAAAATATTCTCTTATGATCTGCGTGTCAGTTGTTCAGCTACTTGAAATCTTTTTTTGTTTTTTTGAAAAAGGTAGATTAAAGAATAATTTATGGAGGGTTGTATATAAGCTTAAGATTGCTTGCCTTTAAATGTAGGTTGTTTCAATTGAAGAGCATTAAAGAGCGGATTAAAGTGCGGTGATTTGAGCTAGATTTCTAGCTTAATCGTTCTTCTTCTTTGAGCCTTTCCTGTAATCAGTGTTTGCTCTCGTTGCGTCTATAAACAGAACTTCGGCCTGCATTTCTGCAGCTTTTGTGTCAAAGTTCTAAAGTATTATCTCGGTTCTATCCACAACTTCTCCTAGAAACTTGGGAAACTCAACTTCTATGTCAAATTCTTCTTCCCACTCTGCCGCCATTTTTGGTTCAAAAACAGGTTGAGGGTACCCTCGGGTTAAATAGCGGATTAAATTAACCCTCCTAGCTAGGTGGGTTAAAAAACTAACCTCGGGTTAAACCTGAGAAATGATCTAATTTACAGCAGCGAAACGTTTTAAAAACAATAACAAATTAATGAGATACGAGTAACGTGCTGACTTCAATTTCGCTGGGTGACAACTTTCTTTGTATATGACAGGTTGTGAAAGAGCGAAACTAGGAAGCTTAAGCAACCACGACGTCGACGGCAGCAAGAACGGCGCAAAACAATAGGTTAATGAGCGAAAACAATGCCTCTGCACGTGCGTTTTACATTTTGGTACATTTCTTTGCCGTTCCCTGCAAAACAACAACGTCAAATAATGAAATTATAGGTTTTGTGGAGAACGTAAACACACGACGGTTAATTTTCCCTTCTCCATTTGAACTGGGAAGCCATCCCTTCAAATTCAGCTCCTGGGCAATCCAGTCACATTAGACAAACTAAACAAATTTAAGCAACTGCAAAGTAGTTTAAAATAGCGCGAATCCTTTTATCAAGTGACGTTTTCCTTGGCGTTGTCGTCGTCGTTGCTTAAGCTCCCTATTGGCTCCAATGAACGCCGAACTTGTCACTAAACAAGGCGACGTGGTAGTGGAATCAAAGAAATAAGAATGTGAATAAGAAATAGAAATGCGTAACGCAAAATTGCGTAAGCTTATGCTATGTCTACACTTTACCGGATAGCTTATCATGTCGACATGAAAAATACTCCGGCCTGGTGTGAACAGAAACGACCCAGAACTGGATATTTACTTCTTTTTGAGTGGGTTTCAATCCTCGCTCCTAGTTGTTGACTTCCGCTACGGTTCGGTTCGATTGCCTGTTCACACTGCCCCAGAGATTGGCACGAGAATCTATCCGATATTTGACGATTCACTTTCACGACCGCCGCGTCGCAGCGTCGCTCCGGAACAAAAATCGTTCCGAAACTTGCGTTTCATGTGTGAACGAAAGGCCTATCCGGTATGGTTTTCGTGCCGGCGCAAGAGCTATCCGGTATAGTGTAGACATAGCCTTATGTTTTTATACTGACATACGGTTCGATATTTTTTTAATTAAACACAATGACATTTGAAGAACGCAAAAAAGTGGTTCACGGCGATATTTGAACTCGAGCCGTGTGACTGCTGTTTGATTGCCATAACATGAACCACGCCACTAGGCCACAAAAACCTACGATAACTAGAAGGGTAAAATTTTGTTATTTCAACGTAGATATGCCGTTATGATAAAACGCGTATTAAAATCCATTTCAAGTCTGCAGCTCGGTTTTAATTCTGCAATAAAAGACTCCAAATGCAAAACATCTTTAAGCTTATTGTTGTTTATATTCGTTATTGTTAAATTATTGTTAAATTAGTTGTTGTTATCGCTATTCTTGTTATGCAACGCATTCGATAAGATTCCAAATTTAGCTTTTTAACGTGTAACGCAATGTACGGTATTTTTAAACTATAAACACGGCTCTATATCTTTTAAAATACCGTAATCCGCGATGTGATATGTGTGATTTTTAAAGTGCCTTTAACCCCCAAAATTTTTGTTTGCTTAAAAAAACCTTACTATTTTTCTAAACAAAATGCCGCAAAAATTTTTAATTTTGCTTAACACTCCGATTTTTTATGGCCCGCCAAAGTTCGGCTTTTCAAAATTCCCGCCACGTTTAAAAAGGCTGGGACCGTTTGACGTCACGGAAGTATGTTCCCCGTGGCGTCGCCTTATCACAGTCAAGATACCCGGCAGTCTAAAATTTTTCTCGAATTTTCACGAAATATCTCGTTTAATTCTTCTGAGAATAGTAGATCTTTGTTTAGAAATATTGAGCGATTTCAAATATTATCTCGGCTTCGAAGTTAAAGAAATTGTCTAGCTTGGGCACACTATAAATAAATCTTGATGGTTTTGACACTCAGAAAAAATTCGTGCTGACTCGCCCAGTCAACTCTCACGGGAATATCTCCACAAAAATTATCACTGAAACCTCTCGAGAGTATTCGATCTTTGTTCATTAATGCTAAGCGATTCTTATTGATGTTTTCGTTTTGTAACGGACGAATTCTCCGAGCTTGGGCATACTATAGAATCTCGACTGACGGGCATGGTTTTCAAAATACTAGATCATGACCCGGCAGTCTGAAATTCATACCGTTTTTCCATGAAAATTTTCAGCAGAATTTTCATTCGAACCTGCTGAGAGTAATCGATTTCTGTGAATAAATACCAAGCGACTTCTGAACATTGAATTGTACTGAATTGTACACTTCGCCCCGGCATGGATACACATATAAATAATAAATACAACAGAATGCGGTGGCGGAAATCCGCCCTGGGTCGTCTCACATCTTTACTCGATAGCGTATAAACTGAGAGGAACGTGTGTCGAAACCATTGAGAGATTTTATAGTAGGCCCAAGCTCAACAATTTCTTTAACTTCGAAGCCAAGTAGCCTGTTCCAGGCGTTCAGATAGTGGGAAAAGCGCGAATAGTTGGGGAAGGCGCGAAGAAAAGCTCGCTTCCTCTCCCCAATCTCCCCGCTTTTTTTCGCTCGCTTTTCTTCGCACCTTCCCCAACTGGAACAGGCTAAAGCCAAGATAATGTTTTTAATCGCTTGAGATTTCTTAACAAAGATCAATTATTCTCAGAAGACTACTCTATTATAGTTAAATGAGATATTTAGTGAAAATTCGATGAGAATTTCAGACTGCCGGGTATCTAGTATTTTGTAAACCGTGCCGTCAGTCGAGATTCCATAGCTACGAGAATTCGTCCTTTACAAAACGAAAACATAGTTTAGAATCGCTTGGCATTTCTGAACAAAGATCAATTACTCTCGAGAGGTTTCTGTGATAATTTTTGTGGAGATATTCACGTGAGAGTTCAGTGACTTAGCGAGTCAGCACGAATTCTCACAACCATCGAGATTTTATAGTGTGCCCAACCTCGACAATTTCTTTAATTTCGAAGCCAAGATAATGTTTGAAATCGCTCGAGATTTCTAAACAAAGATCGACTATTCTCAGAAGAATTAAACGAGATATTTCGTGTAAATTCGATAACAATTTCAGACTGCCGGGTATCTTGTACTTTGAAAACACTTCCCAGCTGCCGGGTATCTAGACACTACGTTCACAAAATCGACCCATTAATTTCTTGCGTCGCTTTTTGGCTTCAACACGATCATCATTAAAGTAAGGTATTTTATGAAGCCCAATACCTGCCTTTGGGTTCGAAATATTTTTGCAACACAAGTTGATGACATTTCGCAGAGCTATTTTCGTAGCAACAAGTCACTGGAAATCCTTGAGATGATAAAAATCCATCTCCTTCCGTGACGTCACTTGACCCAGATCTCGTACTCGGTGATGGAACAAATTATGGCAATTTTTCATAACTTTGGCAGGCCATAAAAAATCGGGGTTTTAAGCAAAATCAAAATTTTTTTTGCGGTATTTTATTTTAAAATATGGTAAGATTTTTTTAAGGGTTATACTTTAAAGTCTACATATTCTGTTCCGTAGAAAAAGGCAAGGATATATTTTTACATGGAGAGGAACAGATCAGATCCACTGACGACATATGAAAGTTGACCCTTAGCACATAACCATGTCCAATTCTCTCCTATTTCAATCAAACGATGCGTATTTGTACTGTCACGCTAAGACATGAAAGACATAAATTTGGCCTTTATTCATCAAAGGACTCCAAATGTGAAATATATTTAAGCTTATTGTTGTTCATGTTCGTTTTCAATAAATTAGTTATTGTTATCGCTGGATTCACGCAACCTCGTTCCCAGGAGCTTCTCGGTTTTCAAAATGGCAGTTTGAAAGGAGAAACCCCTGGGACATATCGATCTAAAACGACCTCTGATTGGTTCATTGAACCTGATTCTTACATCAATTCTGATTGGTTCACGTTTTTCTAAGCAAACCAAAACAATGCTATATTGAAGGTCTCCGAGACGTAAACAAAACTGCCGCTGTTCCTGACGATGCGAATATGATCCAACAAGCGTAAGATTTAGAGATAATTCGCCGATTTTCAGGCTTTGCGTTTAAGGGTAATGGTAAATTCGAGATATTTTTTTTCTGTGAGCCTTACACTTTGAAGAAAGGCTATGAAAAGGCTTTACGAAATAAATCGAAACACCAAGACGTGGAGAACCTCTCAAATAACCGAAACTGCGAGACCCATAACCTTAACTTTTTGAAAGATCATTCGCCACTCAGCCCCTAGTACGTGATAATTTATAGAATTTTAGAATGACTGGAATGGGGAACTGGCTGACCCTCGGTGTAAAAACATGTCTTGCTATCTATTATATTGTTGTCAAGCTTGCGTTCTGTTGTTTTATACAGTTTGTTTTCTTTGTTTTTCAGTCCATTTATTGTTTCATAAATAAAGCAGAGCCAACCTACAATAATTGTTGGTTATTCAGTTGCTTATTCACTTGTGACAGCTTGACTGAAGTTTAAGCCTTAATTTAGTTTTTAAAACATGTCAATAAAAATCAAAACAGGCATGCATTCCTCAAAATGGCATGATTTCAGTATAACCCCCAACATTAATTTTGCACACGCATGTATGACATGTATGCGCTATTGTTTTTATTTAGGCAATCTTTTGTTCTGGCTTTTGTTTCAGTCTTCAGAACTTATCGACAGTTAATTTGTGGGATTATATGAAATCTTACCCTCAAAATTCCCAACCACATTTCAGGCCCAAGAACTGTTTTTAAAATTTTGCTTCTATGAAATGGCAGTGAAGTTTATAGCGCTGGCATTCATACCAGGTACTCGGGATACCAGACGTTCTCTTAAGGCTGGTTTCCACTAGCGCATAAGCATAAGCACAAGCCAACATACGCAGACTCAGTAACGTGTTATTCATTAGTTCCAATTGTTTGAACAAAACAGAACAATAGGCACTAATGATCAACATGTTACTGAGTCTGCGTATGTTGGCTTGTGCTTATGCTTATGCGCTAGTGGAAACCAGCCCTTACAGCAGGCCATTTGCCCTGGAGCTATTCCTTGTGGCAAAAATATGAGTCAAAAGAGGCATGTAATATCATATAATTTATGAGAGAGATGAGAGGCACCCATGCAGGGTACATCCCAACTTGTTTGGACCAATGATCTTTGATGATGAAACACCAATGATGAACACTAATGATGGTGTTTTTTTTTTTTTTTTTTTTTTTTTGCTTAGCTTTCAAAATCATTAAAAATTCAATTTTGCTTAGCAAACATTCTGCACATAACAGCTTTTTGGGCTCAAATGTTTTCTGCACTTTTGAGAAACACATGTCTTATGTAACATGTTTTTGTCTCTAGTCAGCTTAAAGTTTAAGAGCCGGTCTGTTCACTTATGTCCAGGATTGCAGATAATTAGATGCGTGACAAATTTTGATATCCAACACAAAGTGTCCCGTTAGGTCTAAGTGTTAACTATCTTTTTTTCAAATGTCAGGTAAGCATTAGTGTTAGTGTTGTTTTTTTAGGTTAGGGTAAACACACCTGTTTATCTTTACTTAAAGAGCAGAATTTAGGGGACACTTCATGACGTTTATTGTCTGAATTTTTGAAAACAAGTGTTGTTGAAGTTGAGTAGAAGAGCAAGAGGACACTCTGTGACGCTTTAATCCTGGACATAACTGGCCTCAACTCAACGACTTCTTATTGTGGCATGGAATAATGTTTCACAGCTGATTATATCCTAGAATGTTTTTATATTGTATCAACCAAATGGCTTGCAATGATTACCATTCTGAAATCCTGACAGTTCAAAGCCATATTAATCATCATTCATTCATTCATTCATTCATGCTTGACATTCTACTCTTGACTACTGTTTTCAAGCAAACAGACCCAGTTATGTCCAGGATTGCAGATAATTAGATGCATGACAAATTTAATAAGCGTCACAGAGTGTCCTCTTGCTCTTCTACTCAACTTCAACAACACTTGTTTTCAAAAATTCAGACAATAAACGTCATGAAGTGTCCCCTAAATCCTGCTCTTTAAGTAAAGATAAACAGGTGTGTTTACCCTAACCTAAAAAAACAACACTAACACTAATGCTTACCTGATAACGGGACACTTCGTGTTGGATATCAAAATTTGTCATGCATCTAATTATCTGCAATCCTGGACATAAGTAGTTGAGGCGGGTGATGTCGCAGCTCTTAGAAGGTCTCACACCATTGGCTTGCCACCCTTAGACCTAACAATAGGACAAACAACACAACAATGGACCCTAACCCTAAAAACAATAGCAGCTGTGTTTTACAAGGCCAATGAAAATAGAAGCTTCTAAGAGCTGCGAGCCTACCGGTTGAGGCTGGTGAGAGGAAAAAAGTGAAACTGTGCGTGCATATAATTTCCATGTCAATGTTTCATTGATATGGAATAATGACGAACAAAGAGTTCTAATCCCAAAAGGTTTGAATTGGGTACAACAATGCGTTAGCCGAATTTGGCTATTTAAATATATGTAATAGCAAGAGTAAATGTGTTTTAAAGTGAAGGGAAGACGGTAAATTATTTTAAAATACCAACAAAACGGTGATACCCGCGCAAGGGCAACGACAAAAGCATCGACGGTTAAATCGAAAAAAAATACTACCACAAAAACTTAATGCTATTTTGTTGCTTACGGGCGTGATCGTGGGGAAAGAAGCCGACAATACTAATATAAGAAAAGAAAACAAAGTCCCCCAGCTGAGACGGTAAATTTACTCTTTTCCTTTTATAAATCGTGCTTCCTTGTAAAAAAAAAAATCAATGTTTCTTAAGCTGAAGCGTTTCGAATTTTTACCTTCATTCACAGCCTGTGTATCTTTTTTCTTTATACGGCAAGGCAAAGAAAAACTTAACAGGTCGATAAAGGGTTCCACTTGGCTCCACAGCATCACTCCTTGGCCGCCATTTTGTTTGTTTTCCTCTTGGTTTGCAATCTCGTGCCCAGATCTTCTCACTCTTTTCCTTGGCCGCCATTTTGAATACATCACGACAAATAGTGGAGATTTTGATCACATGATCTGCTGTGTGCCAGGGTCTTCTCCCGGAGCGCCGCCATATTGAAAACCGAGAAGACACTGGGGACGAGGTTGGGATTCACGTTGTTCTTGTTACGCAGCGCATTCGTAACAAAACTAATTTAAAACATTACGTGACAAAAGTTTACAGCTGATGGAAGGAGCGAGTGAGTGAGCGAGTGCTCATTTACATATCTGTGTCCGTTACCGATGTCCGATAACCCGTTGATTACTCTTGCGCGTATTCTTGGTTTTCACTTACGTCATATCAAAATTCAAAAGCATTAAACAATAGATTTTGTTATGAGTAAAGATACAGACGTGTGTATTCACCAAGAGTTTTTTCATCCAGCTTATATTGATGCATGTGGCATTTTATTATTTTAAAATTCAGTTTCTAACGAATATACTTCTCTTTCGGTCCTCCGAAAACGATAAACTAAAATGCTCGACGAAACGAGAAATCAATCCATGAACAGAGAGATGACCTAAACACGAAAGAGTGAAAATGGCCACCATTACTATCACTGAAGTGACGCTTGATTGGACGAATGAAGTCACGTGGACCCTGTGATAACCTGGGAAGTTATAAGTTAATAATAGCCTCAATAGACTCAATTACTCAAGTTCTCACACCAGTGGCATAAAAAGCAACTTCCCAATATCTTCGACAACCACCTTCGCTATGCCAGTGATGTCCATACATATAACACTAGATATTCTGCAAGAGGTAACTTCTATAAAGCACGCTTCTCAGGACTAATATCGGAAAAAAAAAACGTCATCAGCTTTAGCAGTTGACTTTTGGGAAAAAATACCAAAAGAATTCAAACATCTTAGTCATTTTGATTTCAAAAAAAAAGTTAAACAGTATTTATTGTCGAAACAGATATACTGTCCAACCCTAGTCGTCTTCTAATTTTCACTACTTTTTGCTATTTTTGCTATTTGTGTGCAGTGTGTGTGTTTGTGTTTGTAATAGATGTCTACATGTGAACTGATACTATACAAGACTAGTGTCTAACTAGAAAACTGTATGGTTAACTTAGACGCTAGGCATTTCCTCAAATGTTATTTATATTTAGTTATTCGTCCTATTGTTTTAGTAATTTTAGTTTAGCTAGATATATATTTTCTTGTAAAAAAAAATGTCATGGAAATGTGAAAATAAAGTATTGTATTGTATTGTAGCCTGGAGAGTACTCCCCGAAAATTTGGGTTGGGGTATGCGGCGCCCTTCTTGAAACCCTTAACCTATTTCAGACCATACCCTTTGGCACGGCTTAGGGACATGGAGTGACTAATTTTCATATCTGTACCCGTATACTATATCTCGTTTACGCTTGCGTATTAACGACATATATAAAAATGGGTAACTTTGTAGCTCATGACATATTC
This sequence comes from Cladopsammia gracilis, assembly GCA_022457155.1. Lineage (NCBI taxonomy): Eukaryota > Metazoa > Cnidaria > Anthozoa > Scleractinia > Dendrophylliidae > Cladopsammia > Cladopsammia gracilis. The sequence goes on along the minus strand of JAJGOT010000150.1, from coordinate 636,653 downwards.
ACTTCGTTTAGTTTTTTCATTATCCATTTAATTAAAATAAATGTTTGGGTATTTTGTGCATCCTTCTTGCGAACTTAACTAAATTAGGACATGGTAGCTTATATTAAACCTTCAAATACTCTCAAATTACCCCTCCGGTCAATAAGTCCATACATGAAGTACATATAGTTAGTTATTCTCAGTGATGTGCACTAGTATACATCACTGAGAATTTCAGTATCGTGAATGATATATATGAACTGCGGAAATGAAATCAAATGAAGAATGATCCTCGCAGTTGTGAACGCAATTTAAGCAATGGCGAAAAGAAGCCTGAAAAAAATTAAGGACTTCAACGGGGTTCGAACCCATGACATCGCAATACCAGTGCGATGCTCTACCAACTGAGCTATGAAGCCACTGACGTTGGGAGCAGGTCAATTGTAGGTTCATATGTTCTCGTGAAAGGAGTGAATGTGAATGATATATATGAAATAAATCATATATGAACTGCGGAAATGAAATCAAATGAAGAATGATCCTCGCAGTTGTGAACGCAATTTAAGCAATTGCGAAAAGAAGCCTGAAAAAAAATTAAGGACTTCAACGGGGTTCGAACCCATGACCTCGCGATACCGGTGCGATGCTCTACCAACTGAGCTATGAAGCCACTGACGTTGGGAGCAGGTCAATTGTAGGTTCATATGTTCTCGTGAAAGGAGTGAATGTGAATGATATATATGAAATAAATCATATATGAACTGCGGAAATGAAATCAAATGAAGAATGATCCTCGCAGTTGTGAACGCAATTTAAGCAATTGCGAAAAGAAGCCTGAAAAAAATTCAGGACTTCAACGGGGTTCGAACCCATGACCTCGCGATACCGGTGCGATGCTCTACCAACTGAGTGAAAGGAGTGAATGTGAATGATATATATGAAATAAATCATATATATCATTCACATTCACTCCTTTCACGGGAACATATTTTCAGGCTTCTTTTCGCTATTGCTTAAATTGCGTTCACAACTGCGAGGATCATTCTTCATTTGATTTCATTTCCGCAGTTCATATATGATTTATTTCATATATATCATTCACATTCACTCCTTTCACGGGAACATATGAACCTACAATTGACCTGCTCCCAACGTCAGTGGCTTCATAGCTCAGTTGGTAGAGCATCGCACCGGTATCGCGAGGTCATGGGTTCGAACCCCGTTGAAGTCCTGAATTTTTTTCAGGCTTCTTTTCGCAATTGCTTAAATTGCGTTCACAACTGCGAGGATCATTCTTCATTTAATTTCAGTGTTTTTAGCTAATGAAATAATTTTAACAAGGCAAGTTTCTCAATGGCTGAGTTTTAATAATGTCACAAACTTTGATGTAAACATCAATACCAGAGTTCCCATCATCTTCTAAGGGATCTGGAACATGGATCGAACCTCTGCCAGGCTTCATTTCACTTGCCATATTATAAAATAAAAGCGGTCAATTTTCAACTTTGTCCGGCCGTTGAAAAGCGTAAACTTGTTTTGTGCGGTACATAAGGCTTCCTTCTCCGATCGACAGCAAGCAGTCAAAATTTTATGACTCGAGTGTCGCTTTGCACGCGAGAACAAGGCCAGAAGTAGGTACCAGTTTTCGACTCAGACGTGCCCCTGAAAAATTTTCTTGGGGATAAATCGGTGTCTATATACATACATACATATACACCAAATTGAAGAAACGTTGTCGGGTGAAAAGCATAAACCATAAACAATGCGACCCAAAGGTTTACTGGGAAGTTCGGTAAATTAATCTTCGTTTGTGACAGAATTAGTACCCTGAAGAAGTCAGGCCGTGCCTGACGAAATATTGGAAAGAATATTATAATCCCATTTGTACAGTCAGCCTTGCTTTATTAGTTTTCGTATTTACATTATATTAACACACGATGCACAAATCATGCTCTAAAATGCCTCAAACAAGAAAACATCTTGATTATCAAGAAATGGAATATTACTATGCTTACCAATGCTTCCTACCCAGAATCCCATTCGGTCTCATCGTTCATGGTTTATGCTTTACACGCGTCAACGTTTCTTCAATTAGGTGTATAAGGCTAATTCATAGCGGAGCACTCGCCGGGCCGAAGGCCCGGCTGCGCAGCCCCAAACTCATAGAACCCATGCCCGTCATTTTTCATGGTCAAGGCTAGAGGAATGTTTCGCGGGCGCGTGTGTGCCCACCCGTCGTTTTGGCACGCAACATCCGGGATCTTAGCGATTTTGAAAACCGAGGAGAACCGAGGCTTTGTTTTTCGCGCGGCCACACAGCTGTGAGCTCGGTAAACACTTTAGTTGGATTGTTGTGTTTAGCGGAGAATTAAAGTCGTTATTTCCCTACGGTTTTTCGCGGTTTGCTACTCAAGACAGGGAATACTAATTAAGGGATACTCAGAAACCGCTTTAGTGGAAAAAGAAGAGCTTTCAGAGATAAAATTTTGCTTCGAGAAACTTCATATTATCAATGCAGGAGCAATGCGGGAGAAGCCTTGTTTTTAGCGGAGCACTTGCCAGTCCGAAGGCCTGGCTGCGCAGCTCCATACTCATAGAACCTGTGCCGTGATTTTTCATGGTCATGGCTAGCGGAATGTTTCGCGGGCGCGTGTGTGCCCGCCCGCCGTGTTGGACAATATCCGGGGGATCTTAGCAATTTTGTTTTTCGCGCGGCCACACAGCCGTGAGCTCGGTAAACACTTTAGTTGTTTTCTTGTGTCTAGCGGAGAATTAAACTCGTTATTTTCCTGCATTTTTTCGCGGTTTGCTACTCAAGACAGGGATACTAATTAAGGTATACACAGAAGCCGCTTTAGTGGAAAAAGACGAGCTTTCAGGGATAAAATCTTGCTTCGAGGAACTTCATGTATTACGTTTTTATCAATGCGGGAGATGTTTGTTTTCTACGGATTTCAGAACCAGAAGTGGAGATTTGAATTTCCAAGCAAACAAGGAACTTAAAAGTAAAACAGATTACAGTTTTCGATGAGAATTTATGTTGATATCAATCTGTGAGTGACTTTTATTAGTGTTATTGTTAGTTTTGGAGAATTGATTTTAAAACGTGCCTAAATTTAGTTGTATCGATCTCTTGAATTTCATCGAAGAAAGCTTGAACTCGATGAGCTATAATTAAATGGTACGCGTTTTGCTTTTAAACGTAAACTAATGGAGATTTGAATAAATTTTTTCGAAAGAAGATTGTGTTGTCCATTTTTATGTGTTTGTTCATTCATTATAGATAGATTGAAAAGCGATTTTATGTAAACAAAACAAGACTTTGATTTTATAGTACAGTTCTATCTTCAATCGCATCGCCTTATGCAAATATGTTTGTGTATTTTTGCAATTTTTGATTTTCAAATCAGTTTCTCGGGCAATTTTTGACAAACAAACTGTATTTTATTCGGAAACTAGTGGTACTATTTATTCTAGACAGAGAAAAGTTGTTTTTGTGAACTTTTGTACGGTCTATAAAAATGTACTGTGCAGACGGTCGCGTAATACTGTTTTTGAGAATTGCTAAAATTGAAAATAGCCCGTTCGTCAATCTTAATTCTTGTGCTTCCAACCTTTCACCTTAGTTAAGTTTCACCTTGGTTAAGCTTGTTCAAAGTGCGACGCTGTTAGGCTTGGGCTATGTATATATATTATTACGGATTTCAGAACCGAAGAAGCGGAGTTTTAACGAATTTCCAAGCAGTCCAGTGCTTTAAAGGTAAAATAAATCACATTTTTCGATGGGAATTTATGTTGATATCAATTTGTGATTGACTTTTCCTTTGTGTTCTTTTAAGTTTTGGAGACATATTTATGAAACGTGTTCAAATTAAGTCGTGTCGTTATCTTGAATTTCATCGAGGACAGCTCTGCCTTCATGCGCTAGAAATTGTACGTGTTTTGCTTTTAAACATAAATTAATAGAGATTTGAACAAAATTTTTCGAAAGAAGATTGTGTTGTCCGTTTTTACGTTTTTGTTCATTCATTACATGGATTTTATGATTACAATCGATTTTTTATGATTACAAGCGATTTTATGTAAACAAAACAAGACTTTCTGTCTTCACTCGCGTCGCCTTATGCAAATAAGCTTATGTTTGTGTATTTTTGCAATTTTGATTTCCAAATCAGTGACAAACAAAACCTGTATTTTATTCGGAAAGTAGTCGTACTAGTTATTCTAGACAGAGGAAAGATGCTTTTGTGAACTTTTGTACGGTCTAAATGTACTATGCAAACGGTCGGGTAATACTGGTTTTGAGAATTGCTAAAATTGAAAATAGCCCGGTCGTTTATCTTAATTCTTGTGCTTCCGACCTTTCACCTTAGTTAGGCTGGTTCAAAGTGCGACGCTGTTAGGCTTGGCCTATCTATATATATTATTCCGTTTTTGGATTTTAACAAGAAAAATGCAACTTCGATCCGTTTTTGGAGTCAAGGAACCGCATTCAGAATCTCCGCAAAAAGACAGCAATCGTGTGCAACGGGTACAGGAAACATCTGTAAATTTGTCACTGATTTATTAAATTATGTAAATGTAAAGCATCCAAGCATTTGTGAATTGGTCAAGTGGAAAAACAATACGTCACTCAGTATGGTTATAATTCATAATCACTAAGGCCAAATTTAGAGTGTAACTGATATTTATAATATTCATGCTATTGCGTATACAAATTTCACATGATAATTACGTATTAATCAATTTTATGCAACTTTTAAATCTCTTTATTTCAGTTTCTATATCTTTAAATTGAGAACTGAAAACGCTAACAACTTACAATTTTCTAAGTTCGTCCGCTGGCCCTTCCAAGGTACCTGGACCTATGTGCGACAGCATATTGTCACCAAGGTCACTGCAAAATTAAAACATTTAGTTTTTAGCTTCCAACGTATACGTTGTACTGTCAAACGGTAACTGAGTTTTTATGCAGAACCCGAATACTGTAATGAATGAATGAATTTCTGAATGAATGAATCACTTTTATTTGGATACGGTGGTTACATAAGTTTAAAAACTTCTTTATATGAAAACCGTATAAGTACAAGATATCTCTGTATATAAAACTGTTAGGAGTCACCGTCAGTTAAGACGTTAAATGGAACTGCCATGTTGATTACATTATAACTACTAAAATGAGCTGGTGTCCAACCGAATGATATACTTAAAGTCTATAGAAGTAATGTTAGATCGATCCTATAGAATATGCTCTTCAAGTATGGCGGAACATTCCTGACTATCTGTCAGAAAGAATCGAGAACATTCAAAGAAGAGCATTCAAAATTATCTACCCTGCCAACTCTGCATATAGTCAAGCCCTTTCACTGGCTAAAGACAACCACTCTTGCCAGTAGAAGGGAGTTCCTATGTCGTAATGTCTGGCATGTCTAATAATAGCGTCCAATCAATATCATTCCTTCTCGATCTGAACAAAGAACTATCCCCTATATCTTAAGATCCGGCTCAGATTAGTGTGTAATCAACAAATTGTGGAGAACAAGGAGAACTGAGGATCTTTTTACCTTGAGACACGTTTTCATCATTTAATTGTATTATAATTAATCCTCAATAGAGCAGTTTTCAATTGAGTGTGAAAAGTAATTACACAATTGCTTTGGTTTTTCATTGCTACGCGTTGTGATTGGCTAAAAAATCTCGCGCCACTTTCTCGACCAATCAGAAGTAAAACCAAAACCAATTGTGATTTGCTCGCACGCGTTTTGACGCGCTTGGCGCCGCCGACATGTAATTGCTTCGAGCTCTGTTGGTTCATTGGATTGTTTACGACTGCTGTGATTGGTTAAAGTAATTACTTTGGTTTTGGCTTTACCACACTCAATTGAAAACTGCTCTAATTGAAAACTGCTCTAATTGAAAACTGCTCTAATTGTAACAAACCTTTTCTATCGTGTAAGAACAATGCCTGTCTACAATGGATAATTTTGCGATTACGTAATGGTTCAATGATATTCGTTGACATGAATAAGAAATGAGTCGGCAGTTGGTAAACCTAAAAGTAGACCATGACATCATCATATTTTAGTGAGAATTCCCTGAATTTTGTTCTTGAGATGAAGACAATAGCCTATGACGTCACCGAGTTAATGAATTTCTGCCCCCGCTAATGAGAATCCTCCGTATTTTATTCATGAAACAGTGACAATAGCCTATATAATATATTCCACATCGCACTTATGAGATTCCCCCAAAATCCAGAAATTACGGTGTGCCCCATACTACTGATATTACCATGACGACGATAAACAAGTGAAATTTTGCACGATCAGGATTTGGCATTGAAAATCCGACATCAACATACTTAAATATTAATTTTGAGGTATTTTTAGAACATTTTCATGTGTGAAATTTCCTTTTTGATGTTTGAAATTATGATGAAGTATATAAAAATTATTATCATGTAATATTATAGAAAAATTCATAGCCTGACGAGTGAATTCCACGTTAAATTTCACTTCTTTAGGTCGCACCAAATGTGACCTAAGTTGTTGTAGGCTGCGGAGACGAACCTCCGATACACCTTTGATATAAGGTAAAACAAAGATCACAAAGGCAAAAAGACCAACAGTCAAAGAGGAACCCACGCAGGATTTTAAAGCTACCGCGGTTTTACCCTCTCTCAAAAGTGTATCGGAGGTTCTTCACCGCAGCCTACAACAACAAGGCGTACGCACTGTTTTCAAATCTAACACAAAGCTTAGGTCACACTTGGTGCGACCTAAGACGTCCTTGACTCTAGTAAACAAGATGGTGTTCATTATAAGATTCCTTGCGAATGCGGCAAAGTGTATATGGGGAAAACAGGAAGATCGATGCATGAAAGGATGAAAGAACACGATAGAGACATACGGCTTGCTCGTACCCACACCTCCGCGGTTTCGGAAACGCTAACAAGACCGGGCCTTTCCAATTTGGAACGAGGTTAAGTTTATTGACCGTGACCCACACTGGTACACCCGTTGGGTTTAAGAGGCCATCCACATTAAACTTCATCCTAATAATAACAACAGAGATAGTGGAATCGAGATTCCTGAGGCATGGATGCCTACAATCAAGAAGCACAACAGCCGATCGATAACAAATCGGACCTGTGAGGTAGCAACATCTATTAGGAATAATAGTGGAGCTCTGCGGGCCGAAGGCTAGCGCGAAGCCCCATACTCATAGAACCAATGCCCGTCATTTTTCATGGTCATGGCTAGCGGAATGTTTCGCGGGCGCGTCGGTACGTGTGCCCGCCCGCCGTACGCATTGGGGAGGGCTCGCCGGCGCGTATGTCGTCGCAAAACATGCGCGTACGACTTCATGCAAGATCCGGGATCTTAGCAATTTTGAAACCAAAGCGAGGCTTTGTTTTTCGCGCGGTTACACGGCCGAATGTCACCTGAGCTAGGGAAACACTTGGATGTTTTGCAGTGTTTACTAAGCGGAGAAAACCGTTAAATTAAAGTCGTTATTTCCCTGAATTTTTCGCGGTTTGCAAATCAAGAAAGGGATTCTAATTAAGGGATACTCAGAAAGTGGAAAAAAAAGAGATTTCAGGAACTTCGTACGTTTTTATCAATGCGGGGTGATTTTTTTTTTTTTAATTTTACGGATTTCAGAACCAAAGAAGCGGAGATTTAAAGAATTTCCAAGCAAGCGAGGGACCTAAAGGTAAAACAGATTACATTTTTTGATGGAATTTATGTTGATATCAATCTGTGATTGACTTTTTGTTTCTGTTCTTGTAAGTTTTGGAGAATCGTTTTTAAAACATGCTTAAATTCAATTGTATCGATTTCTTGAATTTCGTCGAAGGCAGCTCGAACTCGATGCGCTATAAATGGTATGCGTTTTGCTTTTAAACATAAACTAATGGAGATTTGAATAAAAAATTTCGAAAGAAGATTGTGTTGTCCATTTTTATGTGTTTGTTCATTCATCACATCGATTGAAAAGCGATTTTATGTAAACAAAACAAGACTTGGATTTTATAGTTCTATCTTCACTCGCGTCGCCTTATGCAAATATGTTTGTGTATTTTTGCAAATCAGTTTCTCGGGCAATTTTTCACAAGCAACAAGTGTATTTTATTCGGAAAGTAGTCGTACTATTTATTCTAGACGGAGAAAAACTTGTTTTTGTGAACTTTTGTACGGTCTTAATGTACTGTGCCAATGGTCGCGTAATACTGTTTTTGAGGATTGCTAAAATTGAAAAATAGCCGGTCGTCAACCTTAATTCCTGTGCTTCCGACCTTTAACCTTAGTCAAGTTTCACCTTAGTTAAGCTTGTTCAGAGAGCGACGCTGTTAGGCTCAGCCTATCTATTTATATTAATGAGGATCGAAATGCACCAATAGCAACAAACCAACTTGCTGCATAAGCGACACGTAACCAATCGACCTCATCGCCTGATGAAGACTACAACAAGTAGCAGTAATCAACAACTCAAAGTGACACCATCGTGAGACAAACAAACAAGCGTTCACCTATCAATATTTTTATTCTCACAGTTTATCTCAGCGACTCCGATGTTAAATTCTAATTCCTGACTACTAAATGAACATTTACTATATTATTCCCGGTTTAACAATAAAATGTATCTAAACATGGCGGCCGATTTTACAAAGAAATGTATGGAGCGTTGGAAAAAAATTGCAAATATCATGGAATAGTTCCTCAATTTGCCGGGCAAATGAAACGAGTGTGACAAACCTTCCGTTTAACTCTCCCTCGAAAATGAAGGTGTAATCCGCACAATCCTTATAATTCAGGTGGTGTAAACACACGAATCGGAATCATCATCATAGCATAAATGTTTTCCAGAGCTAGGTACTCCATTTGCCGGAAAGGGCATCTGTTGTGGACCACGTCCTTGTTCGACACTAAAATTATCAAGGTCAGAGTGGTTTGGTATCCCTTTTGTTTTTTGCCGAAAAAACGATAGAAAATTGATCATTTAAAGCTCACTCTAAAATTCTAAAATTCGCTGTCTTCGATTGACGATATCTCGTCCGTCTTTCATCCTTTTCTCACAAACACCATCGTTTGAAAGCTAAATTTGTTGTCACTTTTCTTCGTATCAAGGTATATTTGTCAGCGGATTTTGTGTGGGCCAAACCTTAGATCATGTAAACAACATTTTCGGTCCTTCGCGCCGCGGGAAAACGAGCCCGCTAATACGCAGCGGTATGTCACGTCTCGTGTAAGGCGCGCGAAATGTCGCGACCGGAAAAGTTGGCGATGTTTCAGAATTAGCAGCCTTTGGAGGTCGCTACTTTCGGGGGGTTGTTACTTTCGGGGAACAAAAATCGTTAACAAATGAACAACATAAAATTAAAAAAAGAACATTTTATTCGCATTCCATATGTATAGATTGTGTTTCATAAAAAGAAGGTAACAATGATAAATACAGCATTGAATACAGCAATAATAAAATACCGTATATCAATATCAGCACCAATAAACAAATGAGATAAAATTCGTCTATCCAGTTTCATGTTTTAACTGCGACATGGGTGGGCTCCGGATGTCTTCCTAGATTGTATTATCAGTGGTCGGGACGAGTTGTATTAGTTTATCTCTCAGTTCTTTTCTTAGACTTCTAAGTCCTTTCTTAACGCCAATTTCATAAACGCAAGGAACCTTGATGCCTCGTCCTTAAACCCATACACCTTCAGGCGCACTCCTGCTTTGGCCAAAAACACGGCAAGTCATCTTGATTTCCTTTTCAGCAATGGTTTGTAAAGGACCTCCGCTAGACTATCAGGCACGTGTTCAATTGTAGTCGCATCTTGTTCGCCGCCGTTTGTGTTTTTCATCTTCACCACTATTGCGTTATGTCAATATGCGTTGGAAGGCTCGGAAATGCAGTTGCAGACTTCATAAATTCGCGGATTAGACCGATAGCAATGATCTCCCTTGATACGTGAAGTAATTGTGCGTAATCGGCGGTAAATAGAAGCCATTTGTCGTCAATTTTCACTTGAATAGTACACTTTCCTGATGCTGAGAATGGGAGGGTCTTGTCTCTTATATTCTTGTGTTGACATATGAATTAATCGAAATCTACCAATCACAACCCACGGACGTGACCTTTTGAACCCATGAAAGTTACCTTCTGTTGATTACATCTATTTCCCGAGACGTCCGCTAAAATGATAGGCGTTTGGTCACGTTTTCAAGTGGCATGTAGTTCTCGTCTTTCTTCGGTGAAAATATGGAGAACGCTTGCCTATATTATTGTACATTAAAATTTTGACTATTGATTGACAAATTAAAGATATATACAATTTAAAAAACTTGGTCTCGCTACTTTCGGGGGAAGAGTCGCTACTTTCGGGAGGTCGCTACTTTCGGGGAGTTGCTACTCGAAATTTCTCAAAAAGTTGCTCAAAAGTTGCCCCAAAAATCCAGAAAGTTGCTTTTTTATTAAAAAAAAAATAATTATTATTTTTAATTTGTTTTACTACAGGAAGACCAAACTACTCGAGCTTCCGCCATTCTGAATTTTCTTAACAAAAACCGCTGACCGAGCAGCCGGCTCATGCATCAGCCCCAGAGGGAAGGGGAGCGAAGATCTGGCCTCTTTTACACAGGAAATTCATAAATAGTCTACCGAAACATTGTGAAATATAGAAGCAAGGCCAATTTAAGCACATAAAGCTGCTCCGAGCCAAACGCTCGCTACACTTTAATTGTGTTATATTTTACTAAAAAAGGTAAAAAATTGTACAAACCATTAATTTGTAATATATAAATATATATATATATATATATATATATATATATATATATATATATATAGATAGATAGATAGATAGATAGATAGATAGATAGATAGGCTGAGCCTAACAGCGTCGCACTTTGAACAAGCTTAACTGACGTGAAACTTAACTACGGTGAAAGGTCGGAAGCAAAAGAATTAAAATTGACGACCGGCCTATTTTTCAGTTTTAGCAATTCTCAAAAACAGTATTACCCGACCGTCTGCATAGTACATTTAGACCGTACAAAAGTTCACAAAAACAACTTTTCTCTATCTAGCTAGAATAACTAGTACGACTACTTTTCAAATAAAATACAGTTGTTGTTTGTCAAAAATTGCTGGAGAAACTGATTTGGAAATCAAAATTGCAAAAATACACAAACATATTTGCATAAGGCGACGTGAGTGAAGTCTAAGTCTTGTTTTGTTTAGATAAAATCGCTTTTCAATCTATGTAATGAATGAACAAACACATAAAAATGAACAACACAATCTTCTTTCAAAAAATTTTATTCAAATCTCCGTTAGCAAAACGCGTACCATTTATAGCGAATCAAGCTGCCTTCGATGAAATTCAAGAAATCGATACAACTGAAGTTAAGCACATTTTAAAAATAATTCTCCAAAACTACACAAGAACACAAAGAAAAAGTCAATCACAGATTGATATCAACATAAATTCCCATCGAAAAATATAATCTGTTTTACCTTTGAGTCCCTTGCTTGTTAATTCTCTAAATCTCCGCTCCTTTGGTTCTGAAATCCGTAATAAAAACAAACATATCTCCCCGCATTGAAAAACGTATCAAGTTCCTCGAAGCAAGATTTTGTCCCAGAAAGCTCTTCTTTTTCCACTAAAGCGGCCTCGAGTATTTCGTAATTAGTATCCCTGTCTTGAGTAGCAAACCGCGAAAACATGCAGGGAAATAACGACTTTACTTCTCCGCTAGACACTGACCAGCAAAAGATCCTAACTTTTAAATTGTTTACCGAGCTGACGGCTGTGTAGCCGCGCAAAAACAAAGCCTCAAGGATCCTGGATGTTGTGTGGCGTCATACGCGCATGTTTTGCGACGTCATACGCGCCCGCGAGCTAGCCCAACGAGTACGGCGGCGGGCGGCGGCGGGAACACAACGCACCCGCGAAACATTTCGCTAGCCATGACCATGACTATGACCATGACCGCAAGTGCTCCGCTAAAATTTCTAATTATTTCTTGTTCGAGAATTGTTCTACTTTAAAACTGATGGCTGAAGTTGACGTAAAAATCACATGATACTGATTACCATCGGGTCCAAGGGCATCTATTTCAAATGGGCTTTCTTAGTACTCTCCTACAGCAAACTTACAGAGCTTTCAAGTGTTTCATTGCTCGGAAGGTTCCACTCTGGATGTGTTTCAGTCCACAGGCGAAGAGGTATCTAAAATGTACAATGTTTTTGTAAGTTTGATTTGTTGACAAAACAAAAAATGTTTTACAGTGTAATCATATGCTCAGATAAATACCTGCTGATACTTTGAGAATAAATGTATTGCTTAAAGACATCCATTACATAGCCGAGAACATTTTTGTCCCCAGCCTCAACTACCACAAGTGTGCTGTCCACAAGTGTGCTGTGGGACAGACATTTAAATCTATAAAGTTTATATATAGTGCATATTGATAAAATAAGACAAACAAGAAGCTATGCACAGCTTGAACTCGTGGCGACTTTAACTCATTGCAGCATTGTTTCCCGAGTGTTTTGTGTGCTTTTACGGAGAAACAAAATTGCCGTAAGCTTACGTTTTCACACTGACACGTTTCGATATTTTTTTAAAAAAATTAAACGTTAGGATTTCTGACGAACGTAAACGCTAGGGTGGAATGCTTCGTTGATAATGCACCTTTGGTTGCTTGCTGCAAAAAGGGTGGCTCTCGGAATGCCCGAATCAACAACGTTCTTAAAGAAATCTTCCATTTAACTTGATCCGCATATTTACGCGTCATTTTGGACTTTGTCCCTTCTAAAGAAAACCTGGCAGATTCTCCTTCCCGAACTCTCTCAGATCGGAACTGCATGCTTAGCCCCACGTCATGGTAAGTTGTTCAAAGGTCATTTGGCCCACATACCATCGATCTTATGGCTACTTCCGATAATGTCCAAAGAGATTTAGCTGGCAGGGCTCTTCCTTTCTTCGCTCCGTCACCCTCGTCGCAGGCACTTGTTGTAAATGTTGTCTCGCAGGTGCTGATTCCGTCACACAATGCGTATCTATTTTCATTGATATGATCGCGCCAAAAAGGACTCGTGCACTCCATAAATTAGCACATTTTCCCTCTAGAGACCTTCGTATTCCCCCTGGGTATTGAGCTTAGTATTTATACGCCCTCCCGTCATAATATATTGTCCACTTTCAGTTTTGCGTTCATGCCCCGAGAGGTCTGCTCAGACTTTCCTTTTTGCCCTCCCTTCTCCCCTCAGCGACGAAAAACCCTCATTCCTGCTGTACTTCTTCGCATGCGTGGAAATTATTTTCGCCCATATCTCAAAATCTCCGCGTGTGCCATAGAGGTGCAGCATAACAATGAAAATTGTTCTATTATTTACTAGAAATACGTGTCTCGCAGAACCTCGCGAAGCTCGGAGGAGGATGCACTGCAAAATTTTAGCGATGTGGGAGGGAGAGATGGAATTTCTGATTTGATTGGAGAGGTTGGGTTGCTTGCTGGCAATGACCTAATTTAAAGTTGAGACATTTTCGTTCTCAGTCTCTTCAATTTAACTTGGTCTTTGTGCCCTGTCTTTCTAAAATAGAATAAATAGGAGCTGGTGTTGGTCAGTGTTGGGTTTTGAGCTGTGAGTCGCTGTAACTGCCATGGGACTGAAACCCCCCCCCCCCCCCCCCCCCAACCTATCTTCATTAATTTTTGGGTCGAGGACAATATGCAGTGGTGTTCTGTTTATTTTGATTGTCTCAATTAAATTCCATTTTTGAAACTTGTGAGTGCTATCTCCTGTTCCCTTTACATAGTGCTATTAATAGCTTTTGCACAGGAGGTTACTGCTGCTGAAAAGTGATGTTGTCCAAAAATAACAACTCAATGGTGAAAGTGGCATGAGATTCTCCCAGCAGTAACAATACTATATTTTGGATACAGGTCATGGGAATTACAAAATTGATTACAAAACATGAATATTCAAGATGAAGCAACAGATTCTCTGCAAATACCATAAGCAATGTATAGAGACCTGGATGGAGAATTCGTAGGTTAAGACCAGGATTTAGGCCTTCAGGACGAGTTACCGCCTTTAAAAATCTTGAAATCAATTTGTTGATGTACATTCTCCTTACTGGTGTCAATGCAGTTCACATAGCCATATAAGTACACTGAATTTGTATTCAATTTCCACAGACAACTTATGTTGAAGGTGATCAGGTTCTCAATTTGTATAATCTATGTACTTGCTGGTACACTGATATTGTGAGGAAATTTAAGATACTGATCACCGTTCCAATAAATGTGAAGCAGTAATGTTGATGTGTCATGTGTTTAGCTACATGTATACAGTTGCTACACATTGACATTAGCTGGTCATGATTGCTAACAGAAAATTGTGTTTTCCTAACAAAATGTTTTTATCCAAATTGTAAACAGAAATTATCCTTACTAAACCATTCGACTGTTATTTCTTATTGAACTATTTTATGAAGAATGCTGTAAACTCAAGATGCTGTATACGTATACAACTCACTGTTTCATTCACAAACAATGCTACATCACGTAAATGTTGTATATTTGGGAAATAATTTCCACCTGTGTGATCTGTAGTTTTGATCATTTAAAAAGTTCCTTAGTGACGTTAGTGAGAATATCAACAAACATCAAATTACAGTGTGTAGTAAGATAATTATTTTTAAGTGTTTGATTATCCTCTCAGTAGTTTAGCCGGTGATTTGAACTACATTTCTTAATCGCTCTTCTTCTCTGAGCCTTTCGTGTAATCAGTGTGCTTTTCCCTACCGTATCAGGTATGAAAGATATTCGTCACGAGTATTTAGCTGATCGTGTAATTCTTGCCGTCTCTCGTTGCGTCTACAAACAGAATAATTTTGTCCAACACTTCCAGTCGATGTCGCCTCTCCTGATCGGTTTTCGTTCAGAATTCTAATGGCGGCATTTTGTCAAGGCGTTTGAACCTAGTCAAACGGTGTGCCTAGGCTGTTCGAAGTCTTTGTGATCTATGCTCTCGTTGTCTCTTCGTTGCTCAATCGCGATCGCGCTGAATTTCAAGTCATCGTTCAGCGGAGTTTCGGTTTGTGTTTGCTGTTCGTTCTCATTTGCATCAGAAATTGGTTGTGTTTCATCGAGAGTAAACATTTTTTCACAGACTATGAGTAAGGGTAAACGGCCGCCGGCACGGCCGCCATGAATAAACATGAGTACGCCATTGTCAGCGGTCGCGATTTTTGTTGCCAGGCAACTGCCGGACACCATCAAGTATATATATATATTTTTTTTTTCGCTCGAATTCACGCGGCTCAGCTCCCGAGGGACGACAAATTTATTAAGTAACAATCTGTGTAAGAAGTAGGCAATTCTCTATTGTTCCGATGCATTTCGCTTTCCCCACATAAGAATGTTTAGATTTTCGTACTGAGAATACGTCAACATATGGACAACATGGTTTTGAATTAAAATTTACTGAAACTTTATTTTAAAGCGATGTTTCTTTTGTGTTACAAGATTTCATCCAATCGTGAGACTCCAAAACAATGGCCAAGAAAGACTTCTAATTTTCCATGTTCCCCACACAGAATTTTTGTTGCATTAAAAATCACAATAGTTTTCACTAAAAGGGAATCAATTAGTAAACTAGAGATAAATCAATGCGCTGCCTGATGAAGTTTTGGTAGATTTTCATGTTTTAGCCAATGAGGTGGACGGTTTCAACAATAGCACAATTCACACCTTTCTGCATTCCGTGGATTTGGGTTGCCTACGTCTTACACGGATGGTTACTTAACCTCGCTTCGCGAGGAATAGGCAACATTTCTTTGTTATTTTTTTTATATATACAGTTACAAATTTTGTAAACATCCTGAACTGATGATGGATACGGAAGTATCCGAAACATGTTTTCCAAACTTAAAAATTGTATCGTGTTTTTGAAACAAATATTAACATGAATATTTAGATATGACATTTCTTAAAATAAACCACAGTTTTGTACGTGTGCAACCTTCTTTGTTACCCGTAGCTCGCTTCCCTGGACCAACCAGAACTTCGGAAATGTAATATCTCAACTTACCAGATTTGCTAAAAAAAACAATTCTTGGTTTTCACATGACGTCATAAAAATATAAAAATCTAATGTATAGATCCTACAAGGCTGTTTCTAAGAGCCACCTTAAATTTTCGAAAAGTTAAGGTGGCTCGAACCCCACCTACAGAACTTTTTTAAACTTTGCCAAAAGTTGCATCTTATCCTACTGATCAAAATTCGACAATAAAAAATGGGGTTCACGAGTCATTTTTGAGTTATTAACATTTAAAGCTAAAATTAAGGGTGTTTTCAGCACGTTATACTGTTGCTATAGTAACATGGTGTCACAAAAATGATAACAACGTGTTCACCAATCATTGGGCATTCGTTTAATATCATGATTGTAGCGGAGCACATGACGGGCCGAAGGCCCAGCTGCGCAGCCCCATACTCATAGAACCTATGCCCGTCATTTTTCATGGTCATGGATAGCGGAATGTTTCGCGGGCGCGCCTCCGTGACATGTGCCAGTCAGTCAGTCAGTCAGTCAGTCGCGCAAGGCAAACTCACGGCCGCGTAACAGCCGTCAGCTTAGTAAACACTTTCAAGAGGATCTTTCGCAGCTTTAAGCGGAGCAGTAAAGTCTATTTCCCTGCATTTTTTCGCCGTTTGCCCCCCCCCCCCCCCCTTATACGTCCGAGGGTTAAATGGAATCAAACTACTATGAAATGAAACTACATTCCTAAAGCCCATCATTTTCTTTAGATATTAGCCAATTATGTCGACAGTATGTTCTTCACTGTGTTTGTAATCGCCAAAACTTTATCCCCAAAAATTTCAAAAACGCTCTCATAGAATTTGTTCAATCTTTGCCATATTCGAGGCAGCTATGGGAAGTACAAGCTCCCTTAAGCGATTACCGAGAAAACCTCCCGGTTCCAAGAAATACGACGGAAAGAAAAAACGTCATGGCGTCATTACGTTGCTATGGCAACTCCGATGTTAATTTCACACTGGTCTCAACAAACGTTCATCTTAATCTATTATAGCTTTTAAATCTCCGCTTTGGTTCTGAAATCCGTAATAAAAACAAACATCTCCCGCATTGATAAAAACGTATAAATTTCCTCGAAGCAAGATTTTATCCCTGAAAGCTCTTCTTTTTCCACTAAAGCGGCCTCTGAGTATCCCTTAATTAGTATCCCTGTCTTGAGTAGCAAACCGCGAAAAACTCAGGGAAATAACGATTTTAATTTAAACGGTTTTCTCCGCTTAGTTAACACCACAAAACAGTGTTTTCCCAGTGACATTCGGCCGTGTAAACGCGCGTGACGTCGTACGCGCATGATTTGAGGCATCATACGCGCCCGCGAGCCAGCCCTGTCCAACACGAGCGGGCACACGCGCACCGGTATGTACTTGGTGTATCCCTTATTATTTTGTATTTAAACACTTAGTTTTTATTTCAGGAGAAAAAGAAGATAAAAACAGCAGAATAGGGAATCGAACCCGGGCCGTATGATCTACTCCATGCAGACTATCCACTACACCACCGACGACTAGCTGCCGGAAATTGTAATTTTTAAGAAATATAAGATAATATGCTGCTAGCCCAGACCATATATAAGAACTAACCTTTTTGATACACTGGAAATACTGGAATCAGTGCTTAACCCTCAATACTAAAATAAGTGCTTCAACCCTAGATACTGTAATCCGACCCTAAATTACACTGCAATATATCTAAATACATTACAATAAGGGATACATGAAGTACCATACATTGTGATCAGGGATTCACCAAGTACCTAGGCATGCACCGCGAAACATTCCGCTAGCCATGACCGTGAAAAATGACAGGCATAGGTTCTATGAGTATGGGGCTCCGCGCGGGCCTTCGGCCCGCAGAGTATTATTTCAGTCAGAATTCCATTGTATTAATTGTTTTTAATATAATGGGACCGCAATAATAGGCCTTATGCATGATGGCATTTACTATGAAGCCTCGTTTGTACAAAATTCCTTGCAGACCTTTCACAAGTTCACGTTGTTTTAGAGTCCGTATTCTTTTCAATTTTGCTCCATTGAGATGAGATTGTCACAGGTTTACACTTTGAAAGCGAGGCTTGGGGGTGAAATTAATTGTCTAGTCTGACGTAAACATGCATAAAAGCTATTGTCTCCACGCTGTTGAGGTTACCCAGCCAATTTATCGACTTATGTTATTTATTTGTGTTATGCTTATCTGTTCCTTGGCGAAGCTAATAAAATAAAATTACAATGAAATAAAATACTGGAACAGCCTGCTAATTAAACCGGGTTGAATATGCTAGCCCGGTTTAATAAATTACCGTTTTGCCTGGGCGAGATTTTGAAGATAAGCATGAAAGAAAATTGCCTAAGTTAACCCTCCCCCTCCCCTTCCCTTGTTTTATACTCGAAAGAGGAGAGACCATGGAACGCAATCTAACATGCATAAGATGTTTATAGAAAGTTTTACTTTTAAGTGCTTTTAAGTGGTTGTACTAACAAAAACGGTTCGGTAACAATTCAAAAAAAGGTCTTTATCATAGTGAACCTGTCAAATCTATTGTAAAAAAAATGCTATGAATTTCTTGCGTATAAAGAACCAGATAAACTTTTCTTATCTAAAACAAAATCAACAAATGAGTTGCAAAATGATGACTAAGTCCACTGGACTTAAAATAAAAGATCAACAAGAAGCAGTTCAAGCTGCACACAGCTTGAACTCGTAGCATGTTAAGGTGGCTCCCAACAGTTTCCAGCACTTTCCACGACTTAGATTTTGATGGGTCATTAAAACCACTCTTTATCAGTTGATGCTACAATTATGATATCAAACGAATGCCCAATGATTGGTGAACACGTTGTTAACATTTTTGTGACACAATATGTTGCTATAGCAACAGTATAACGTGCTGAAAACACCCATAATTTTTGCTTTAAGTGTTAATAACTCAAAAATGACTCTGTGAACCCCATTTTTATTGTCGAATTTTGATCAGTATGATAAGATGCTACTTTTGACAAAGTTTAAAAAATTCTGTAGGTGGGGTGCAGAGCCACCTTAAATTTTCTAAAATTTAAGGTGGCTCTGAACCTCACCTACAGAATTTTTTATGTTTATGTTTATGTATATATTTCAGAAATCGCTGTGAATCGCCTTCCCAACGAGAATAGGTTGGTGATCCAAAGATTATGAGGCAATTAGTTGTCCATATCTCCCTTCCCACACTAATTACTCATGCGCGTAGCGGCATGAGTTATAAAATGCCCTCCGTTTTTCTTTTTATTTTTTTGTGTCACAATTTTGCATGCAAATTTATGCACGCATACTTTAAATTGCGCACTTCTGGTTCATAACTTTGCCATTTACACTTCCTGTTTAGTGACTTCCAGCTACTCCCACTTCCGGTAAAACAGCGTTACTAAAGTGTCACGACAGCGTCTCCTACAACCCTCCTTACATTACTAATGTTCACGTTAGGTATATATAAGACTCAGAAGAATCACTGGCTTCATTGTGGTACAGCCTTCATTTACAAAATGTTCAATAGTAAACAACGTGGTTTGCAGGAACGATGACTGAATGAAAGGAGTAACTCTTCTCCATCTCGGACATCTTCTTATCATGTTTAAAGTATATCATAAAACTCTCTTACGCATGCGCATGAGTATAGGCTGCTTGGAGCCTCTTGTTTTAATTTTTTTGTGTGTGTCACGATTTTGCATGCAAATTTATTCACGAATATTTTAAATTCTGCATTTCCGGTTCACAGCTTTTCTCTTTACACTTCCTGTTTAGTGACTTCCGGCTACTCTCACTTCCGGCAAAACATCGTTACTGAAGTGTCACGACAGCGTCTCCTACAATCCTACTCGCAATAGTAATGTTCACGTCAGGTATATATTAGTTTCACAAGAATGTCTGGCTTCATTGTGGTACAGCCTTCATTTATAAAACATTCAATAGTAAAGTGGTTTGCTGGTATGATGACTGAATGAAAGGAGTAACTCTTCTCCGTGTCGAACGTCTTCTTATCTTGTTTAAGTTATTAAAATATAAATTGCTTCTTTTCTTATAGTACATTGAAATATAAGACAAATGCTTGATACGCATGTGCATGACAAACATTTTCCATCATTTGGTCTTATTTGTGTATAGGTCAGTCCTGTATTTCTCCCATCGAAGTAAACGTTGCTTTTATACACAGCATACAACTTGAGGCCGAATTTGTCGCGATTCTGAAAAACAAAGAGCTATTTTTTAACCAGAGTTCTTCCGAGGCAAAAATGCCAAACATCGATCTCTCGCACTGGTAAGCATATTGTACATTTATTCCCCTTGTTACTGCCGATTCTTTACAGTGCCTGTGTCGGAGCAGTCCTCGCAGCCTGTGGTGAGTAATTTCAAGACTTTTAAAGAAAGAACAATAGAAACACACGGCAAAACAGCGTCGTTCCTTCAGCCCATCAGATTTAATAAGAAAATTGACTTCGGGACTGGACTTCTGTGGATTATGGACTATGGAATGCGTGTCATATTAATGTCGATTTTTACTGACTTTATTGCTTTTTGTGGTCACTAGGTTACTAGTAACCACTATGTTGTCACCTGTGTAAGCAAGTCCGACTTTCCGAAGCGCGAAGTTGTGCCGAGTTCACCCGATTGCTGTACGATGAGACAGTTCTGATAGCTTCGGATTGGACGACTCGATTCTGTTTGTACGTGCGAGCTTTGGATCCGTGGGAAAGGTAAATGGGGCATTCTCGTTCTTTTTACTGCTTTACCAAGCACAGGCTTCACCAAATGTGGCCAAGTATTGTTTTCAAAGATTATTTTAGTTGTTTTCTTGGTTTGTAAAAAGGCTTTAGTGAAACATCGAGCTGTGAATCGAAGTGTTTGTTTGCAGACCATTAGCTATCCGAAATCATTATTCAAACGCCACCAGCATTTCATTTCTGTACCTTTGACCATTCAGAACGGCTTTTTTGATTAGCGAAAGCATTATTTTCCGGATAAGATTGGCATTCTATTACACAGAAAAAAGTCGGCAATTTTAGAAAGCATAAAAAAATAGGTTATTGAATTGAATTATTTTGTGATGTTTGTTATATTTTCGCAGACGCTAGCCGGTTCCACGCAGTAATTAGGATACAATAAATCGCCAAGACTTCCAGAAGCAGAAAATCACTGAATTCTGATACGTGTTTGACTCTTTTAATCAAAGGAAAGACATTTTCATTTAAGGAAATATGAGTTTCATTCAAAAGTTTCGACCTTTTATAAAAAATATATTTTGGATTCAGTGGTCATTTCAAAACAGCTTGTTATCAAATTACCGTTTCTCATGAAATTTGCATAAATCAAAACTGTGTATTTGCGTCAACACTTGTCACTAAACTGTGAAGCCTGGAAAAAAACTTATTATAGATGGCAAAATCGAAGCATTTTTTTTTAAAGAACCAGCTTAAGTTATGGAAACATTTCATTTCGATTTGGTCTTAAAATCACGGAGAGATTTTATTGAATGCGTCACGCAACGTTTACTTACAAAATGTTTGACCAATTCATAGCGATTATCACGAAAGATTTGAAAACTTTAAAAAATCCTAGATCTCCTGAATGCGATTTCCTGTTTATTTAGGGCCTACAAAAAGTTAATGGAAATCCGGGCAGGAGGGGGTATCTGGGTTAAAAATCAAGGTGTGAGGGTGGGTCGGCCTGGCCGGGAAATCCGGGCGGGAGAGGGGTAAAAAAATGTTGCATCCGTCGGGGGAGGGGGTTAACGGCTTGGAAAGTAATAGACGAGTGTGGATTTGATCGGGAATCTGAAAATCTGAAATGCAAAGTTATATAAAACACAAATCGTGTAAATTAAATCTCCGTGCAATTCAAGTCACGTAATGACCTAAAGCGCTAAATTTGTCGACCTTTAATTTACAGTTGCATTGCATGAGAGAAGAATGTTTTTTTTTTTTCAAACTCGTTTTTTCAAACGCGCATGGTTCGCCATCAAATCCTGTCAAAACTTCTTTCCATTATACAATTTAAGACAAGCGCTGAACGGAGTACTATTAATAAAACAGGTATTCAGAAGAATCGGTGATGAAATAAGTAAGACAAGAAATAAAACCTTGAATGCTATTTTCGGAATACAATACAAAATACAATTTTATCAGCTCTAGCTATATCTTGAAACCACTTAAAATAAGAATGTTCTTTGACATATGCCTCACGCAAAATCTCCCCTTTCGAGTATAAAAGCATATTTCGTGATTCAACTCATTAATCAGAATAAATCGCAGACCTGTTCTTTCTAAAGAATGGTTTGCAAAATAAATTTTGACGATTGAGAATCTTATGAAAGACTCGACTACTTTTATTTCTTACGAAGAGCTTCAAAATGAATACACAGTCAAGGCTCGCCACCTCTTTTATTACATTGCTAAAGATTCTTTGGAAAAGATTCAAGAAAAACATAAACTGTTCTGAACAAATAAGTTTTAAGCTTTTCAGTACAAGTTTTTTACAAACGAAAAACCCCAGTTATTTATCATGTAGAAAGCTCATTGCAAGTAAGAGTGAAAACCCAAGGGCTCCTCAGGAAAAATGGTGTAGAGATTGTGAATTGGAAGGAGAAAATAATTCGGAAAAAGCTTTTCAGTTAACGAGAATTTGCACAAAAAGTACCAAACTTATTGTTTTCCACTTTAAATTTCTCCATCGACGTTTGGCTACAAACTCCTTTTTGTACAAGATTAAAATTAAAGATAACGACCGTTGCTCCTTTTGCGAAGAGGAACCGGAAACTTTGACACATATATTCTGGTCTTGCAATTTGATTTCGCTCTTCTGGGAAGACCTTGCAAAATGGCTAGAATCGTGTTCATTAATACCGTATTCTCTCAATTAAACGCCCCGGCGTTTATTTCAAACTTGGCCTAGTGGACCCGGCGTTTCTTTGAATCAGTAGTTTTTTCTCGCCCGCCATTTTTTTAAGAAAGGATTATTATTTGTTTTTCTTGGCAGCCGTGTACCTTGCCCTTAAATCTTAAGTTTATTATACCACAAATAAACGTTTGAGGGGCTCACTTACAACTTCCTCTATTATACCCGGCGTTTATTCGGGGCCCGGCGTTTAATCGAGAAAATACGGTACATGTAGTTTCCTATTACGTCACAGGACATGCGCATGAGCAGTCAGTCAGAATATGCTGTGTAGGAATCAATGAGAAGAGGCATTAAAAGGAATATTTACAACCCAAGATTCTACATCTGGAGACGAGGATGACTAAACCGAAGTTACAGCCACCTTGGAACGAATTCACTCGTTAAACGTGCAATCGTCCGTGAAATCGTGTTCGGTTCTCACCGCCACGTGCGCTGGCCGTCATTCGGCAGTAAGGCGGGAATTCACAAATCTCGACAAAGTTGCTCAATAATTTGCTGTCGCTACAAGATTACTTCGAAAAATTACTTCCAAAGATTACAAGAAACAATTTCACGACTACCGGAGCGAAATGGCGACTGTCTTGCCTCCATCTCCTGCATTTTCAGTACACGAAGACGACGCTTCAGTCGGCCCACGTTGGAAAAAAAGGCTGAAACGATTCGAAATGTAACTCGCGGCTCATGATATCAAAGATACAACAAGAAAGAGAGCGTTGCTACTATACTCCGCTGGTGAAGAAGTGAGTGACGTATTTGAAACGCTTCCAGATCGAGGAGAAGACAAGGAATATGGCAAAGCCGTCGCTGCTTTGAACGCTTACTTCCAACCAAGGCAGGTGCACCATATACCAAGTCACTGGTGACGTCACTCCGTTGTTCGTACGTAGACGTTACCTTGTTACCTTGGATATCTTGGTCGATGGTTCGATTAATGGATCGTTCAATGGTTCGTTAGTTCGATAGATCGTTGGTTCTTTAGCTCGATGGATCGTTGGTTCGATGGATCGTTGGTTCGTTGGATCGTTGGTTCGATGGATCTTTGGTTCGATGGATCGTTGGTTCGATGGATCGTTGGTTCGATGGATCGTTGGATCGATGGATCGTTGGTTCGATGGATCGTTGGTTCGTTGGATCGTTGGTTCGATGGATAGTTGGTTCGATGGATCGTTGGTTCGTTGGATCGTTGGTTCGTTGGTTCGATGGATCGTTGGTTCGATGGATCGTTGGTTCGTTGGATCGTTGGTTCGATGGATAGCGTTGGTTCGATGGATCTTTGGATCGTTGGTTCGATGGATCGTTGGTAACGTTGGACACACGAAACATGCATACTTGATGTACTAAGCCTTTCCGCTGATCACATGTACTGTTGGTTAACTTTTGCAGTTTTCTTCCCGCCGACCTTTCCGCCAAGTTCTGCACTTTTGTGTAGGTAGGTAGAGTCTTGCGTTTTTCAATCGTATTTTGTATATATATATCCTTTGTTTGTTGTGTTGCAGAATTACATTGTAGCACGAAGGGACCTTTTTTCGCCATTGTAGCTAAGTGGAGCGGCTATAAGACTATATAAGTGACATCGTTTTGAATGTATCATAGATCTCTTCGTGCAAATTATATAAACTTAAGCTTAAGCTTACAAATTAGGCTTATTTGTATTGGTTTTCGACGTGAAACCAGCGCTCAATTTCCGTAAAAAATTACTTCAGAAATGTCACATTGTGTAACCTAAGGATATAGTGTAAAACTAGGAATTCCATTATGAGAGTGAATGCTGGCGACAAAACGTGATGTTTTCTCTTCTAATAAGATTCTTCTTTAATGGCTTCTAGGAAAACCACCGTGTTTATACACCGGCCCTTAACTAGACCCCAAAATTTTTAAAAGATGAAGGGTTGAATTAACTGTACAGTTGTAAGTCCCAAAATATGGATAAAACCAAACCTCCAAGAAAAGGTGTCAAAATTCAGTTCACAATGATATATATTAAATATATTGCAAGATATCTTGAGTTTACAGGCTGCATTGTAAGCAATATAAATAAATTTACCAAAAGTTACCTTTTGTTCACAGGTATGGAGGAAATAAACAACATCTTTTTATAACCTGGATCAGAATGTTTCATGTGAAAGTTCAAAACTTAGAGCACTATATTTTTGATTAAGGGTGCTCATATATTAGTTGATTTATTTAGCGTAGTATTAAAGGGAATGTTTCACAATTAAGTACATATACATGTGCCAGCTTATTGACTTTATCTGTTCAAAACATTCCACTCGCATCAGCTTCTTGATACTTCAGTTATGACATACCATAAATAGTCCAAGAAAATTGACGAATGACCAAAATTTACAAAAAATTTCAACCGATTACACTGAGAATGTTGACATTTGAATACCAAAATCAATTACCAGAATAAATTCTTTGGGCCAACACTTAATCCTGGTAATTTATTCTGGTATTGTCAAATTCTCAAAAACATTGAACTGAAACTACAAATTACATTATATTAAACATAATTAAAATATCTTTTTTTATACGTGTAATATATCCTTAATCATTATTGACATATTTTTTTGTTACATGTACAATGGTGCAGCGATCCTGTTAAAATGCTATTTCTTTATGACCATACCCAGGGTTGACAAATCTGATTTTGTGCACACTTGCCATTTGGGTGAGTGACTTTAATAATTATTAAGAAGTCATTAGCCTGGTCAGGCTTTCACACACCCAAAAACAACTTTGAATATAACATTGCAGACCTATGTTCTTTGGACTTCATTGTCAAAGTCTATTTTTGAGAGAAAATTGGAATGTAAATTCCACAATTTGATGATTCAAATATTAATAGGTGTACGTATTCTGTTTTTCTTACTCAGGTATATTAAGGGCTGGGTCTGCCCCTATTTTGTCATAAGAGTAAGGGGGGGTCTATCTTCTAAAGGAAATGTCTCATAAGTGTGAGACTTGGCAACGGCATTCGACTTGTTCAGACAGTCTTTTTGACGTTGATGTGTCCATGGCAACCTATCATGTGACCAACTGAGCTTTTACTTCCGGTTTGTTTCCTAAGTGCTCTTGCAGATGAAAAAATTGTGTTTTCCGAGAGTTTTAAGTGCCATTACTTATACCCTGTTAAGGTACTTTCCAGATGTAACTGGAAACATGGTCCATCTACGCGGCATGAATGTTTTCTGATTATTGCGTGACGACCAAATCGTGACATTTCAATCATCACGTGACCTGGACACGCCTTCTACTTAAAAATATCCAAATAATATTTTGCCAGTCAGAGTGGTTTAAGTTCTCCTACACTTAGCCTAAAGAAAAACATGGAAATGTGGTACCTTAATCAGTTGCGTGACTCTTTTCGTGACAACTTCTTATAAAAATTAATCTTTGTTCCACGTTTTATATCAGTAGGTGGTAAAAGAGAGTTCTGAGACACCCTCAAATTCCCCTGAATTTCACACGAATATTTCAGACCCAACAAATCTTAAAAATTCAACAATTTCTGTCAGTTTTCACACAACTCACAAATTTATCAAATCTGCTCAAACTCATCAGAATTGCGTGGTATCTGTTGAATTGAACTGATGAAAAATAATTTGTTATTTGTTGAAATCTGCAGGAAATATTTGTGTGAAATTCAGGGGAATTTGAGGGTGTCTCAGAACTCTCTTTTACCACCTACTAAGCTAAAATGACCACAAGAAAAAATCTTGAAATTGGCCAATTTCAAGATTTCTCCGCTGAATTTCCACAGAGGAAAATTCCATCCAAAACTCAAAAAAATCTCTCTCCGGCAAAGAAAATGTCTGATTCCGAAGAAGACGAAATCGATTTCACTCCTGAAATTATTCGAGAAATCCGCACAACATGGCAATCTCACAAAAATCCCAGGCTGGAACATTTCAAAAATATCATCCGCAAAAATCAGGGGAAAAATCAAATTCCACTCAAAGATCTCGAATTTTATCAAGAACAAATTCTCTCCCAAATTCCCCGTGACGAAATCACAAGAAAAAAAGTCAGGGATTTCGTCAAAGCTTCCAAGTGGAAAAAAGTCCATGGCAACGATCATGCAATTTTTAATCACATAACAGGTCACGACGGAAATGATTATGAACACCTGGAAAAATTCCTCATCGACGACTTTAAATATTTTTCACTTGCATATAATGACCTTCATCCCAGCAGAAAAAAGTTTCTCAATTGCCATCAAGTTCTTTTCGCCCTGTTGAAGAAGAACGGTTTCAGCCCCAATGAAGATGATTTCAAACTGCTCAAACTCCCATCCAGACGGGCGGAACAAGAAAAAATAATCCAAACAATCTTCAAAAAATGTCATTGGAAAGAAAATGGATCTTGAAAAAGCATTTTCCAATGAAGCCGAGCGAAGCGACGCGAGTGACCATGAAGATTGTTCCACATGTTCAGAGGAAGAAATAAGAAGCGAAGATGAAACCCCAACAACCTCTGACGAGGAATTCATTGTCTCTGATTCGGAGATGGCGGAAGCTGAGCGAAGCGACGAAATCGAAGACTCAATTGAACTCCTTTTTGAATCTTTTGTCAATCTCCAGGAGGAACACAAGATTCTCAAAAAGGAACTCCAAAAGCAAAGCGGTCTTCTCTGGGAAATCCACCGGGAAATGAACGAAAGCCAAGCGAAACGAAAGCGATGCTAAGCGGTGTTTTGAAATAACAGACTTTGTGAATATTAATGTGAAACATTCATATTCTGACACGCCAACGCAATCTGTCATTTTGAAATCGCCAGGTGGCATTCTCGGAAAGCTGAATAAATTTTCTCAGAATAACCCGCCACTTCACGTGCACACACACGCCTGCAGGTCCATTGTCTTTTTTGGCTTCTTTTGTCCGGCGCGTGCTACTTATCTGCCTATAATAAATTTTCACGTGAAAGACAATAGATTACATTCCACACTTCCCTATCAACCCGAGTCGCTGAAGCTCAACACAAAAATTATTTTTGGCTCAGCCTGTTGATAGGGAAGTGTGGAATGTTTTGACGTCATATGTCTGGGAAGTGAATCATCACAAGAAACCGATGGTTAAGATAGCTTTTCCACATCACTCAGTGGAACTTGACTCACTTATTTTTGAGATAAGTTCTGAAATGCATCACATCTTCACATGTTTGTTTATATTTTTTGATTGTGAGAAGATTCTCGCATGTTCTTTTGATTTCTTCCAAATAAGATGTCACTGGTTGTCTTTGGAGAATTGAGTTGAAATAATTCATCGTTGCTGTTTCAATCTCTTTCGTTTTTTCATAATTCTCAGAAAGTGGGTCTTCATCCCAGCGATGTATCCAAGAAGGCACGCTAAGACCGATATTATTTAGAAAATTGCGTTCATTCCCATCAAATCGGTGTTCGACATTCATTATTTTAGAAGAAAACATAATATTTTTAATTTCAATGATTGACTTTTTTAGCCCAGCTTTTCCACATCACTCAGTGGAACCCAAGAATTAAATTTGTTAGGGTAACTTTTCCATTTTACAAGCGCGAGTTTTCGCTTATTATCGCGGCGAATAACTTTTTCAATTCGAAACACATCTTGCGTTGTCTTTTGAAGTTCCGCCTCGTAAAATGATCCGGTGATTGATTCTCCCAACAGATCGACTAATTTATACGTTACAGGGTTTGTGTTCTTTATTTCGTCAATCACAAATATCTCTGTCCAATTCGGGGTGAAACCCTTGTCAAATAATTGCCGTTTAAACTTTGAAATTCTCACCCTGTCGCCAACCCTGAATTTTGCCGGGTTGTGTTTAGCATAAATTAAATCTCCGTATAAATTAGCGAAAACCTTTTTCTCATTTTCCTGTTTGCTCGCCTCTGCGGGACTCATCCGAATGCTCGAATGAAAACGATGATTATATTCATCCAGTAATTTGCCAAGTTTGTCCCAGTATATTGTATTGTTGTTAGCAGAAAACATCCGGAAGAGTTTCTCCTTAAAAGACCTGTTCCAGCGCTCAACAACAGATGCCTTTTCTTCGTTTTGTGTTGTGTACAATTTTACCCCATTCTCGCTCAGGAGATGGTTCATTATTCCATTGAAAAATTCAGATCCTTTGTCAGTCCAGAGCATTTTCGGTTTTCGCCCCTTGAATATATCTCGGAAAGCATCAGCCACTGTTTGACCTCGCTTGTCTTTCAGGGGGCGAATCCAACCGAATTTTGAGAAAACATCGATCACCATCAGCAGGTATCTGATCCCTTTATTCCACCTCGAAAATTTCCCCATCTCGACCAGATCAGCCGCCCAGATGTTGTCAATCCCATATGCTATGACTCGCCTCTTTGGAAAGCGCCGCCTGATTGGCCGGTGAAGTTCGTTTGCCAGATTTTGAGTCCACTGGCCTTCACTCAAAATCTTTTCCCGTTTTTTGGAGCGCCGAGACCCAGTTTCTGTTTTGCATCAATCACGTTTCTCGCCAAAGCATGACCCCACTGTCTTTCTTTCCAGGGAATGGCATCCAAAGCGGCAACCATTTTCCTGTCGGCTTTGTTTTTGCATTTACGTGGATTCTTTTCCTTCGCGCAGACTGAATAATCAACATCGTGCTGCATAGCAACTGCGTCTGTTTTTCCTGTGGGCTGCTGCCAGATTTCGAGAATTTTTCCCTTTTC
Organism: Cladopsammia gracilis; assembly: GCA_022457155.1. Lineage (NCBI taxonomy): Eukaryota > Metazoa > Cnidaria > Anthozoa > Scleractinia > Dendrophylliidae > Cladopsammia > Cladopsammia gracilis. Next base: position 606,971 of record JAJGOT010000150.1, on the reverse strand, counting down.
ATCAAATCTGACTTGCTTATCCAATGGGTTCCAGGGGCCGGTATAATTATGTCCAGGCAAAGTGAAACCTTTCTTTGGTCTTGGCAGCTTCCCAATCAGGGAATGAACATCCAACCCACGACCATCCAAATCTGCTCGATCTGTCTTATATTTTCTGTTTGGTCTAATCGCCGTACTCAGTTGATTGAGCATATCCGCAGAGGTTTTGGCAAGAAATGGTTTCATCTTGTCCAGGGCAAAATCCAATGCTTTCTTTTGAGTGTTTTTGTTTCGCAATAATTCACTGGCTCCATAACGACCCATTTCAACTGTCTTTTTTCCCAACCAAGGCAGCGCATGAGCCACGCCAGTCAGCGCAAGTTCACCGATGCCCCCACCTTGTGAGGGCCGACTCAGTTTCCCGATTTCGCTCCGCGGCTCGCTCCGCTCGCTTTCACAAATCTTGTTTTTTTGATTCCGCAGGAAGCGCAATGGCAAAACCACATTTTTCTGCCATTTTTTGCAGTCTGGAATCCAGTTGGTTTCACGCAATCAGTTTGTTTTTTTTCCTTCACGCAATATGATTTCATTTTCAATCGAAATATTCTTTTATGAATTTTTCATTCTCCCCCGAGTCAGTCAGACTGAGAGGTTTGAGAATATCATAGAAATCTTTCCCCTGCGACCATTGATGGAGGAAGAAGAGGCAATAATACCCGCAAAGAACGCTGTTGATGTTTTGATATTGACTGCTGTTCCAAATCACCGGTTTGGAACTTTTGAATTCCTGGGGAAATCCCATCCCAAAAGAGTCGAAATACCACGTGAATTTCTGTCCGGGGGCGCAGCACACCCAGTGAGTTCCGGCATTTTCAAGCGAATCAAGATTGATAATGCAGGGGCTGTGTTCTCGGGGCATGGCTTCATCCCTGGCGAAAATCCCTTTGAAATTGGGAATTTTCAGAAAATCAATCCACTGGAGAAGATCAAGGTTGCTCAGGGGTTTGTTCACGAATTTGGGTTTCGCTGCGCTCAGCTTCGCTTCGCTCAGCTTCACAATATTGCCCCGAGAACTGGGATATTGTTGAATGGACTTTTCGATCCCAGCAGAAGTCCCGTTCCTTTTTTGGATTTTTTTCCCATCCCAATTTTTCGTCCCCAGGTTCCGATGAATGGAGGCGGGCGTTGGAAGGGAGTGCCCAATCTTGGAGCGCCGTTTCCTTTGGGCTGCCGGACTCTAGGAGCGCCTTTTCCTTTGGGGCGTCCAACTCTTGGAGCTCCTTTTCCTTTGGGGCGACCAACTCTAGGCGCTCCTTTCCCAAACAAATTTTTCACCATGTCCAGCGCCAGTGGAATTCCGATGGAAGCCAGCACAGTTCCCAACAATCCACCAGATTGTTTTGCTGATGGTTTTATCGTCAGTTGTCCTCCTGATTTCAGGGCAGTCAAAATATCCTGTTTCTGCTTATTTGTCAACAAATGTTTATTGTCAATCAGTTTTTGAATTTTATCTTGGGGAATGAGAAATCCGCCCGTTTGTCCGCCTCCCTTCCCGCTTATCTTTTTCACAACTTGACTCGCTCCTTCACTCGCCAAACCAGCCAATGCTGACAGTCCAAGTGTCTTTGCCAGGGTAGGCGCCAGGGAACGAGCCAGGGGAACAATAGCAGAAAAAAGACTTCCGCCTTGCTTCATCACTTTTCGGATTTGCGTTTTTGATATCTTGATTTCAACTCCCTTTCCCTGAGATGCGGCTTTGCCGATTCGATTTATTTGATTTGCCGTGAGCATCAGTTCATCACTTCCGCTTGTTTGTTTGCCACCCAATCTCAGGGTGATAGGGCTTTTTGTTCGGAATGCTCTTCCAAGCTTCTTTTTTTGCCCTTCCGACAGATTTACTTTATATGGGTGATATGTTGTCATTTTAAATGACAAGATATGTTTTTCACAGATCACACGTCACACGATAACCAGCTCATTTCCAATCTTATCGATTTTCACTTCTTCTTCATAGAGAACTATCGCATGTACATTGAAGTTTGCAGCTGCATCTGCGTTCAATCGATACCTGAATATCAGCTGCTTGGGATCTCTTGTTGGTTTTTCAGTTTGATAAGTCAGATCGAAATAGATCAACGGGAAAAGAGAATTGAAATTGGCCAGATTCAGCTGCGTTCCAGTGTTATAATCATTTTTCCTCATTGCATAAGCCATGACATCCTGGAAAATCCTCACTTTTGATTCACTGTCGTACTCTGTTTCCGGGTAGAAAACTCCGTTTCCATATTCCAGCCGGCAGTTCAACAAGGATGAGGCGTTATCTGCCGCATTCAGCTTGAAAGTGTCCATCAGATAAGGGCTATCTTCTTCTTTAGCGGCATCATTGGTTCTTTTAAGATAAACAAAAATATGCTTAACATTGTCAATACTTGCGGATATCTGGAAGAATCCTGATGATTGCGTAGGAGCTGATTCGGAATACATCTCCCTCAGATATTTCCATTGCGTTTCTTTCAGGAATGAACTGACAAATTTGTCATAAAGAGAATCTTTCGGTGTCAATCTGGGGACCCAAAGCAAAAACCTATTCACAACAACTCTTCCATCATCAGTGCCATTAGCCATATGAATTAATTCATTATCCTGTTGAAGCTTAATCTCAAATTGGAGCTGCATAGGCACAAGCATCTTATCCTCCAACTCTTCGAAAAAGGAAAAGCGATTCAGGGGAATGATTGTGTTAATGTTCTTTGCACCACCGTTTCCATCGTTTTGCACTGCTTGAGATTGCACCCGCCGAGCTTCAAATCCAAGATTCGTATTAGCGGTTGTTGCATCAGTATCCAAATACCAGAAACTGTTCTTGGCGACTGATCTGCTGAAGTCATCGGAGTATTCTAGCAAATTTTTAATAAAAGTAACGTTATGCAGATTATCAGTCTCATAAACAATCTTTCCAGCAGAACTAATCTTCAGGTGATTAATCAGGGAATGAGCGCCATTGATTACCGTGATTCTGTCAGCTGCGGCATACCCAGCGCCGTTTGCTATTTTCTGGAGTTGAAACTGTACCTCGAAATAAGCATTGTACCAATCATAGAATGCGGATCGGTCATTAATCGTGAATTTATAACCACTTTTTTGTTGATGTTGAGCATTAGCTGGAGCTCGGATTGTGTCATCCAGCTGGAAGCGCACTAATTCATTTCTTTGAAGATATTCATTCGATCGAAAAGCCATTTTATATTATTTTTTTCTTTTTCGGATGCCTTGCCCAGAGATCAACCTGTTCAATATGGCATCAGAACTTTCTGCGGAGGTTGACGCAGGGGCTGATTGTGGTCGAGTTGGTGGCTTTGTTTTGCCTGGTGGCTTCCCCTTTCTCATATTTCCCAGCTTTTTCATGATCAAATCACCAGATTTTTCAACTACTTTTTTGCCGAGTTTATCCCCAGCGTGAGAAATTCCTGATTCCAATGCTTTTTTCGCAATGGGTTTTGCGAATTTATTGAAGACGACTGATGCGACCTTCCTCATTGGTTTGAAAATATTGTCCACAATGACACCTGTTCCTTTATGCCGGAAGACAAACCGCCCCAGCTGGGGGTGGAAAAAACGAGAGAATTCATAACTTTTCATTTTATTTGTTTTTTCAAGATAAGCGAGAACGCTGTATCGGCTCCATTCAAATCAACAACCCGCCTTTTCCCATCGGTGATATAAATCCGAATGGAGCTTATTCTGTTTTTATTCACAGGGCTGAACATCACTCTCATGGGTTCAAGAGTGAAACTATAGGAGGCCTGCAGAACAGATGTTGAAAAGGAGAAGATGATATCGCTCTCTTCCCCATCCACAAGCGAATCACTTGTGAGATCGCAATGAACGTTCAACATATCAGTATCTTGACTGAGGTTTGGAACTCTGGGGCCAATGTTGACTTTATCTTTCAGAATCTTTTTCTCAAACCCAATGAGTTCGCCAAAGTTGGATTTCTCGAGATCAAGTTGCCAGTTTTCTTCCAGCGTGATTGTTACTCTGAAAGTTGTGGGAGAGAAAGCAAGATTGATTGGGAATTTTTCATTCTTTCCTGGGGTGCTGCCTGCGAGGGGGCCTGTTGCGTTTCGAATTGCCGCATTCAAAGTGGAATAATCCCAAACCCCAGCGGGAAAGGTGATATCGGAAAATGTTTTCCCACCGTCAGAGCTGAATCTGATCAGCTGATTTTTCAATGCCGCATTGATGTTATACCACGTAAAACTCATATTGATAATTCTGTTCAACCCAACAACATATTGGGAATTTGGATCCAAAACAATGGGCCGATTGAATTTTGTTGTGAAATTTTCTGGTTTGTTTCCCCCAGTCTTGACGGAAAAGGAGGACAGGACAATTTCTCTTTCGATTTCCATTTTAGAGTTTGAAATACTTTCTGAAGAGCTTCTCATGCTGGGAACGATTGATGGCGTTTTCTTTCAGGAGAAGATCGAGAATGCCAACTCCAGTGTTTCTGATCCCCTGATTCGTATTCCCCGCGAGAATGGAGCCAACGATGACCTCAAGTTTCTGGAGCAGATCTGCGGGGTTGGAGAAAAAACGGATGGATCCACCTTTTTTTCTTTTTTTCAACCCCGAACCCGTCTTCTTCTTTTCCTCCATCATCTTTCCTCCTTTTTCTTTATAATGATCTATGTATTCAGTCAGAACTCGGGCTGCGCGATCTATCCTTTGATGTTGCAACTTCTTTTGCTCTTCCGTTATTTCCCCTCTTTGGAATTTTTTGGACCAGGATGATTTGTAACCTTTCAACTGATTTCTGCGGAATCTTGCTATGTTCACAAGATCACCGAGATACTGGATTTTCCTCGCTGTTGTAACATTTTCCCTGAGAGTTTTCTCCACAGTATTGTAATCCGTGAGGTCCAGGTCTCTCAATATCTGATTGGTTTTATCTCCTTCCTCATCCTCTTCATCTCCCGGCGCAAGAGCATAATCGGGAGAGTCGTCTTCTTCATATTCAGGTGGATCTTCCCCCATCTCTTCCACAACTTCTTCATATGTTGGAGGAGCTGCTGAAATTTGCTTCTTGGGTTGGGATGGAACGGCCTCATCAAACAGGCCTTCGACATCCATATCTTCAAATGGGTCGACTTCGGGGAGATAATCAATCTCCGCTGGTTTGGCTTTTTTCTTTTTCCGGGGAAGTGGCTGAAGCGGCCCCAAATTCGACTCAATCACCTCATCCAGTTTCGCTGTGATGGGTTTGAATGTTTTTTCAAGTCCGATTTGACTTGTTTCTTCACCCAACTTTTTCTGGGTGATAGCATTGTGAACAAAGTTGATTTTTTTGCCCAAAGCAGATTTGCTTTTGGCCATTTCTTGCCATTTCAATAAACTCATTTTATATCCCAGAAACACAAATTTGGGGTGAAGAACAAGATAAAGAACGCCATGTTCATTAATAAAATGAAGATTCCAAATTATGATTGTCAGGATCCAATCACGAATTTCAAACAACTTCACCCTTTCATGCCGGATCGAACTTTCAGAATGTTGATCTGTGGCCCTTCAGGATCGGGGAAAACAAATGTTCTCCTGGATATGATTTTTCGCCTGCTCTTCTACGATAAAATTTTCCTCTATGCGAAAAATCTTGACCAAACCAAATATCAGCATCTGCTGAAAACATTTCGCCCAATCAGCAAAGAAGCTGGGTATGACGTTGTGGAAGCATCCCCGGATGAAATCATCCCAGTTTCTGAATTGTCAGGGGAGAATCAAAAGCTGGTTGTTTTCGATGATTTTGTTTCCGAAAAAAACCAAAAGCCATTGATTGATTATTTCATTCAGGGCAGGCACAAGAAATGTTCTGTGATTTATCTTTCGCAAAGTTATTTCGGAACACCAAAAGATATCCGCCTGAATTGCTCGCATTTTTGCATCTTTGAATTCCCAAGCAACAAAGAAATTACGGCGATCTGCAGGGAGAACAATGTCAGCAAAGAAGATTATCGGAAAGCAACGCATGATCCGTTCTCTTTCCTGTATGTGGATAAGCCGAGGAAATTCATTGCCAAAAACTTTGATGAAAGCATTTAAAATGAGTTATTCAAATGGATTGCTGTCTGAAACAAGCACCTCCCAGGGAGGACGAGATGGAAAAGATGGATTGCCAGGAGTTGGTTTCAAGCTGACGCCAGCAGGGGACTTCGACCTGCAAAGGAAACGCCTGACAAATGTCGCTGAAGGAACGGGGAATTCGGATGCAATTACCAAACACCAAGTTGACACGCTTGCAACGCAATTGCGGGCAGATTCTCTCCAGGTGGATGGGTCTTCCCATATGACTGGGGATCTTGATCTCAGGGGACAAAAACTCATCAACCCCGGGGAAATAGAAATGAATCGCAAATTGATCGTCAATCTGGACACGGATGAAAACCAGGATTTGTCAGCGGTGAATATGGTCACTCTGAAAAAATTCCACCCTGCTGCTCCGGCTCACACTCATGAAGTCACGAAGGATATTGATTTAAAAGAACTTTTCAACGTGAAAAACTCAAAACAACAAACATGGCATGATTTGGGAGCCGCATACAACAACCTGGTTTCTTATAATGACACCAAAAATATCTTTCTCAGCCGCAAAGAGACGTTTCCAATGGAGACGGCTTTGGATATGGGAAATCACACCATTTTTAACGTGAAAGATCCCGAAGTTGCCGATCAGGGCGCAAATATGCGATATGTGGATGCCCAATCCGCGAAAAAGCTTTCGTTGGAAGGCGGGACAATGACTGGAAACCTGGATATGAACTCGCAACAAATCAACAATATTGCAACGCCAACTCTGAAGCGACAACCCACGTCAAAATCTTATGTGGATAACCAGATAGGAGGTGTGGTAGCCCACACGATGGAATTAGAAGAGAAGATCAAAAAATACGTAAATGAATCGCATATCACGTCAACCTCTCACCCAAAGGACGCATTCCGCTATCTGATGGAAGATGTGGATGAATCCAGCTCTGAACATCATATGACAGTGACTGGGATAAGTGATTTTCCAGATTCGCCGCATCATTTCAACAAGAAGGCTTATGACTTGGAAATCACAAAAGATCTTTTCAATGAATACTCTGGGAGACTTGGATTCAATATGTTCAAACTCCCAGAGGGAGAATACACCGTGTGCGTGGAATTCTTCCCCGCGACAATGGATGGCGTGAGCGTCAACGTTGTGAGCGCCAGTCTGAATATTAATCAACAATCAACTAAGAAGTTTTCGGGGTATTCCAGATCCATCATCCACATGCACAAATGGAGGATTTCCCCACCTGAATTTATTTTCCTGGATTTGAAATGGCGGGGAACTGCCGAGTCAGCCGAAAAAGGAAATGCAAATCTGATCATATATGGCATTGCTGGTTCCCAACCTGATGTTGAAAGCAGCGTTTATGATTCCCCTTTCGTTTTCCAAGCGGGGAAGATGGTCATGGAGACTGACTTGGATTTGAATTCGCACTCCTTGTTGAATTTGCCGCTTCGCCCGTCAAAACACTTCATTTTTGCAAGATTTGTGAAAGGAAAACACGGTGATTGTTTGATCTTCCCAAATGAAGAGGAAGATGAAACAAATTATTGGCAACAATTTGGATCTGACTTCCGGATTTTGAATGTCACGGTTTTCATTCTTCAACGCGGATCCAACCCAGTGAGTGGCGCAACCATCATCATGACAAGTCTTGTTCAAGGAGATCGCATCACTCGGAAAGCAGTCAGACCTTCCACCAATTCATTTGGTTCACTGCAGTTCACCTACAATCTCCATGTTGGGCAGGAAGAAGCTTTCTATCTGGCTCTCTCGGATGGAAATGCCATTCAAAGAGCAAAAGCGACAATTCTGATTGAAAAATGATTTTCTCCCTGAAAAATGAAGCGAGCGCGAAAACAAAGCATTTTTGCTTTCAATCACATCAACCCCGCAATTCGGGAAGAAGAACTGGAAGAGATCAAAAAACTTTTTCGATTTTATCACAAAAGATTTTGGTGCCTGAAACGAGCGCATGGTCGATTCAAGAAAATGAATCTGCTCATGAATTTGACCTCTTCCGGTCTGGTTGCAATCGGGACGATTGCTGGAGCCGCGACTTTGAATCCAATCGTTTTGGGAGTGATTTCAGGAGCAGGATTAGTTTTGAAAACCGCGAATGAAATGAAGAACCTGAAAAGCAAAATTGAGATGGCGAAGTTCGCTTTCACCACCTATGAAAAAACATTGAGTGATTTGCGCTTCGCTTTGCGGGGAGGAAAATTCGACAGGGATGAATTTTTGTTTTCAATGGAAGCGATTGATGGGATTGTGATTGATTTGGGGTTGGATTTGGAAAAGTTTGAAGCTGAATGGGAGAAAAAATTTGAGGGTTGAGTTTTCATTTCTGGGGAATGAAAAATCAGGGGAAAATCACTTGAATTTCCTGATTTTATTGAATATGTCAACGTGAAATGTTCTTTCATTTTTCCTCAAAGATGCTACCAATTGAATTAGTTTCAAGGGCTGAAAATTTTTTTTCCCAATTTTTTCCTCCAGGACTATTCGGGCTTGATCTCGGTTCACCTGAAAAGCCACCCTGCAGATGATGGAAATGATTTTGATCAAGCAAACGGTTTCACCATTGTATTGGCATTCTTTTTTCTTCCAGTCCAATTCGAGATCTTCATCCGCGAATAATTTATTCGCAATCATTCGACAAAGTTCATCAAAATCTGGAACAGCGATCTTGAATTTTTCAAACCATTCCTCATCCATTGGGAGTGAAGAAAAATCGATTTCGCGAGAAAGTTGTGAATCTTCCGCTTTTGATTCGCCGAGGAAGAATTTTTTCTTGTCCGACCTCCGGGTGATGGTTGAGTTTTCTTTTTTCAATGCATTTGTGATTGCGCAATTTGAGATTCCATATTCTTTTGCCGCTGAATTGATGGAAGTGAAATTTTTGGTTTTTTTCCCATCGGAGATTGAAAAATGCGTTGGTGCTGGCTTCGACATTTTCTTTGGAGAAAAAAAGGAAATAAAAAATTAAAATCCCATTTTATCTGGATAAAGCTCAATTTTGTCCAATCATTTCTCCAATTTAGTCAACTGTGATTTAGATGAAATGGAGCAGAAATTTTCTTGAATTGCCATTTTCCGCTGATTTTCAGCGAAAGATTTTCATCCCCGGAGAGATTTTCATCTCAAAATCCGTTTTCAGGGAGATTTTTCATCCCAAATCCATTTTTGTGGGCGTTTTTTCGTTCTGAAATCTATTTTTGGAGAGATTTTTCATTCCCCCGGACATTATTTCATTCAAAAAATTTGGAAAAAAATTTTTCCTCAAATAATTTGGGGAAATAATGTCCGGAGGAATTTCATTCCAAAAATCAGTTTCCGGAGAAATGTCAAATTCAACAAAATTCATTTTCCCTGAGTCAATTCAGGAAAAACATTTTCCAGAGGGGATTTTGAAAATCATTTTCCTTTTCCGGAGGGGGTTTTGAAAATTCAACAGTTTTTATGCTGAGAAAAGGGGAAATAAAAAAATTAAAATCCCATTTTATCTGGATAAAGCTCAATTTTGACCAATCATTTCTCCAATTTAGTTAACTGAGTTTTAGCTGAAATGGGCAGAAAGTTTTCTTGAATTGACAATTCAAGCTGATTTTCAGCGAAAGATTTTCAAACCCCGGAGAGATTTTCAATCCCCGGAGGATTTTCATCCCAAAATCCGTTTTTGGGGGTGATTTTTCATCACAAAATCCGTTTGGGGAGATTTTTCATCCCCCGGACATCCCTTCATTTATAAAATTTGGAAAAAAAATTTGGAAAAAAATTTTCCTCCAAATAATATGGGAGGAATTCTCCGGAGGAAATTTCATTCCAAAATCAGTTTCCGGAACAATGCTGAATTCAGCAAAATTTGAAAATCATTTTCCTGAGTGGGGTTTTTCAAAATTCATCCGGCGAATTCAGGGGGAAAATGACAAATTCAGGGGACAAAATGACAAATTCAGGGGGGAAAATGACAAAATTCAGGGGACAAAATAAAACTTTCCTGAATTTTTGAGTTCATTTTCGCAGGAAAATGAACTCCAAAAAGTTGACTTCCCCCATCACGTGGGTGGGGAAGCTGAAAACTATTTTCTGGAAGAATTTTTTGATTTTATTTTGATTGAAATTTTATAAAATCGTTTGGAGAAATATTTCCCAGAGAAAACCTGGGAATGGATAAAATGCAACGAATTTACTGGAGAAAAAGAACATAAAAAAACACTCCCAACAATGTTTTTTTTTTGTCAAACATGTTCAACGATGGGGGTCAGAAATAGCGCGCCTTTTTTCTCCGGGAAAATAGAATTTCGCCAAACCCACAGACAGTTGTGGGGTTTTTGCCATTTTCTCCTTAGTTCAGCAGAAAAGCAGGGCACAGAGGGCAGTTTTTTCCCCACAATGGCCCAAAATAGACCCCTGATTGCAAAAAATTCTCCCCGGATTCATTTTTCCATTTGAGAATCGTTGATTTCCCCAGTGTTTTTTCCCCGGGAATCTATTCCAGAAAAATGGATTTTTCTGGAATAGATATCTGTTTCAGAAAAATGGATTTTTTCCAGAGCAAAAAAATCCAAAGCAAAAATGGATTTTTTCCAGAGCAAAAAAATACAGAGCAAAAATGGATTTTTTCCAGAGCAAAAAAAATCCAAAGCAAAAATGGATTTTTCTGGAACAGATATCTATTCCAGAAAAATGGATTTTTTCCAGAGCAAAAATGGATTTTTCTGGAACAGATATCTATTCCAGAAAAATGGATTTTTTTCCAGAGCAAAAATGGATTTTTCTGGAACAGATATCTGTTTCAGAAAAATAGATTTTTTCCAGAGCAAAAAAATACAGAGCAAAAATGGATTTTTCTGGAACAGATATCTGTTTCAGAAAAATGGATTTTTTCCAAAGCAAAAATGGATTTTTCTGGAACAGATATCTATTCCAGAAAAATCTATTTTTTCCAGAGCAAAAAAAAATCCAAAGCAAAAATGGATTTTTCTGGAACAGATATCTATTCCAGAAAAATCTATTTTTTCCAGAGCAAAAAAAAATCCAAAGCAAAAATGGATTTTTCTGGAACAGATATCTATTCCAGAAAAATGGATTTTTTCCAGAGCAAAAAAATACAGAGCAAAAATGGATTTTTCTGGAACAGATATCTATTCCAGAAAAATCTATTTTTTCCAGAGCAAAAAAAAATCCAAAGCAAAAATGGATTTTTCTGGAACAGATATCTATTCCAGAAAAATGGATTTTTTCCAGAGCAAAAAAATCCAAAGCAAAAATGGATTTTTCTGGAACAGATATCTGTTTCAGAAAAATGGATTTTTTCCAGAGCAAAAAAATCCAAAGCAAAAATGGATTTTTCTGGAACAGATATCTGTTTCAGAAAAATGGTTTTTTCCAGAGCAAAAAAATACAGAGCAAAAATGGATTTTTCTGGAACAGATATCTGTTTCAGAAAAATGGATTTTTTCCAGAGTAAAAAATCACAAAATTTTTCAGAATCAAATTCTGAAAAATTTGAAGTTTCCTCAAACTTCATCGTCCTCATTCTTGTCCTCAAACTCATCGAATTCTGAAGCAGCTTCCACCTTTTCCTCCACCAAAACTTCATCCACGATGCATGTGATGGCTTTCAGATTTCCGCAGAAAAGGTGTTTGATTGAAAACACAACTTGCCCCCGGAGAGGAACGCCAATGAGCTCTTTTTGCCTCAGGATTGGCTTTTTCTTCCCATCGTCGCACAATTCCCAAAATCGACACGAGAAATCCGTGTGCTTGAGTTTGGAGGGATAAATCTTGGCATAAATCTTTTCCTGCTCGGATTTGTCGATTTTCACGAGAGTGAAATCTCCCTCCTGAAATCGAGCAAAAGACGGGGAAATCTCTTTGATTGCCTGCTTCTTTTTCATCGCAGCAGAGTTGAGATGTTTTTCCAAATCTTTGAAAAATTTGATGTTTTCTTCCGGAAGAGTGATTCCCAGAGAAAACGAGTCGCCTTGATGAGCGAAAATCTTGAATTTGGTTTGGAGTTTCACTTTGAGCCATTTGTCATTGTGAAGGCATGGGAGGAGACAGAAAGAGATTTTTCCGGAAGATTTTTTCACGGGGTTGTCGAGAGAGCATTCAGAAATTGTTATTTTCGCGGGATTCATTTTCTTGGGTGAGATAAAAATGTTTTTTTAAATCACGAAAAATCCACTCCGCAATAAATTCGCGATCCTCTTCCGATCGGACTGGGAGAAAACCAGTGGCCATATCCACAGCTTTTTGAAAGCTTTTTTCCATTTCACACGCTTTTTCCCAGATTAGATCTTGTTTTTCTTCGTCTTGGGAAGGTCTGGATTTGTTTTTTCCTGACATTTTTTTTCTCCGAAAAATAAAAAATTTAAAACGTGAATTTTTCATCCGCAGCCTTCACTCTCATGAGATTCAGGAATTTCTCCAGTCTGGGAGAAACCCAAGTGACTTCGTGCGATTTTTCCCCTGAATCCAGAAAATGAGTTTTTTTCTTGCAGAGTTGATTGAAAAAAACTGTGCGTGATAACCCAAATCGTTCCCGAATTTCCTCTGCGGTGAAAAAATCTTCCCCATCAATCTGGATGAATGGTGTGTCTTCTTCCTCCTGAATCCAGAACACTTTTTGGTCGGTTCTTCTGGTATATTTAGTGTTGCCCGATTTGAGAACTCGCAAAATCGTTTTGGAGGGAAGCCCCGTTTTTTCGCTGGCTTCTTTGAATGTGAAAAAAGTTTGCTTTTCTTGTCCTTCTTCCTGAATTGAAAACTTCATTTTAAATGGGGAAAAAAGATTTTTTTTCTCCATTAAAAATGTCTTTAGCTGCATGGCAATCATTTGCGCGATCGACAAATTTGCGAGGTTGGTCGCGATTGAAGAAAAATGACTTAATGAAATTTTTAGTTGAAAATCTTTGGCAAGGAGGGGGAAAAAATCAGCCAAAAACTCGAAAAAGACGAGCCAACCTAGATGACGAAAATCCAGAAATTGATGTGCCTTTTTTGATTCCGGAAAGAAGAATTGTTCCCCCCAGAGTCATTCCCAGAGCGATTGAAGAAAATGTGGATACGGTTATCGATTGGACAAATTGGTTGGAAAATGTGGATGATGTTGATATTCGGAGAAGAGCCAATCCCGCGGTGGAAAGATTGAAAGAACAAGTCAGAAGATTGTGGGAACAGAGATTAGCCGTGGAAGAAGGGCAATCCGCTTTGCGAGGATTCGCGAGACAATTTTTTATTCAAGGAGATGATTCCATTTCTCCCCAAGATTTTTTCCGGAAAGCAAGATGGTTGGTTCTCAGGCTCCTGCGAGAAAATCCACAAACAAGAGTGAAATGCGTTTTGAATGTGGAAATGTCCCAAACAAATTTGGCTTCTGGGGAGGAAGTGATTGAAAATCCATTTTTCCATTCCCGGCAGAAAAGGAATTTGGGGAACAACCCAGAGATTCTGGATGAAATGGAAAGAGAAATGATTGAGAATCTGGAAAACTTCAATCGCAGGGGATCCAATTGGATGTTTGAAAGAGTTTTGCGTTTGGAAATTCATTTTGTGCGCTGGAACCCCCTGCGAGGATCTGGATGGATTGAACTGCCTGCTGATTTGGCAAACAAGAAAGCCGTGATCAACATGCAAAATGAAGATGAAATGTGTTTCAAATGGTGCTTGGGCAGAGCCGCAAATATGGTCAAGGTTCATCCGGAAAGAATCACACCGGATTTGCGAGAACAAACGGAAGAAATGAATTGGGATGGTTGTGAATTTCCCATGACCGTGGAAAAAATCAAATTTTTTGAGGCCAAAAATCCTGACATTTCAGTGAACGTTTTTGGCTGGAATGGATTTGTTTTTCCCCTGAGAATCACCAAGGAAGAAAGGGGACTTCATGTGGATTTGATTCTGCTGACAGAAGAATTCAAAACGCATTATTGTCTGGTGAAAAATTTCTCCCGCTTGGCAAGCTCTCAAGTTTCGCGAAATGGGCATGAAAGATTTTTCTGCAAAAGATGCCTCAATTCATTTCCCAGAGTGGAAAGTCTGGAGAAACACAAAACCATTTGCGGAGATTTTGAAGCCGCGAGAATTGAACTTCCAGGAGGAACTTGTTCCTTCAAAAACTTCCCAAAAATGATGCACCTGCCTGTTGTTGGATATGCAGATTTTGAGTCAATTTTGAAACCGCTGGGGGGAACTCAAAAAACCCACGAGCATATTCCCTGCGGATTTGCGTTTCATCTCGTTTCCCCGTTTTTGCAAATGGAACCTGTGTTGAAGAGAGCAAAAGATGAAAGTGAAAAACTTCCCAGAGAGTTCATTCGGGAATTGATTTCCAGGGTGAGAGAAGCTCACTTGAATTTACCGAAAAAGGAAATGATTCCCCTGACAAACCAAGAATGGAAATCATTTCGAGAAGCGGAGGTGTGTTGGTTGTGTCGAGAAGAATTCGGGGAAAAAAGTCTGTCCAAGGTGAGGGATCACTGTCACTTTTCAGGAAAATTCAGGGGAGCAGCGCATCAATCTTGCAACCTGAAGTTTCAAAGGCCAAAATTCACCCCTGTGTTTTTTCACAATCTGGCAAACTATGACGCTCATCTTTTTGTGCGAGCTTTGGGGACAATGGATGAAGTTTTGAGCGTGACATGCATCCCCAACAACGAGGAGAAATATATTTCCTTTTCCCTGAAATTCGAGTTGAAAAAAGAATGGAATGAGGAGAAAGGGAAAGAATTTTCAGTGAAACATGAAATTCGATTTCTGGATTCCTTCAAATTCACGCTGGAAGGATTGGAATCGCTGGCAAAAAATCTCCCCAAAGAAGAATTGAAAGAAATCACCAGATTTTTTGGTGAGAAAAGTGATTTGATGCGGCGAAAAGGAGTCTTCCCCTATGAATTCATGGATGGGTTTGATAAGTTTGAGAAAAAACTGCCAAAGAAAGCCGCTTTTTTCTCCAGATTGAATCAGGAAAAAGTCTCAGATGAAGATTTTGCCCATGCCCAGCGAGTCTGGGAAGAATTTGAAGTGAAAAATATGGGCGAATTTCACGATCTTTATCTGAAAACGGATGTGCTGCTGCTTGCAGATGTCATGGAAAGTTTCAGAAAACTTTGCGAAGAAAACTATGAACTGGATCCCGCGCACTATTTCACCACCCCTGGGTTGGCTTGGGATGCAATGCTGAAAGTGACCGGAGTGAAGTTGGAACTTCTAGATGATGTGGAACAGTTGTTGATGTTTGAAAAAGGAATCAGGGGAGGAAACGCAAATGCATTCAAGCGATTTGCGAAAGCAAACAACCAATATATGAAAAATTTCAATCCAAAAGATCCATCTCGTTTCCTGGTTTATTTGGACGCAAACAACCTTTATGGATGGGCCATGTCGCAGCCTCTTCCAGTTGGGAAATTCCAATGGATGAGCGAAGATTTGCAAAACTGGGAAAAGTTTGTGAAAGAAGAAGGTCAAGGTTGCATTCTGGAAGTTGATCTCATTTATCCCCCAGAATTGCATGACGAGCATAATGATTTTCCCCTGGCTCCGGAAAAACTGGCGCTGGGTGGGATTGAAAAACTCACGCAAAATCTGAGGGACAAAGAAGGCATGGTTTTGCACGGTCGCAATCTGGCGTTTTATCTTTCCGCCGGAATGAAGTTGAAAAAGATCAGGCGAGGAATCAAATTCGAAGAAGCACCTTTCATGAAATGTTATATTGACAAAAACACTGCCCTGAGATCCAAGGGAAAAACGAAATTTGAAAAAGATTTCTTCAAACTCATGAACAACTCAGTCTTTGGGAAAACCATGGAAAACCTGAGAAACCGAGTCACGATTGAACTGGTGAAAGATGCGGAAAGGGCAGAAAAGCTGGTGAATAAATGCAACTTCGCCGATGTGAAAATTTTCGATGAGTTTCTGATTGCAGTCAAGATGAGGAAAACGCGAGTGGTCATGTCAAAACCCATCTTTGTTGGGATGTCAATCTTGGATTTGTCCAAACTTTTGATGTATGATTTTCACTATGAATATGTGAAGAAAAAGTGGGAAAATGTTTCTCTCCTGTATACCGACACAGATTCTTTGGTGCTGGACATTGAAACGGAAGATTTCTTTGCGGACATTGCGGGGGATGTGGCAGAATGGTTTGACACAAATGATTTTTCCCCAGAGCATCCAGCAGTGTTGAATGGAATGCCAATCGTGCCGGGGAACAAGAAAAAGATTGGGTTGATGAAAGATGAATGTGGAGGTGCCATTTTGACAGAATTTGTCGCCCTGAGACCGAAACTGTATTCTCTCCTGATTGAGGAGAATGCAGAAACCACGGAGGAACAAAAGGCAAAAACCACGGAGGAACAAAAGGCAAAAACCACGGAGGAACAAAAGGCAAAAGGAGTGAAAAAATGCATGATCAGGAAGAGTTTGAGACATGCAAACTTTGTGAAATGTTTGAGGACAAAACAAAAGCAACTCAGGAGGCAAACTATTTTTCGCAGCAGAGGGCACCATTTATTCACGGAAAACATGACCAAAATTGCGTTGAGTGCGGAAGATGACAAAAGAGTGATTTTGGGAAATGGAATTGATACGCTGGCGTTGGGGCATTGGAGACTGGAGGAAATATTCCCCCAAAATGAGCATGAAATTTTGGAAAATGAAACTGATCTAGCGTTGGGGCATTGGAGAATGGAAGAAATATTCTCCCCAAATGAGCGTGAGATTTTGGAAAATGGTTAATTTTCCTCTGTGAAAATTCAGCGGAGAAATCTTGAAATTGGCCAATTTCAAGATTTTGTCTTGTGGTCATTTTAGCAGTCAGTAGGTGGTAAAAGAGAGTTCTGAGACACCCTCAAATTCCCCTGAATTTCACACAAATATTTCAGACCCAACAAATCTTAAAAATTCAACAATTTCTGTCAGTTTTCACACAACTCACAAATTTATCAAATCTGCTCAAACTCATCAGAATTGCGTGGTATCTGTTGAATTGAACTGATGAAAAATAATTTGTTATTTGTTGAAATCTGCAGGAAATATTTGTGTGAAATTCAGGGGAATTTGAGGGTGTCTCAGAACTCTCTTTTACCACCTACTTATATCAAGTTTAATATCAATATGTTACACACGTTATGAGATAGACCACCCCCTTAGTTTTTGGATATACGGTAAGTTACCCAGGCCTTCATATACCCGAGTATTTCAAAAAGGGAAAAGTCGGAATGTAACCACCAAAAGAATGCACCCAATAGTTATAAGCCAGCTTGGAGTTTCCATGTGCTTACATCAGGATAAAATAAAATATTCTGGAAATAAAGCGAACAAATGAAGATAATGAAGAGGGATAAGAATTCATTAGGTTTCCTTTGTTAAATTTCCAGAATACTTTATTTTGTGCCGACGCGTGCACATGTTTTCAAAACCGCGAGCTGGTTTATTGACATGGACACAACATTTACACGTGTATTGTATGGAAACCAGAACTTGTCTTATGCACTGTACCAACTTTTCTTAACCTCTTGCCTTAACATCAAGGAGAACAGGCTTCTCTCTCTTATGATCCAGTCCACCAACCTTTTGACTTTCTCGCATGGAGGAATGTTGTTGAAGCCAGCAGATATAAGAACCTGCTTAAAGAGCTTAAAAATGCTATCGTAGTCAGGGGTGGCATCTTCATTGGATTGGGTGATGGTGGCACTAACTATCTGTTGAAGAACAAACAGTTCAAAGTCCTCTAGTCTTTCAGGTGCCAGTGGTTCATTCTTTCTCTCCATGTATGCCACTGACGATAGAGGCGAATCATCATGTCTCCTTCGTTTTCTGACCTGTCTCTCTTTTTTCCCCATTCTTTGGCCATGTGGGTTTCCGCAATTGAAGCATTTGCATGATGAGTTGCATCCCTGCAACTGCTGAAAACACTTGCATCTGGATCCATAGGTACTGCAAAAAGACCTATTTTTGTCTTTCGCTCCTCCCCTGCCACAACAACATGACTGTATCTTGACATTTCTGGTATCAGCACTTTCAGAATTTTTGGAATCGTATGCTGGAGCTGGTAAGTCAATTTTAGCAAATACAGGATCATAGTGACCTTTTCCTGATTGATTAAAAGCCACATATATAGGCACAAATGTCAATGGGGATTCTCTGGGCAGTAGCGGTATGACAGGGTAGCTTTCAATTGACGAAAACACAACTATTGGAATTTTTAAAACATTACACAAAGCGAGCAAAACACTGTTTCCAAGTTCACAGTCAAATATGCCTTGTTGCAAGAAGGTTTGTGCTGTATCTTCAAATGAAGATTTTTCAGATGTTGTGAGGAAAGCTGCAAATTCTTCACTGTTTTCTCCAAGCCATTCTGCTACTACTAATTCTCTAAGTATAATGTTTCTTTCAGAAAGTTCTTGGTGTTTATGTATGTTTAAAGACTGTAAATGCTGTGATACTGCCTCATCACCAACAGCAAGCATGTTGTCAAGTCCATGTGAAATTGAACTGAAGCAACAGTCACCATCACCAGGGACTGACATACGTTCAAAACCATTGTTACGTACAATCTCATCCAATTTGTTTACACTGTCAGAATATTCACCTTGCCCATTGTAATCAGTATGAGAAAATAAAAGAAGCATTGACGGAGCATGAATCCAGAAATGTTTGTTTGCAAATAGTGGACTTTGCTCTTTTTTAAAATTATTTGATGCAATGTTGGCCATTGCATGTGCTCGCTTGATGATACCCTCTTCTGATTGCAAAGTTAAATGTTCATCATGACCACAATCATCTGAATCTGATTCACCACTTGTGACATCTTCTGAAAATCCAATGTCAAGGTTATCACTTAATAAATGCAAGCTTTCATTCTCATCCATAACAGCTGACAAAGAAGGGAGATTTTGTCCAATGCCAAACTTCTCAGAAGACCAATCTTTATTTGCTGTAAGAAAGGCATGAAACCATTGACTCACAGAAGGACATATTTTTCTTTCTCTACCTGTTTTGTCCCTTTCACTTGCATTTAGTTTGTAGAACACAGTTGAAAGAAGTGCAACTGCTAAGGCAACACCAATTCGGTCTTTTTTCAACCATTTTCGCAACATTTTGTGGATGTTCTCATTCCGGTTGGTCCCTACTCCTGGTGGAATGTCTGATAAACATCCGGATTTGACATGCTTGAGAAGTTTGTTTATTTCATCTATAGCTTTGTCTGAAAGAACTCTAACATCATTTATTAGTTCAGCAGACCACTTGTTTAAAAAATCATGCAAGTTTTTTTCCATCTGGTCAGGTGCAGGTGTATTTTTCTTTCTTGTTTGTCCAAGATCATTTACTTGACGAAAACACAATCGTAAATCCTTAATCATAACTTGCCTCACTTGTCTCAAATCAGCTGTAACTCCTTTTCTTGGTATCTTATCCAAAATTCGTTTTAAACCATGGAATAGATCCAGTTTTATTGGAAGGCTAGAGCCAAATATAGCATGTATCTTGTTTTTTACAATACAACAATTGTCAATAATAAATCCTTCTAACTCAGCCTGGGCCATGGCATGTCTTTGTTTCAATCCAGAAAGAAGTGACTGTACAGTGTCAATGGATGTCCCTCTTGTTAGCTGCCACCCAAGTACCTTGTTTTTCTCGTTCATGACAATAAAGACAGAATTGTATAACTTTATCCATTGCTTATCCTTCCAATAACCAATGTTAGCAGATATTTTGAATGTATGGTCTGCTGAAAGCCATTTTCCATGCTGACTAGCCATGTGCTGTGTGAACATATCTTCACATTCGCTGAAAACTCGCAAAAATGCTCGTGTGATGAGCATTCTTCCAATGAAATCTTTCCTTGGTTGAAAGAGGGGGACATGAGCCTGAACACTACCAGAACTGCTATACTGTGAATAGTACTGAAAGGCTCTGCTACAATGATGTGAATTATGCAAGTTCAAAAGCATGGCTTCGATGTCCTGTATACACATCCCAGCATGGATACTACTTGAAATAAAGTCAAGAAGTTCCTTGGTCATTCCAGACTTATGGAAAAGAACAAAAGGAATTCGTATACCCGAATTTCGGACCGCCCTTAACAACTCTGGGTCGTGTGCAATAACTTGATGGTGATTATTAGCACAGAGATATACACATGAGACAAGAAGGACTCGCTCTTGGATGGAAAATATGCTGCGAGGCATGGTATGCGAGCTTGTTCCATCGTTCCACCTCCACTCTCTCAGAGATGACCGACAATATGGGCAAGCCAGATCACATGCTTGATGTACTAACGGATTCCACAAAATAACGGGTGGAATCATGAACGTTTCTGTGTTTCCATCAACATGTTCGCCGCCAGAAGAATGAAATATACCACTAAAGCACTGTTTTTCTCCCGATGATTTGAAGGCGGCAATACAACTTTGGATGAAGTCTATCCACGTTTTCGGAATGTGAGATGGATGAACTACCGGTAAACGAACAGATATAAGAAGTATACAAAGGCAAATACCAAGATAACACCTATTGAAAGCGGACGCGGGCGCCATTTTGCGTGACTGTGAGTCCGTATATTTTGAAATCAGCGGATGATATTTACATCAAGTATGTGTACTGTTGTGTCATCGTAACCAACCATCTATCGAACCAACGATCCATCGAACCAACGATCCATCGAACCAACGATCCATCGAACCAACGATCCAACGAACCAACGATCCATCGAACCAACGATCCATCGATCCAACGATCCATCGAACCAACGATCCATCGATCCAACGATCCATCGAACCAACGATCCAACGAACCAACGATCCATCGAACCAAAGATCCATCGAACCAACGATCCAACGAACTAACGATCCAACGAACCAACGATCCATCGAGCTGAAGAACCAACGATCTATCGAACTAACGAACCATTGAACGATCCATTAATCGAACCATCGACCAAGATATCCAAGGTAACAAGGTAACGTCTACGTACGAACAACGGAGTGACGTCACCGGTGACTTGGTATATGGTGCACCTGCCCCAACCAAAGGTAAACAAAACCTATGAAATTTACAAGTTCAGAAATGCCACTCAGAATTCCGGTGAATCTCTAGATACCTACTGCACACGGCTTAGGCGTCTGGCTCAAACATGCGAGTTCGACAAAGAAGACGAAGAAATCAAATCACACATTGTCATGTCCTGTTTATCTTCACGCGTACGGCGAAGAGCCTTAGGAGAAGACATGGATCTCAAGGCTTTACTCGACTATGGTCGTGGTTTAGAAATGTCTGAAATGCAACCTAAAGGCATCGAGGAGCAGGAAAAACTAGCCAGAGTAACGGAAGTCCAAACCGTCAAAGAAGGAAAGCGCTCGCCTGAAAACAAAAAATGCTACAGGTGTGGAGACAACTACCCTCACAAAGGACGACCTTGCCCAGTACTGCATGAAACTTGCAAACACTGTCACAAGAAGGGCCATTTGCCAAAGTATGTAGAAGCAGATTTTCTACCAAGAAGGTCAATACCGTGGAAGTAAACGACGGCGATGACTCCACCGATGAAGAATACACCTACCGTATCACTCTCTATTCCATGCGTGACAAGATTCAACCGTTAACTGACATTACCATTGGGGGCAAAACAGTGAAATGTCTAATTGACTCAGGAGCAGGAGTGAATGTTATTGACACATGTTCCTTCAATCAGCTGAAGAACATTGACATCACACCTACCTCAAAACGAATCTATGGTTATAGATCTACTGAGCCTCTACCGGTTGTTGGAAAGTTCCAAGCCGAAGTCAAATCAGGTGTGACCAGCAAGTCGACCGTCACGCAATTCTGTATTGTCGGTTATGAGACGGCAGTTGACCTTGGGCTACTGCACATCATAAACAGTGTGTCCACACCTAAAGATGACAACATCCTTGAAGACTACAAAGATTGCTTTGAGGGGCTGGGGAAGATGAAAGACAAAACTGCAAAGCTACACATTAATGACAATGCAAAAACACTTGCTCAAAAGTACCGCGGACTACCGTTTCACATCCGTGACCAAGTCGAGGCTGAACTAAACAAATTAGAGGAACTTGACATAATAGAAAGAGCCGAAGGTGAAACTCCGTGGGTCTCCCCAATAGTGGTGGCCCCAAAGAAGACGGCCGGAATACGCATATGTGTCGATATGAGAGCGGCTAATCGGGCTATAGAACGGGAACGGCATCCAGTACCCACTGTATAAGACCTGATTGTTGATCTGAATGGAGCCACTGTTTTAAGCAACATAGACTTAAACCAAGGATATCACCAGCTTGAGCTGGATGAAGAATCCCGAAGCATCACTACCTTCGCTACTCGCATAGGCTTGTTTCGCTGCAAGCGACTAAGTTTTGGAATTAACTCAGCAGCTGAAATGTTTCAGAAATCCATAGAAGATGTTCTCCAAGGGATCGAAGGTGTTAGAAGCATATCTGACGACATAATAGTATTTGGCAAGAGTCAAGCTGAACGTGACATTTCTTTACAAACTGAGGGAAAACAACTTAATTAACTGCAAATCCTGAGAAGTGTCTGTTCAACCAGGCATCCATTGACTTTTTCGGGCATCACTTCTCTGCAGATGGCCTCAGTGCTGATGACAAGAAAATTTCGTCCCTCATCAATGCCAGCCCTCCCAAGAATGCAACAGAAGCACGCAGCTTCCTCAGTTTGGTCAAGTACCTTGCACGTTTCATCAAGGACTTTGCATCCATCTCTGCTCCAATCCGTCTACTCACACATCAAAATGCCAAGTGGGTGTGGGGACCAGAACAGCAACATGCTTTTGATTGCCTTAAAGCTCGCATGGCAATTTCAGAAGTCATGAAATATTTCAATCCATCGCTCAAAACAGGGCTGATTGTCGATGCCAGTCCGATCGGACTGGGAGCAATCCTTACGCAAGTGACAGAAGATGGAGAGACAAACATTATAGCATATGCAAGTCGTTCACTTACTGATTGCGAAAGCCGTTACAGCCAAACCTAAGGAGAAGCTCTTGCAGTGGTCTGGGGAATTGAACACTTCCACCTGTACCTTTATGGATCATCCTTCCAGGTAATCACAGATCACAAGCCACTACAGACAATTTTTAACAACCCCACTTGCAAAGCTACTGCAAGATTTGAAAGATTACAGCTGCGTTTACAGCCATACAAAGTCAAGGTTGTTTACAAGCCAGGAGCAGGTAATCCAGCTGATTACATGAGTCGCCATCCGGATACCAAACAGGCAAAGACTCCCAGTCGTTTGTCCAGAGTTGATGTCTATGTTAACTTTGTAACCACTAATGCTGTGCCCCCTGCTGTTACACTTCAGGAAGTTAAAGATGCAACAGCAACTGATGAAACATTGCAGACTCTGGCAAAAGTTTTAACAACCCAAAGATGGCACGAGGTTGGAAAAGATGTCAGTCGGTATCAACCGATCAAACAGGAACTGTCAGTATCAAATGGTGTAATTCTGAGAGGAACCCGCATAATATTTCCTGAGAAGTTGCAAAGTCGAATAATTATGCTAGCCCACACTGGACACCAAGGGATAGTCAAAACAAAACGTTTTCTGCGAGACTCAGTCTGGTTTCCACGGATGGATAGAATAGTGGAGGAAGCAGTAAAAGGGTGTCTACCATGTCAAGCTGCAAACCATGATCCAAAGCCAACAGCGGAACCTCTACAAATGTCCCCGCTGCCTTTAGGTCCTTAGCAGGAACTTTCCATAGACTTCTGCGGTCCCTTTCCGAATGGAGACTACTTGTTAGTCGTGACGGATGATTTCAGTTGGTATCCAGAAGTGGAGATTATAAGGTCAACCTCCGCCAGATCAGTGATTCCCCATCTTGACAGCATTTTTGCCAGACAAGGTATCCCTGAAACAGTTAGAACGGACAATGATCCCCCATTCAACAGTGAAAGTTTTCAGATGTTCGCCACCCACCTTGGTTTCAAACATCGCAGAATAACTCCTGTGTGGCCTAAAGTAAATGGTGAGGCGGAGAGATTGATGAGGACGCTAGAAAAGGCAATTAGGACAGCTGTCATTGAAGGCAAGAGCTGGAGGCAAGAATTATTCACTTTCCTTCAACAGTACAGGGCAACTCCTAATAGCACGACAGGAAAGTCTCCTTCAGATTTGCTAAATGGGCGAAAGCTCAAGTCCACATTACCTCTGCAGTACGATCAGACACCTCCGGAGATCAGAGAAACTGATGCCAAGAGAAAGGAGAAGATGAAAGAGTATGCAGATAAGTGCAGTCATGCCAAAGGCACAGACCTAAACGTTGGTGACAAAGTATTGGTAAAGCAGCCAAAGCAGAACAAGATGTCTACACCATTCAACCCTGAACCATTCGAGATCAAGGAAAAGAAAGGAAGCATGATTACAGCTCAAAATGCAGAGCGCACTGTAACCAGAAATGCACCATTCTTTAAAAAGCTACCTCCCAACATGCCAGTGCACCCTGTTCCAAGTGATGAGGAAGATCAATCTTCACCTTTCATTGAGACAGCTGAGGCAGTTGAACCCGCTGGACCGCCTATTATAGTTGGACCCACTGGACCGCCCGTACTTGTACATGTACCAGTTACACCTGATGAATCGCCTGCAGTTGTACCAGTTGAACCACCTGCACTTCGCAGATCGGCCAGAGCAAGAAGAGCGCCTGAACATTTCAAAGACTATGTTACTTGAACATTATGCCTTTTGAACATTCTAGACTGATAAGTTTACTGTCTTAAATGTTAAGTGATGTAGGATAATGAACAAGGGTTAACTTAATAATGGAATATAAACAACAGAATTAAGAAATATATATGTATTGCTTCACTCAGTCGCAGGAGTGCTAAGTTCTCTAATTGCAGGCTGAACGGCTGCTTTAAAGTTATTTATAGACGCAACTGCTACATAGGGAAGCAGGTTCACTGTAATAGGTGTTGGGAAGAAAAGAATAATAATGGGCTGAATACATTTGTTGAAGTTGATGATAGGAGGATGTGTGGCTCCTTTAAGGATATAATACTACACGTACGTGAAACACAGTTACGACGTAAGCAGTTAACCAATATCAAAAATTATGGAATAAAACTGATTGATTAAACAAACGCTTGTATTCACCTATTCGCCTGTCGCACATAGTACAGTGTATGTAGTGATCTAAAAACTAAACAACTTAATAAGGGTTTTTACTGATAATCAATAACATCAATTAAGCACTTTAATTCACTGCCTATTGAACATTTTTATCTCATAAATTGTCCGATCAAGACTTACAGGAATGTCATCCGTTCAAGGCCAGAAAAAACGTCTGCTGATAAGTAAGGTCCTAACGTCGGATTTTCAGACACACTTCTGCAAAAGATTGATAGACGTTCGCACAATGACTCAATGTGATCATTTATTTAATGAGATGTTAAATCCAGTTTTCGGTCACCTGCAAACATATACATTTTTTGCCAATCAAAGTTACTTGGTGTCTGCTATGTCTTACGTAATTATTGGAGCCTAGTGTAAAGACAACCATTGAATAACTAAAAAACTGGAACACTTGCGTAAACCCTTGAAAGACAAAGTATAATGCATGTTTTTTCATTCACAAAAAAAAATTTTTTGATTCACATCACAGTTATTGATGATATTATTTTGTTAATTTTAAGAGCCATTGGTACTATTGTTTTATTTTTAAATTCATTAAATTTAAATTGTGGCATTTGTTTACCCTAATTAAAACTATAAATTTGCAATAATTTGTTACATTGTATGTAAGTGATTACAAATTGTTTGTTTGAAGTAGTTATTATAACAGACAATAACTTGACTAAAGCCGAACGACAGGCACTTAAACGACTGGAAACCGACAAAGACATTGTCATACTACTTGCAGAAAAAGGACGAGTGACTGTTGTTATGGACAAAACAGACTACTATGACAAAATTGACACGCTTGTTAACGGCAACATTTCACGCTACTACCGATTGAGAAGCTCTGTACCGCAACCAGCGAAACTGTCCGGACTACCGAAACTACACAAACCTAACATACCAATGCGACCCATAATCTCTTTCTGTGGGTCCCCGACATAACAACTGTCAAAGTACTTGACTAACGACAGACAAGGAGCAGAACAAGATCAAATGCTGCGACTGCCAGGCCTCTTACATCGGTGAGACTGGCAGCTAGAAATCCGCTGAACATACGACTGACTGAACACAAACGGGCGACAAAATACGGTGATGTCAACAATCACATTGCTGAACACCATTTACACACGAATCACAGAATTGACTGGGACTCTGCCGAATGCGTTACTTACAGTACGGACTATTACAAACGACTCACTCTAGAAAGTTGGTTTACCAACTTAGAACAGATACCATTCCTTTATTTAGAACTGCTACTGGGCAGAAGACTTTTTACTATAGGACAGTGAACATCTGGAATAATTTAAATAATGATATTAAGCTGTGCATCGATGTCAATAGTTTTAGGAGTAAGCTTAGAGGGGTGCTTTTAGACAAATTTAAGAGGGAGGAATGATATCCTAATGATTTGTAATTGTAACTTTAAATAATTTGTATATGTTTTTATTTTTTATCTTTTTCTTTGTATTTGGCACTGAAAAGCCCCTTTGGGGAAGTGGTCAATAAACGTATGTATGTATGTATACCACTGAACAGATGCCAAAAGCTACAAACGACTTGTCAACAGAACAGACAAACAATAGACTGAACTCACCGACAATTTGACTAAGAATACAACGACAGAAATTACACTAACAATACACGGATCGAAACGCACCAATCACTAACTTGAGTCTCTGCAGCCAACAATATCACGGCTAAACCGACCTATGACAGCAATATCCAGACGTATCTACCATCAACTGACGATTCACAATTCACATGACTTTGCAGACGACTTACGCTCAGGTTGTCGAAACGTCAGTCATTGTCAACAACAACAGTTCTTTTCGGAACTACGCTAACCAGAACGATCACAAACGACAAACTACTGTAGTTAGTATTATTGGTAGTTTTGCAATGTAAAAAAGTTTTTTTGTGAAGTTGTTTGGTAACAGAGAAACGAAGTTAACAACTGAATAACAAAGTGATGATGATATGCGATAGTTTTGCTGTATTTTAAAGGTGGACACTGAAATCTGCAAGCCAACATTTGCCTGGCTTACAAAATATGGATAAATTACTTGACCGTCATCTACCAGGATCCGTTTTTGTTTTTTATTTTTTTTAAACTTTATGAACTGAAAAATAACAAAATTGATAATAACCAGGACGATCACAAACGACAAACTACTGTAATTATTATTATTGGTAGTTTTGCAATGTAAAAAAGTTTTTTTTGTGAAGTTGTTTGGTAACAGAGAAAAGAAGTTAACAACTGAATAACAATTTGATGATGATATGCGATAGTTTTGCTGTATTTTAAAGGTGGACACTGAAATCTGCAAGCCAACATTTGCCTGGCTTACAAAATATGGATAAATTACTTGACCGTCATCTACCAGGATCCATTTTTGTTTTATATTTTTTAATCTTTATGAACTGAAAACTAACAAAATTGATAAGAGTAAATCGTTGCAAATAAGTGAATTGTAGAGCTGTAGGCTACTTTGAGCTGTTATAAAAATCTTCTCCATGAGCGCTATTTTTTGTAAATAGTTTGCTTGTACTTGTAAATGTCCTTAAAAGTCACATTACATTTTCGCACAAGATTTTATAAGGGAAAGTTTATTTAACTTGTTCCTGTTAATGTACTTGAAAAATGACACGAAAGATCTTACATGGAGGAATATGTATATCCCATAAAACCCCGCAAAAAGTATTATGTGAAATACCATAAAAGCTCTATTTAGGCGCCCTTCTCTATAACACCCTGCCCCCTCTTCAATAAGTAACAATCTTTAAGCTTGAAATGAAATTAACCCCACCCCCTTTGGAAGACATATTTTTGATAGAGTGCTGTTTGTAGTTTGTAATAAATGCTTGGCGCAACGCGAGGAACACGTTATTTGCCCAACACCGTTTAAGAGCAATCTGGGTCTATTCACATTCATCTGGTATCATATTAACTGAATAAACTCCATCCCCAACTTACCCTCGCCGCCCCCCCCCTACCTTTAAGTTATCACGAATTCAAGGGTTATCACTGTGCATTGGCATGCAGCTCGTTTGTCGCTTCAAGCTTGTACAACGAGGCGAACACTATACATGACTTTCAGGGTTTCTTATGTAATTTTTGTAATGTATCGCGCAACAGTATTTTAGCCCTATCCAGACCGGGGGGGGGGGGGGGCTTTTGGAGCCCGCTCGAACTTTGAAGTTGTGTCGTTTCAAAACGGTCGATGCAATGACCACCAAATTTGGTGACTTTTCCTAAAATTTATCTGCAAACATTTTCCCGTTAGCGTTCTTTGTCCACCGACGTTGCCGTTTCCATAGCAACCGCTTTTTGACACCTATGTTTTACAAAATTAGCATTTTTCGCTTTAATCAAGATTATTTCAAAGTTTTCTTATTGAATTAATATTTTCCACTTAATTTAGCGATAATTGATCAAATTATGTATAATTGTTTATTAATTAAGGTTAATTAACGGTAATTTTAGGAAAATGTCGAATATGAAATGTCAAAATCCAGGATGGCGGGTCGACGTTTTACTAAAGGTCTTTTTACTCTATAATTTTATTATTGGTTCAAATGTTGGATTGTATAACATTTGCCCACAATAAAATAAGCTTTAGCAGTCCATGCTTTATTTTTCGGTGTTTTTACCGAAATAAACATGTTTGGACTAATTCAAGATGGCGGATCCAAGATGGCGGACAATAAAATGGGAAATTTGTTTACCTATCTGTGTAATGCCATTATCTCTAAATATTTATTGTCAAAATATCATAAAAATGTCCTTTTCACTTAAGAAAGCTTTTTTTGAATTCATTAGGTACATGAAAAGCCATAATTTGCAAAGTTATCTGTTCCAGTTTTTGAGAAAATGTACACATCACTTTTATGACGTCACATGCTGTTACCATGGCAACAAAGTGTACGAATTCATTAACTTTTACTCATGCATTGATATGTGAAAGTCTGGTATGAACACTACCGTTTGTTTCAGAGATATGCCTTATAGTATCTGTAGTTACTAGAATTCATGACAACATTATCCTGTGTAAATTTGGTGGCCATAGCATAAGTGGTTTCAAAGTTACATAGGGGGAGGGGGGGCTTCTGGAGCCCCCCCCCCCCCCCCCCTTCCCGGTCCCAAACGGTCAAAAAAAGCCCGGTCTGGATAGGGTTAGAAGAGAAAGTTTGCTACCGGACTTTTTTCTGACCCAAACAAATTTACTTAAGTATAAACAAAGTAGCTTGTGTTCGAGAGAACGGGAGTCCAGGGAGTCTACTGTAATAGCGCCTGACTTTTGGCACAACACACTCTTGAATGAAACGATTTGAGCTCCTGAGATCACAAATAAAATAACCACTAAAGCCGCATGTTCAGATATATTCATTCAGTTTTTTTGCCTTCGATGTAAATTTCGCAACACACTGCCGAAAAATCATGGAGGCTGCCGGAAATTTGGAACTATATAATCGCAAATTTGTAACATCGCAAGCTGGCAGTCTGGGGTTGTGAATTGATTAGCATCACAAAGAAGTGAAAATTGGAAATTTCGCAACATGCACACTGCGAAAAATCGTTAAGTTAGCGATTTTTTGCAATTTTCGCAAATTTTGTAACATCCGCAAGCTGGCCCTGGGCCGGGGTTATGATGAGCGAGTAACGCAAAATAGTGAAAATAGTAAAATTTGTAACATTTGTAAATTTCCCTGCATTGTGGCGAAAAATAATAAAGATCGCAATATTTGTAAATCTTGAAAGACTAAACCGAAAAATCGTAACAAAAATTGTAAATTCTGTAACTGCATGCAATTCTGAACATAGGTGGAGAGAGGAGACCGAGCGCTTTCTCGCAGGCTACACATTTCGTTAAAAGATTTATCGTGCTGTAGTCTTGAAAGTCCATAGATCGGTTTTAATATACCATACTGAGTTTGAAGTAAATCAAAGGCTCCTTAGAGCTAACCTGTGAATTTGAAATGCCAACATTTAACGCAATATTTCGGTAAGCTTATGTTTTCACTCTGTCACGGTTCAATATCTTTTTAAAAATTAAACGTAAGGATTTTTTGACATCCGCAAAAAATAAAAATACCGTACATCACTTTCATAATGTTCAGTCCGAAGAAGAAAGAAAAAAAAAAAAAAGAACGGCCCGAGCGAGATTCGAACCTGGGCCTTTCGACTGTAAGTCCACGCTTTACACCACTTGACCACCGTGACCACAGACGTAAAGCGGGATAAATTTTATTACTTGAAGTTAGATAACCATCAAAACGCGTGTCTCAGTTGAAAATTCCTTTTAGATCGATTTTAACATTGCATTAAAGACTCCAAATGCGAAACATCTTTAAGCTTATTGTTGTTTGTTTTCGTTTACATCAATTTAGTTATTGTTACGCTCGATTCACGCTGTTCTTGTTACAAAACGCATTCGTAACAAAGCACTACGTCACTAAGTTTACAGCTGATGGAAGGAGTGAGCGAGTGCTCATTTGCATATCTGTCGCCGTTACCGATAACCCGTTCATTACGCATGCGCGTATATTCACGGGTTAAAAATTGTAGAGTAAACAGATTTAAATGATGAAAACATTTTATCGTGACATAAATATGCATTGTGTGAAACGAGACAACTGCAAGGTGTAATGCACTGGTCAGCTGCATTACCAACGAAAGTTTACAGCCGAGCGATCGAGTAACTTTTTCTCCTAAATGCTACAACTCGTTTTAAACTTTGCGTTTTCACGAGCTAAAAAAAACGAAATGAAAAAAAGGAAGAAAACAGTTATTTGATGCCTCCACCAGGATTCGAACTCGGGAACCGGCATTGTTGTTTATGGCTCAGCAAAACAGCCCGCCAGTCGATTGCGCCACAAAGTCAAAAACGCTCTGTGGGGTTATATTTCAACATTTTAACCATATGTGCAGTTCTCTTTTTATTTCCAACAATGCGCAGTTACATCACACTAAGTCATGTTTTTCAGTTCGTCGTTTTCGACGCAAAATTTGGTTTATTTGAACTTTTACAAATGGCAGCGAAACTTGACTCATTTTAAAACAACAATTAACGTGCTGTAGCGTTTTTCTAAGTATTAAACGTTCATTAGTTTCACTTTTTTATTCATAATCGCAATTCCACTACAAAAATACTTACAAGGAGCTGACACATTTGGACTTTGATAGAATCATTTTTAAGGCTTGTAAGGATAGCTTGTTGTTCGCTAATAAGCTAAAAAGGAGAAACACAATCAGCAATTTCCTGTTGCAAGACACATCTTTTTAAAGATAACCGGTTCATATTGCTTTAAGAACAAAGTGGCAGTTCTTGAAAATCTGTGTTGAAAATGACAAGTCGCCTAATTTTGTGCCACGTGTTGTGCCACCTGTTGTATTGATAATGTAAGGCCGCCTCCACAGACTAGGCAACTGTTATCGACAACTAAATGTAAATGACAACTTAAAAACGTAGTGTGTGAGGCAAGTTGTCGACAACTAAGGCCCAGTTCAAACGTCGAACTTCACATGTGCCGAACCTAATGCAAATTAGCAAGAACAATAGATTTTGCTCATTTGCATTAGGTTCGGCACATGTGAAGTTCGACGTTTGAACTGGGCCTAAACGCTCGATCATTTTTCCAGTGTGTGGGAATGTTTGGCTTAGTTGTCGACAACTATCAATTGCGTTGTCAGTGGTCAGGCCGCCATTTCGAAAATGCATTGCGTTCGATAAAACAGCGGATTATTAAAGATAGAATTATCCTAGCTTACATATGGATCTTTTGTCGACTAATTTCTAGTGAAAGAGCGAAAGTTATGTGCGGTATTTATAAGTTTTAATATTGTTGAAAGTGCCTATCACCCCTAGAAAGTTATTTTCAGAATCAACTCTATGTACATCGAATAGTTAAATAGTAAAATATTTCTTGTTTTGAACGTCGTATTAGTGAGTTATAGAGATTTGAATTTACAAAATGCTAAGTATGTGACGTCAAACCGGGAATCATTTATTATACAACTGCTTGTTTTCGCCTCCAAGTAATATTTTTCTACGAATCAATTGACTATCCACAGTTTATTTTTAGTATTTATCAAATTAATTATCCTCAAGCTGTAAACTGGACATTGTAAATTTGCGTAGAAATAATGACAAATTCCCGGGTTGACGTCATCTAATTAGTATTTTGTAAATTCAAATCTCTATAACTCACAAACGCGACGTTCAAAACAAGAAATATTTTACCATTCAACTATTCATTGCACATAGAGTTGATTCTGAAAAAAACTTTCTAGGGGTGATAGGCACTTTAACGGTAACTATGGTCGTCATAAACTTTTTACGGAAAATGCAGTCAATAAAGAAATAAATAAAGTTTTAATTGACTTGTAAACGATCAATAAAAAACTAATGTCCACATGCGAAATTTAATAATTGTCAGCAGTCAGCATTTGTGGCTTAACATTTGAATTAATTAATCTGTTTTTATTACCATTGCAGCTGCTCTAAAATAATATCAAAGACATCGCAAGCCCCGTTCAGCAGAACTTACATTGTCGTTACATTTCCTGGGAGATAAAATCCATCTTCGATGCTGTTTCCACTAAGATCTCTAAAAAAGTGGAATAAGCAAAGTAATGCGATAATATGTTATATATAACACGTTAATACGTTAATTAATTCGTTATATATATATATATATATATATATATATATATATATATATATATATGACAGCCATCGATAAATTACTTTGCAGTTTTCTCATTAAAAAATAGCAAGAAGATGTTTTTCTTAGTAAGTTTGCAATAGCAACTAAGAGGCGTTCCGAGTAAAAACCGACCGGTCGATTTTCGGCGAAAACAGGAGTTCTTTTCTGCCGTTGTAAAAGTCGAATCTTGCCACTTAAATTCAACGCCATCTGATTTCCCCTAAATTGTAAATAAAAACATTATTTAATCCAAAGCACATTCTTAAACACAACAGTTAAAGACTGTTTGTCTGCCAAGATGCATTGCGTGCATTAAAAGAGGTTTGCATGATAAGAAACCTCAATTTTTTACGGCTTTTTCGACGCCTTCAAGAAACCTTCTCAATCCGGGCCATCAATTGTTGTTATTAAACGTAATTTGTCGTTTAAATTGAAAGTCTGATTAACGGTCTTCTCTCACACAAATATATTTGATTACAAAACTATCATTTTTGTTTTGATCACTTGAACTACGGCCGGTAAGAGGAGTACATGAATTGCGGATAAGGCCTCTCGTGTATTCAAACGCACTTCATGTTGGCCGCGTTTCCCAAATCTCCCGAAGTATTTATAACCCGAGATTTTTTTTACATATTGTTTCTATTGACTGACGGTGTAGTTTTTAGCAATCGATTTAAGAAAATCAAATTAAAAGCTTACTTTGTTCGCGCACGGAATTTCTCAAATATACCACTATTCACCTCCTATTAACCATATTCAGCATGGTTGTTTTTTTAGTTCCTAAATATCGAGAGAGGGAACATGAAAGCTAAGACAATGAAACTTGGACAGTATATAGTACGTCAAAACTGTTTCCTTTTATCTGCACAAAATGAGACGATGAAGTCATATGATGTGGGAGTTACGTGATAGTTCTGCACAGCCACCATCTTATCCGCCGTCTTAGATTTTTCAATTTCTCCAAAACCTAAGTAAAACTGTCTAAATTGACTCAAAATATTCCAAACCAATAGAAGAGACGCTAAAATAGTATAAAGATGACAATTAACTTTAAATTATTCATGCAAAAAAAATCACAATTTCGAAAACATGTCAGACGAAACAAAATCAAAACAAAACAAAACTCGAAACAAAATGCTTACTGTGGATCGTCATGCATGCGCACCTCTTCATCAATTATAGATTGTTTTGCTATCATTAGTAACTACAAAAGGATTACAGTACAGAAATATACGCTACATACAAGAAAAATAGAAGTAGAGGTGTTGAGATGATTGACGAGAAAGTAATAAGCGTATTGTAATCTGTGGGCTCTCAAAACCAGTTTCAAACCGACTTGAGACCGCACTTCGGCACTTCGGAAATTTTAGTGATACTAACGCAACTATGGTAATCAGTAATTTTTAATCAGTTTAGTAATTTTTGTAACCATTTAGTTATATTTGCAATATACTTGCATTTTTTGTAGGAAACTCAGGTGCTTGAAGGTGTCCTGCGGAATAGACTTTATATCGTTTTTTGATAGATCTCTGAAAATGAAACAAAATGGATTATTTAAATAGATAACTATTTTAAGAACAACATAAAACTGTTAACCACAAACGTAACTGAAAAACACCGAAAATTGAAGCATGCTAATAAGAGCCCCGATCTTTATCCATACGGTTAAACAATCAACTTACAGTATTAAAGTATTCAGTGGTAATCCTCTAGGTACTTGCGTTAATCCTTTGCCTATGCATTCCACCTTAACATTAAACTTGCCAAATGTAGTACAGTTACACTTCTGGGGGCAAAGTTCATTGCAATTCACTGGAGACCACAGAACTAACATGAACAGACTCAGAACGACACACAACAAAGCCTCTGCTACTGATTTCACTCCCATCTGTGAAAGAAAGAAAGAAATTAATGTTAATACAGTTGCTATGTTAGTGAGTAGAGTGTACAGTCAGTACAGAAAATACAGTTAGAAAAAACAGTTGCATAGAGACTGTAGTAATTGTACAGTTCATACAGTTAACACAGTTAATACAGTTAGTACAACAGTTGCATAGAAACTGTACAATTGGTACGGTTGGTACAGTTGGAACAGTTGGTATAGTCTATACAGTTGGTATAGTTGGTATACTTGGTCAAGGACCGCGCAGAGGGAGGGGCTGCTTTTTGCAAGAATAAAAAATTAAACAAAAAATAATTTAACAAAAGTAACGGAGTGAAAAATTATAAAAAATCGTTAATTCGATAGTGACCAGAGTTACTGGCAAAGACAAACGCGCAGATAAATAGACAGAATGAAGCATTAGTCATACTCGGCCTCGTGCAATAATTGCTGAGTAATTATACAGCGTTGAGTTCAAGGCAGCTTAAGCAAAATCGTTGGATTTCTGGCTTATTTATAGTAATTAAAGGTTGATATCAGTAGTATAACATAACAATCTATGATATTTCAATTTAGTGATAGTGAATTTTCAGACCCTATAGCAACATCACTGAAGATGTGGAAAAAACATCAATAGTTTTATCGTTATAATAACATTCTCCGTCACTTTAGAGAAATTGAATAGAAATCCACAAACATGCCCCCCCCCCCCGCCCACAAAAAAATTTCCTTCACGCATTCTTCTTTAGCCCCCCCACTCGAAAACTTGCTGCACGGTCCCTGTTGGTACAGTTGGTACAGCTGGTACAGTTGGTACAGTTGGTACAGTTGGTACAGTTGGTACAGTTGGTACAGTTGGTACAGTTGGTATACTTGGTATACTTGGTACAGCTGGTACAGTTGGTACAGTTGGTACAGTTGGTACAGTCGGTACAGTTGGTATACTTGGTATACTTGGTACAGCTGGTACAGTTGGTATAGTTGGTACAGTTGGTTCAGTTGGTTCAGTTGGTTCAGTTGGTTCAGTTGGTACAGTTGGTTCAGTTGGTACAGTTGGTTCAGTTGGTACAGTTGGTACAGTTGGTACAGTTGGCACAGTTGGTACAGTTGGTACAGTTGGTACAGTTGGCACAGTTGGTACAGTTGGTACAGTTGATACAGTTGATTCAGTTGGTTCAGTTGGTTCAGTTGGTACAGTTGGTTCAGTTGGTACAGTTGGTACAGTTGGTTCAGTTGGTTCAGTTGGTTCAGTTGATTCAATTGGTACAGTTGGTACAGTTGGTACAGTTGGTACAGTTGGTACAGTTGGTACAGTTGGTACAGTTGGTTCAGTTGGTACAGTTGTTATAGTTGGTACAGTTGATACAGTTGGTTCAGTTGGTTCAGTAGGTTCAGTTGGTACAGTTGGTTCAGTTGGTTCAGTTGATTCAGTTGGTACAGTTGGTTCAGTTGGTACAGTTGGTTCAGTTGGTACAGTTGGTACAGTTGGTACAGTTGGTACAGTTGGTTCAGTTGGTACAGTTGGTTCAGTTGGTACAGTTGGTACAGTTGGTACAGTTGGTTCAGTTGGTACAGTTGGTACAGTTGGTTCAGTTGATACAGTTGATTCAGTTGGTACAGTTGGTTCAGTTGGTACAGTTGGTACAGTTGGTTCAGTAGGTTCAGTTGGTACAGTTGGTTCAGTTGGTTCAGTTGATACAGTTGGTTCAGTTGATACAGTTGGTACAGTTGGTTCAGTAGGTTCAGTTGGTACAGTTGGTTCAGTTGGTTCAGTTGATTCAGTTGATTCAGTTCGTACAGTTCGTTCAGTTGGTACAGTTGGTACAGTTGGTTTGGTTGATACAATTGGTTCAGTTAGTACAGTTGGTACAGTTGGTACAGTTGGCACAGTTGGTACAGTTGGTACAGTTGATACAGTTGATTCAGTTGGTTCAGTTGGTACAGTTGGTTCAGTTCATTCAGTTGATTCAGTTGGTACAGTTGGTTCAGTTGGTTCAGTTGGTACAGTTGGTACAGTTGGTTCAGTTGGTACAGTTGGTACAGTTGGTTCAGTTGGTACAGTTGGTACAGTTGGTTCAGTTGATACAGTTGGTTCAGTTGGTACAGTTGGTTCAGTTGGTACAGTTGGTACAGTTGGTTCAGTAGGTTCAGTTGGTACAGTTGGTTCAGCTGGTTCAGTTGATACAGTTGATTCAGTTGATACAGTTGGTACAGTTGGTTCAGTAGGTTCAGTTGGTACAGTTGGTTCAGTTGGTTCAGTTGATTCAGTTGATTCAGTTCGTACAGTTCGTTCAGTTGGTACAGTTGGTACAGTTGGTTTGGTTGATACAATTGGTTCAGTTAGTACAGTTGGTACAGTTGGTACAGTTGGCACAGTTGGTACAGTTGGTACAGTTGATACAGTTGATTCAGTTGGTTCAGTTGGTACAGTTGATTCAGTTGGTTCAGTTGGTACAGTTGGTTCAGTTGGTTCAGTTGGTACAGTTGGTACAGTTGGTTCAGTTGGTACAGTTGGTACAGTTAGCACAGTTGGTACAGTTGGTACAGTTGATACAGTTGATTCAGTTGGTTCAGTTGGTACAGTTGGTTCAGTTGGTTCAGTTGGTTCAGTTTGTTCAGTTGGTTCAGTTGGTACAGTTGGTACAGTTGGTACAGTTGGTACAGTTGGTTTAGTTGATTCAGTTGGTACAGTTGGTACAGTTGGTACAGTTGGTACAGTTGGTTCAGTTGGTACAATTGGTTCAGTTGGTTCAGTTGGTTCAGTTGGTTCAGTTGGTTCAGTTGATTCAGTAGGTTCAGTTGGTTCAGTTGGTACAGTAGGTTCAGTTGGTTCAGTAGGTTCAGTAGGTTCAGTTGGTTCAGTTGGTTCAGTTGGTACAGTTGGTTCAGTTGGTTCAGTTGGTACAGTTGGTACAGTTGGTTCAGTTGGTACAGTTGGTACAGTTAGCACAGTTGGTACAGTTGGTACAGTTGATACAGTTGATTCAGTTGGTTCAGTTGGTACAGTTGGTTCAGTTGGTTCAGTTGGTTCAGTTTGTTCAGTTGGTTCAGTTGGTACAGTTGGTACAGTTGGTACAGTTGGTACAGTTGGTTTAGTTGATTCAGTTGGTACAGTTGGTACAGTTGGTACAGTTGGTACAGTTGGTTCAGTTGGTACAATTGGTTCAGTTGGTTCAGTTGGTTCAGTTGGTTCAGTTGGTTCAGTTGATTCAGTAGGTTCAGTTGGTTCAGTTGGTACAGTAGGTTCAGTTGGTTCAGTAGGTTCAGTAGGTTCAGTTGGTTCAGTTGGTTCAGTTGGTGCAGTTGGTACAGTTGGTTCAGTTGGTACAGTTGGTACAGTTGGTTCAGTTGGTACAGTTGGTACAGTTGGTTCAGTTGATACAGTTGGTTCAGTTGGTACAGTTGGTTCAGTTGGTACAGTTGGTACAGTTGGTTCAGTAGGTTCAGTTGGTACAGTTGGTTCAGTTGGTTCAGTTGATACAGTTGATTCAGTTGATACAGTTGGTACAGTTGGTTCAGTAGGTTCAGTTGGTACAGTTGGTTCAGTTGGTTCAGTTGATTCAGTTGATTCAGTTCGTACAGTTCGTTCAGTTGGTACAGTTGGTACAGTTGGTTTGGTTGATACAATTGGTTCAGTTAGTACAGTTGGTACAGTTGGTACAGTTGGCACAGTTGGTACAGTTGGTACAGTTGATACAGTTGATTCAGTTGGTTCAGTTGGTACAGTTGATTCAGTTGGTTCAGTTGGTACAGTTGGTTCAGTTGGTTCAGTTGGTACAGTTGGTACAGTTGGTTCAGTTGGTACAGTTGGTACAGTTAGCACAGTTGGTACAGTTGGTACAGTTGATACAGTTGATTCAGTTGGTTCAGTTGGTACAGTTGGTTCAGTTGGTTCAGTTGGTTCAGTTTGTTCAGTTGGTTCAGTTGGTACAGTTGGTACAGTTGGTACAGTTGGTACAGTTGGTTTAGTTGATTCAGTTGGTACAGTTGGTACAGTTGGTACAGTTGGTACAGTTGGTTCAGTTGGTACAGTTGGTTCAGTTGGTTCAGTTGGTTCAGTTGGTACAGTTGCTTCAGTTGGTTCAGTTGGTTCAGTTGGTTCAGTTGGTTCAGTTGGTTCAGTTGGTACAGTTGGTTCAGTTGGTTCAGTTGGTTCAGTTGGTTCAGTTGGTTCAGTTGATTCAGTAGGTTCAGTTGGTTCAGTTGGTACAGTAGGTTCAGTTGGTTCAGTAGGTTCAGTAGGTTCAGTTGGTTCAGTTGGTTCAGTTGGTGCAGTTGGTACAGTTGGTTCAGTTGGTACAGTTGGTACAGTTGGTTCAGTTGGTACAGTTGGTACAGTTGGTTCAGTTGATACAGTTGGTTCAGTTGGTACAGTTGGTTCAGTTGGTACAGTTGGTACAGTTGGTTCAGTACGTTCAGTTGGTACAGTTGGTTCAGTTGGTTCAGTTGATACAGTTGATTCAGTTGATACAGTTGGTACAGTTGGTTCAGTAGGTTCAGTTGGTACAGTTGGTACAGTTGGTACAGTTGGTACAGTTGGTTCAGTTGGTACAGTTGGTTCAGTTGGTTCAGTTGGTTCAGTTGGTTCAGTTGGTTCAGTTGATTCAGTAGGTTCAGTTGGTTCAGTTGGTACAGTAGGTTCAGTTGGTTCAGTAGGTTCAGTAGGTTCAGTTGGTTCAGTTGGTTCAGTTGGTGCAGTTGGTACAGTTGGTTCAGTTGGTACAGTTGGTACAGTTGGTTCAGTTGGTACAGTTGGTACAGTTGGTTCAGTTGATACAGTTGGTTCAGTTGGTACAGTTGGTTCAGTTGGTACAGTTGGTACAGTTGGTTCAGTAGGTTCAGTTGGTACAGTTGGTTCAGTTGGTTCAGTTGATACAGTTGATTCAGTTGATACAGTTGGTACAGTTGGTTCAGTAGGTTCAGTTGGTACAGTTGGTTCAGTTGGTTCAGTTGATTCAGTTGATTCAGTTCGTACAGTTCGTTCAGTTGGTACAGTTGGTACAGTTGGTTTGGTTGATACAATTGGTTCAGTTAGTGCAGTTGGTACAGTTGGTACAGTTGGCACAGTTGGTACAGTTGGTACAGTTGATACAGTTGATTCAGTTGGTTCAGTTGGTACAGTTGATTCAGTTGGTTCAGTTGGTACAGTTGGTTCAGTTGGTTCAGTTGGTACAGTTGGTACAGTTGGTTCAGTTGGTACAGTTGGTACAGTTAGCACAGTTGGTACAGTTGGTACAGTTGATACAGTTGATTCAGTTGGTTCAGTTGGTACAGTTGGTTCAGTTGGTTCAGTTGGTTCAGTTTGTTCAGTTGGTTCAGTTGGTACAGTTGGTACAGTTGGTACAGTTGGTACAGTTGGTTTAGTTGATTCAGTTGGTACAGTTGGTACAGTTGGTACAGTTGGTACAGTTGGTTCAGTTGGTACAGTTGGTTCAGTTGGTTCAGTTGGTTCAGTTGGTTCAGTTGGTTCAGTTGGTTCAGTTGATTCAGTAGGTTCAGTTGGTTCAGTTGGTACAGTAGGTTCAGTTGGTTCAGTAGGTTCAGTAGGTTCAGTTGGTTCAGTTGATTCAGTTGGTGCAGTTGGTACAGTTGGTGCAGTTGGTACAGTTGGTTCAGTTGGTACAGTTGGTACAGTTGGTTCAGTTGATTCAGTTGATTCAGTTCGTACAGTTCGTTCAGTTGGTACAGTTGGTACAGTTGGTTTGGTTGATACAATTGGTTCAGTTAGTACAGTTGGTACAGTTGGTACAGTTGGCACAGTTGGTACAGTTGGTACAGTTGATACAGTTGATTCAGTTGGTTCAGTTGGTACAGTTGGTTCAGTTGATTCAGTTGATTCAGTTGGTACAGTTGGTTCAGTTGGTTCAGTTGGTACAGTTGGTACAGTTGGTTCAGTTGGTACAGTTGGTACAGTTGGTTCAGTTGGTACAGTTGGTACAGTTGGTTCAGTTGATACAGTTGGTTCAGTTGGTACAGTTGGTTCAGTTGGTACAGTTGGTACAGTTGGTTCAGTAGGTTCAGTTGGTACAGTTGGTTCAGTTGGTTCAGTTGATACAGTTGATTCAGTTGATACAGTTGGTACAGTTGGTTCAGTAGGTTCAGTTGGTACAGTTGGTTCAGTTGGTTCAGTTGATTCAGTTGATTCAGTTCGTACAGTTCGTTCAGTTGGTACAGTTGGTACAGTTGGTTTGGTTGATACAATTGGTTCAGTTAGTACAGTTGGTACAGTTGGTACAGTTGGCACAGTTGGTACAGTTGGTACAGTTGATACAGTTGATTCAGTTGGTTCAGTTGGTACAGTTGATTCAGTTGGTTCAGTTGGTACAGTTGGTTCAGTTGGTTCAGTTGGTACAGTTGGTAAAGTTGGTTCAGTTGGTACAGTTGGTACAGTTAGCACAGTTGGTACAGTTGGTACAGTTGATACAGTTGATTCAGTTGGTTCAGTTGGTACAGTTGGTTCAGTTGGTTCAGTTGGTTCAGTTTGTTCAGTTGGTTCAGTTGGTACAGTTGGTTCAGTTGGTACAGTTGGTACAGTTGGTTCAGTTGATACAGTTGGTTCAGTTGGTACAGTTGGTTCAGTTGGTACAGTTGGTACAGTTGGTTCAGTAGGTTCAGTTGGTACAGTTGGTTCAGTTGGTTCAGTTGATACAGTTGATTCAGTTGATACAGTTGGTACAGTTGGTTCAGTAGGTTCAGTTGGTACAGTTGGTTCAGTTGGTTCAGTTGATTCAGTTGATTCAGTTCGTACAGTTCGTTCAGTTGGTACAGTTGGTACAGTTGGTTTGGTTGATACAATTGGTTCAGTTAGTACAGTTGGTACAGTTGGTACAGTTGGCACAGTTGGTACAGTTGGTACAGTTGATACAGTTGATTCAGTTGGTTCAGTTGGTACAGTTGATTCAGTTGGTTCAGTTG
Organism: Cladopsammia gracilis; assembly: GCA_022457155.1. Taxonomy (NCBI): domain Eukaryota; kingdom Metazoa; phylum Cnidaria; class Anthozoa; order Scleractinia; family Dendrophylliidae; genus Cladopsammia; species Cladopsammia gracilis. The sequence goes on along the minus strand of JAJGOT010000150.1, from coordinate 565,230 downwards.
GTACAGTTGGTTCAGTTGGTTCAGTTGGTACAGTTGGTACAGTTGGTTCAGTTGGTACAGTTGGTACAGTTAGCACAGTTGGTACAGTTGGTACAGTTGATACAGTTGATTCAGTTGGTTCAGTTGGTACAGTTGGTTCAGTTGGTTCAGTTGGTTCAGTTTGTTCAGTTGGTTCAGTTAGTACAGTTGGTACAGTTGGTACAGTTGGCACAGTTGGTACAGTTGGTACAGTTGATACAGTTGATTCAGTTGGTTCAGTTGGTACAGTTGATTCAGTTGGTTCAGTTGGTACAGTTGGTTCAGTTGGTTCAGTTGGTACAGTTGGTACAGTTGGTTCAGTTGGTACAGTTGGTACAGTTAGCACAGTTGGTACAGTTGGTACAGTTGATACAGTTGATTCAGTTGGTTCAGTTGGTACAGTTGGTTCAGTTGGTTCAGTTGGTTCAGTTTGTTCAGTTGGTTCAGTTGGTACAGTTGGTACAGTTGGTACAGTTGGTACAGTTGGTTTAGTTGATTCAGTTGGTACAGTTGGTACAGTTGGTACAGTTGGTACAGTTGGTTCAGTTGGTACAGTTGGTTCAGTTGGTTCAGTTGGTTCAGTTGGTTCAGTTGGTTCAGTTGATTCAGTAGGTTCAGTTGGTTCAGTTGGTACAGTAGGTTCAGTTGGTTCAGTAGGTTCAGTAGGTTCAGTTGGTTCAGTTGGTTCAGTTGGTTCAGTTGGTACAGTTGGTGCAGTTGGTACAGTTGGTTCAGTTGGTACAGTTGGTACAGTTGGTTCAGTTGATTCAGTTGATTCAGTTCGTACAGTTCGTTCAGTTGGTACAGTTGGTACAGTTGGTTTGGTTGATACAGTTGGTTCAGTGAGTACAGTTGGTACAGTTGGTACAGTTGGTACAGTTGGTTCGGTTGGTTCAGTTGCTACAGTTGGTACAGTTGGTACAGTTGGTTCAATTGGTACAGTTGGCACAGTTGGTACAGTTGGTTCAGTTGGTACAATTGGTTCAATTGGTACAGTTGGTATAGTTGGTACAGTTGGTTCAGTTGGTTCAGTTGGTACAGTTGGTACAGTTGGTACAGTAGGTTCAGTTGGTTCAGTTGGTTCAGTTGATTCAATTGGTACAGTTGGTACAGTTGGTTCAGTTGGTACAGTTGGTACAGTTGATACAGTTGATTCAGTTGGCTCAGTAGGTTCAGTTGGTACAGTTGGTTCAGTTGATTCAGTTGGTACAGTTGGTTCAGTTGGTACAGTTGGTTCAGTTGGTACAGTTGGTACAGTTGGTACAGTTGGTACAGTTGGTACAGTTGGTACAGTTGGTTCAGTTGGTTCAGTTGGTACAGTTGGTTCAGTTGATTCAGTTGGTACAGTTGGTACAGTTGGTACAGTTGGTACAGTTGGTACAGTTGGTACAGTTGGTTCAGTTGGTTGACAGTTGGTTCAGTTGGTACAGTTGGTTCAGTTGGTACAGTTGGTACAGTTTTTTCAGTTGATTCAGGTGGTACAGTTGGTTCAGTTGATTCAGTTTGTTCAGTTGGTACAGTTGTTTCAGTTGGTTCAGTTGGTACAGCTGGTTCAGTTGGTACCATGACCAGCCGCATGGACTTAATCCAATTAAGAAAATGATCGACGGTTGCTAGCCAAAACGTGTCATCGCTCTAGATGATCTGTCAATGGCTGCTTTGTGATTTTCAGTCAGTTATGCAATCTTCCTTCGCTTCATTGAAGTGCTGAATCTGGCCATAGTGAACATCATTTCTTCTTCTCAGAACAAAATGAGGTAACAAAATGATTATTTACGACCACGGATAGGTCTAGTTATCTTTCTGACTCCGAAAACGAAGAAACAGTCGATTACATTGAGGGTTATCTTATTTGCGCGCCAATATTTTAATTTTGGCGCGATCGGAAAATCGGCCTATATTCCTCACGTTCGAAAAAAACTGCGCATGCAAGCTTATTTCTATAATGGTTTTAAAGTAAATGATTAAAGTTGCTACACTACACATTTGCTGCCTAAGCGACCCAGAAGGTAAGTGCCTTTTCCATATTTATTAGTATTTCAATTTTCAATGGAGATCAGTAAACATACTAATTCCACGAACTGTGTGCGACCAAATTCAAGCGAATAAATTGCGTTATTTCTCAGTGGATCACTTTTCTCTTGAATTGGCCTGGTTTCCGGTTAATTTCAAACAAAAGTAGGCAGAGTTAGTTCACATGTTGTGGCTGGTGTGTCACCGGTGAAAACGAGCAATCGGGTGCATCGCCTTTGCTTTGTGACTAGGCTCTGACCCCAGTGGGTTTTTCTAACACCGCATGGCAGTCCTTTTCTCGGGTGTTTCGCCTGTTAAGGAAATTGATCGGGTGTGTCGCCTTCGCTTCGTCATGCTAGATGAGCTTGCTGGTTTCTGTGAATCCTTCGCATGTTTTTTTTTTGTTTTGATCCAATATTATTAAAACGAAACATTTAGTCGCACGCAGTTTATTGTCGTCGAACGTGGATATTCTATAGCTTCGAAACCAAGTTTAAGCAAGGTTTCAGCATAATAACTATTTAAATTATTTTTGCAAAGATGTTTAATAGAACTTCAATAAGGACATGTCGGAAATATTAGCTCCTCTTGTCCATTTTTGAGCCATCACTGTTGCGTGATTCGAACCCGACTTATCATATCCAGACATCTTCAAAAATGGTTTTCGCCTGTCAACGGTGTACTCTAGTCTGATCGTGAAACAATAGGTTTATTCATTTGAGTGACAACCTTAAATGCTGTGGAGTCCAATATGGCGCCCGTTTCTAAGCCATGCGGCTGGTCATGGTTGGTACAGTTGGTTCAGTTGGTTCAGTTGATTCAGTTGATACAGTTGGTTCAGTTGGTTCAGTTGATACAGTTGGTACAGTTGCTTCAGTTGATTCAGTTGGTACAGTTGGTTCAGTAGGTTCAGTTGGAACAGTTGGTTCAGTTGATTCAGTTGGTACAGTTGGTACAGTTGGTTCAGTTGGTACAGTTGGTTCAGCAGGTTCAGTTGGTACAGTTGGTACAGTTGGTTCAGTTGATACAGTTGGTACAGTTGGTACAGTTGGTTCAGTTGGTTCAGTTGGTTCAGCAGGTTCAGTTGGTACAGTTGGTACAGTTGGTACAGTTGGTACAGTTGGTTCAGTTGGTACAGTTGGTTCAGTTGGTACAGTTGGTACAGTTGGTACAGTTGGTTCAGTTGGTACAGTTGGTTCAGTTGGTACAGTTGGTACAGTTGGTTCAGTAGGTTCAGTGCGTTCAGTAGGTTCAGTAGGTACAGTTGGTACAGTTGGTACAGTTGGTACAGTTGGTATAGTTGGTACAGTTGGTTCAGTTCGTTCAGTTGGTACAGTTGGTTCAGTTGGTTCAGTTGGTACAGTTGGTACAGTTGGTACAGTTGGTGCAGTTGGTACAGTTGGTTCAGTTGGTACAGTTGGTTCAGTAGGTTCAGTAGGTTCAGTTGGTACAGTTGGTACAGTTGGTGCAGTTGGTACAGTTGGTACAGTAGGTTCAGTTGGTACAGTTGGTACAGTTGGTGCAGTTGGTTCAGTTGATTCAGTTGGTACAGTTGGTACAGTTGGTTCAGCTGATTCAGTTCGTACAGTTCGTTCAGTTGGTACGTTTCGAATCGAATAATCCATCTCACAATGACGACCATTCCACTTGGCTCTGCAACAGCTTCAAGAAAGCATCAGGCAAGTTAACATATACCATTTTAATTCCATTTGCATTTTGAATATGGCATATTCCGTTAACAAACCTTAAATGCTGTAGAGTCCAATATGGCGCCCGTTTCTAAGCCATGCGCCTGGTCATGGTTGGTACAGTTGGTACAGTTGGTGCAGTTGGTTCAGTTGGTTCAGTTGGTTCAGTTGATTCAGTTGATACAGTTGGTTCAGTTGGTTCAGTTGATACAGTTGGTACAGTTGGTACAGTTGGTACAGTTGGTTCAGTTGGTACAGTTGGTTCAGCAGCTTCAGCAGGTTCAGTTGGTACAGTTGGTACAGTTGCTACAGTTGCTACAGTTGGTACGGTTGGTTCAGTTGGTACAGTTGGTTCAGTTGGTACAGTTGGTTCAGTTGATTCAGTTGCTTCAGTTGATTTAGTTGGTACAGTTGGTTCAGTAGGTTCCGTTAGTACAGTTGGTTCAGTTGATTCAGTTGGTACAGTTGGTACAGTTGGTACAGTTGGTACAGTTGGTACAGTTGGTTCAGTTGGTACAGTTGGTTCAGCAGCTTCAGCAGGTTCAGTTGGTACAGTTGCTACAGTTGCTACAGTTGCTACAGTTGGTACAGTTGGTTCAGTTGGTGCAGTTGGTTCAGTTGGTTCAGTTGGTTCAGTTGGTTCAGTTGATTCAGTTGATACAGTTGGTTCAGTTGGTTCAGTTGATTCAGTTGGTACAGTTGCTTCAGTTGATTTAGTTGGTACAGTTGGTTCACTAGGTTCCGTAAGTACAGTTGGTTCAGTTGATTCAGTTGGTACAGTTGGTACAGTTGGTACAGTTGGTTCAGTTGGTACAGTTGGTTCAGTAGGTTCAGTAGTTTCAGTTGGTACAGTTGGTTCAGTAGGTTAAGTAGGTTCAGTTGATTCAGTTGATTCAGTTCGTACAGTTCGTTCAGTTGGTACAGTTGGTTCAGTTGATACAGATGGTACAGTTGGTACAGTTGGTTCAGTTGGTACAGTTGGTTCAGTAGGTTCAGTAGTTTCAGTTGGTACAGTTGGTACAGTTGGTTCAGTTGGTACAGTTGGTTCCGTAGGTTCAGTAGGTTCAGTTGATTCAGTTGATTCAGTTGGTACAGTTGGTACAGTTGGTTCAGTTGGTTCAGTTGGTTCAGTTGGTACAGTTGGTTCAGTTAATTCAGTTGGTACAGTTGTTTCAGATGGTTCAGTTGGTACAGTTGATACAGTTTGTACAGTTGGTACAGTTTGTACAGTTGGGACAGTTGGTTCAGTTTGTACAGTTTGTACAGTTGGTTCAGTTGGTACAGTTTGTACAGTTGCTTCAGTTGGTACAGTAGGTTCAGTTGGTACAGTTGGTACAGTTGGTACAGTTGGTTCAGTTGGTACAGTTGGTTCAGTTGGTTCAGTTGGTACAGTTGGTACAGTTGGTTCAGTTGGTACAGTTGGTACAGTTGGTACAGTTGGTACAGTTGATACAAGTTGGTACAGTTGGTACAGTTGGTACAGTTGGTACAGTTGGTACAGTTGATACAGTTGCTTCAGTTGGTACAGTTGGTTCAGTTGGTACAGTTGGTACAGTTGTTATAGTTGGTACAGTTGATACAGTTGGTTTAGTTGGTACAGTTTGTACAGTTGGTTCAGTTGGTACAGTTTGTACAGTTGCTTCAGTTGGTACAGTAGGTTCAGTTGGTACAGTTGGTACAGTTTTTATAGTTGGTACAGTTGATACAGTTGGTTTAGTTGGTACAGTTGGTACAGTTGGTTCAGTTGATACAGTTGGTACATTTAGTTCAGTTGATTCAGTGGGTTCAGTTGGTTCAGTTGGTACTGTTGGTACAGTTGGTACAGTTGGTACAGTTGGTTCAGTTGGTTCAGTTGGTACAGTTGATACAGTTGGTTCAGTTGGTTCAGTTGATACAGTTGATACAGTTGGTACATTTAGTTCAGTTGATTCAGTGGGTTCAGTTGGTTCAGTTGGTACTGTTGGTGCAGTTGGTACAGTTGGTACAGTTGGTTCAGTTGGTACTGTTGGTACAGTTGGTACAGTTGGTACAGTTGGTTCAGTTGGTACAGTTGGTACAGTTGGTACAGTTAGTTCAGTTGATTCAGTTGGTACAGTTGGCACAGTTGATACAAGTTGGTACAGTTGGTTCAGTTGGTACAGTTGGTACAGTTGGTACAGTTGATACAGTTGGTTCAGTTGGTTCAGTTGGTTCAGTTGATACAGTTGGTTCAGTTGGTACAGTTGGTACAGTTGATAGAAGTTGGTACAGTTGGTTCAGTTGGTACAGTTGGTACAGTTGGTTCAGTTGGTACAGTTGGTTCATTTGGTTCAGTTGATTCAGTTGGTTCAGTTGATACAGTTGGTTCAGTTGGTTCAGTTGGTACAGTTGGTACAGTTGGTTCAGTTGGTACAGTTGGTACAGTTGGTACAGTTGGTACAGTTGGTACAGTTGGTATAGTTGGTTCAGTTGGTACAGTTGGTACAGTTGGTTCAGTTGATACAAGTTGGTACAGTTGGTACAGTTGGTATAGTTGGTACAGTTGCTTCAGTTGGTACAGTTGGTTCAGTTGGCACAGTTGGTACAGTTGTTATAGTTGGTACAGTTGATACAGTTGGTTTAGTTGATTCAGTTGGTTCAGTTGGTACAGTTGGTACAGTTGGTTCAGTTGGTACAGTTGGTTCAGTTGGTACAGTTGATTCAGTTGGTACTGTTGGTATAGTTGATTCAGTTGGTTCAGTTGGTACAGTTGGTTCATTTGGTACAGTTGGAACAGTCAGTAAAGGCAGTACTGTCATTTTTGGTGTTGTTGGTAGATTTGATAGTATTTTTCTCACGAGGAACCATAACTACCGATACGGACCTAAACAGCGAGGCTTATAAGATGTTTATTATATTCTTTTTTTTTATTTGCGTTCGGAAATGGGAGGAAACAGACGTCATAATGCAAACGCTTTCCTTGGCCCTAGGAAACAGCATTAAAATAAACAGCTGTGAGACGCGTCAACCACATAGCGTCATCGTGTAATCCTGTTGGGGTCAAAGCTAAGCGAGGAACGTCGTTTCGAATCGAATAATCCATCTCACAATGACGACCATTCCACTTGGCTCTGCAACAGCTTCAAGAAAGCATCAGGCAAGTTAACATATACCATTTTAATTCCATTTGCAGTTTGAATATGGCATATTCAGTTAACAAACATAATAAGAGTGTGGGTTCCCTTCGCCTGACCCTGGGGTCTTAGTTTTCCAGATTCACTGTCCACTCCAGCGTCGTCGCTCACTTTCTAAACTGTCAGATGGCCATGGACGTCTTTTGTACACTGCTGGATCGCCACACACTCTGTATGGTCCAGCTTTTCCGAGCTAGGACCGCATTCACTACCAACGAAGGTCGAATAATTGCACTTAGCCATGACAGCATTGCCGCCAAACTGAGCTGTGAGCCGCTTTGTTAGAATGTTCCGAAAGTGGACAGGTTCGTAACAGAGGCTAATAATAATAATAATAATAACAATAATAATAATAATAATAATAATCTTTATTTCTTAAGATAAAAACACATATCCTAAGTTACAATATAAACTCAAACAAAAAAAGAAAGAACTATTTACATATCATATCTAAAAATTATTCTGTTACTAAAAACGTTCTTAAACCTGTCAGTGTAGATTCTAGGAACAGAGACTGACGTATTTCTAAGATTGTACCTCATGTTCTTTTCCTTAGGTAAAAACTGGAAGAACGGGCATTCAGGGTCATTCGATCTTTTTTTGTAGAGTGTCTTATCCGCCTTCTCTAGCAAATCCCTGATATTTACATTCTTGGACATAAACTTTCTTTTCATACACCGGTCTAAAAAATTCTGTATTACAGAAAGGTCGGAATCTGAGGCACCATAAACCGGCAGAGCGTAAGAAAAATTTGGTAAAACTATTGCGTTAAAAAGGTGATCTACTTCCTCCTGGGACATTCCTTCCTTACGTAAAGATCCTAATACGAATAATGACTTGTTCGCCTTAATTACCTTCGTGCGCACGTGACTACTATATTTACAATGTTGTTGGAAAGTAACACCTAATATGGATAACTGCGCACTGGGGTTTATTTTTGTGGGCGGCACGGTGGTGTAGTGGTTAGCGCGTCGGACTTTCAACCTGAAGGTCGATGGTTCGAAGCCTGGTCTCTGCCGTCGTGTTGTTTCCTTAGACAAGAAACTTTACTCCACACTGTCTCTCTTCACCCAGGTGTATAAATGGGTACCGGCGACAAAATGCTGGGGGTAACCCTGCGATGGACTAGCATCCCATCCAGGGGGGAGTAGCAATATTCCTAGTCGCTTCATGCTATAGAAACCGGGTTTAAGCTCCGGCCGTTATGAGTCTTCTGGCTCGGGTGCGCGACTTTGCTTTTTACTTACTGCGGTTTATTACTAACTGGCGCGATGTCCTGACTAAAACCTTTCTTACGAAAAATAATCTACTTGCATTTTGTTGGATTGCGAAAATATTTCCACTACGGCTAACGCGGTTTGAAATCTGGAACTTTTTAAAAGAAAATTAATAAAGACCAACAATTGACCAACACGGACAACGTCACGCAGGACGATTGCAAAATATATTGCATTACAGACAATGACATGCCACTCTTTGTTTCATCTGGTGCAATAACAAGAGTTAAAGTACTGGCTGAGAAATTTCTGAAATTTGATTGGATGAGACGAGCTGTAGTTTAGCCTTCTTTGAAATACCTACATGTAGAAATTACAGTTGCCGTGGCAACGGGTGGGATCGCTTTGTCTTGTGAAACAATGGCGGATAACTTTTGTAATTTAAATGACAGTGAAATATAATAATTGAAGGAAAGTTTAGAAATTGATAACATAAAAGAGGTCCGAAGACCTTTTATATCCTTGTACAGTCACGCTGGGTTGAAAGGAAAGCATACAATGTGGATTTTTTTTAGCTACGACGCCAGAAAACTCGACGAGCAAATGGAGAAGTTCTTCGCCGAAGTGAGAAGAGAAAATCGAGAATTGCTCCGACTTGGAGTCAGACACTTTGCTTGTAGGAACAATCGTAGTTGTCCGCCACCTAGACGAAGTGGATAGTAGTGTTTCTAGTTTTGAGGACAGATAAAATCATAAAAAGTGGAAAAATGTTCAAAGTTTCATCGAAAGCTCGCTTCCTCCTCGAGCAACGGCAAAATGCCCTCACGCCAATGTTTTCCGTCTATAACAGCAATGACCGCCAAAGATGAAGGTTTATTGCGGTCTTAAGAGTTCTTTGGTGGCTTGGAAATTATTTACCAAAGTTTCTAATTACTATTAAAATGAAAAGATGAAGCGGAGATGGTGAGTTGTCGCTGTGTTTAACAAAGTTATTTTGAAGTAATCTTTGGTCCCGCTTTGATGATCACACGCGTGTGAGCGTTAGAAAAAGCGAAATTTCTTAGCCTTGTGGTATAAACAAACAAGAAGCTGTGCACAGCTTGAACTCGTGGCGTCTTTTATAACCCATTGCAGTATTGATTCCTGAGTGTTTTGAGCGCTTTTACGGAGAAACATAAAATTGTCTGAAAAGTAAGACTACATTTGATCGGTAACTGAAATGCAAAGTTTATTTTAAACGCGCATGGTTCACCATTCAAATCCTATTAATAGGAAAAATGTCTTTCTATTATACAGTTTAAAACAAGCACTGAACGGAGCGCTATTAATAAAATAGGTATTCAGAAGAATCGGTGATGAAATTTAGATAAGAACTTGACCCTTCAATGCTATTTTCGGAATACAGTGCAAAAGTACAATTTTATCTGCACCCTATCTTGAAAGCACTTAAAAGAAGAATGTTCTAGAACATTTGCATCGCGCAAAATCTCCCCTTTCGAGTATATAAGCATGTTTCGTGATTCGCTTTAGCAAAGTGAAAAAGACACAAAATAAATTACGTTTTCCTGACAACTAAGTGACCTGATCTCTTACATCGCTATTAAATGACGACATAAGCTTTCCATGACAATAACAAGAACTGTACGAGTAGTGAACCCCGGGCTCTATGGGTTTGGATTTTCATCTGGTGTGTTACTGTTAGCTAGCTAACTAAGATAAGAAATCGAGCCTTGAAAGCTATTTTCGGAATAATACAGAAGTTGTTAGCGGTAGATGTTATCAGAGTGATTCTCCGAAGGTTACATTCTGTTCAGTTCCGATTTGTCAAAAATTGAAATTTTCCAGCATGTGTCGCTAAAAACTGATTATGGTTGAACTTCTCTTCGAAAAGGCACTTGAATGGATATCTTCCTCTTGGTGTTCTATAATCTGTATAATTATTTCGTGCTTTGAGTCAGAAACATCATAATCCCCATAACATAGCTTTAATAGCACCTTTAACAACTGGTTTACAGTTTACAAAAATGACGACTAGTATAGTCCTTCAAAGTTGTGAAGGGCCGTGAACTCCATTGCATGCATGATCGAACAAAAGGAGAACTTCTCAATTCAAATTAAACTTCAAACTTTCGGTCAAATGGTTCCTTACTAACGACACAGTATGTTATATCCTAAATTGTACTCCTTCTTTTGAGCCAGCCTTCCTTGGCGCGTAAAGAAAGAACATTTTATTCGTTTCTGAAGCGATGCGTGCCATAAATATGAAAGCTAAGATTTGTTAAATTTGGTTGACTTTTAGGTACCGTGTAAGCAGCGTCCGTTTTCTAGGAAGATCGAAGGGGACTCTGCTCGCAGGGTAACCTTTAGTTAACTGTTTCGTGCAAGAATGTTGTTTTTTCAAACTCGTATTTTCAAACGCGTATGGTTGACTATTCAAATCCTTTCGATAGGAAACCTTTCTTTACATTGTACAATTTAAAACGAGCATTTAAAACACAGATTTATTGAGAAGAATCGGCAATTAAATTTGAGATAAGTTGACAAGCAAAACTTTCTAGAACTTTCTAGAATCATATCTTAATTTCCTAGGATCATATTTCTTATCTTAAATCTCTTCCCCAGAATAATAAGCATTTTAATTAGGAATTGGTTCATGCTTAGCGTACGTCTATCGAGTTATGGATGCACGCGGGAAGTTTGGAGAGCACGAGAGAAGCGTAAGAGTTGCTCGAGGCGATAGCCGAGAGCAACTCTAGCTTCTCGAGTGCTCTCCTGGCCAAACTTCCCAATTAGTGCATCCATAAGTCGATAGATGCACAGCTAAAAGCATGAACCAATTCTTTTATAACATAGCGAAAGGAAAAGAAAAAAATATATATTGATCGCATGACTGAACGAAAAAAGGCGCGAAAATTATTGCCGCGTATCGCAGTTCACCTTGGCGAAGCTGAATGAAAGTTCACCTTTAGTTCACCTTCAGTTGGCAAAGCTGTTTAAACCCGCACTTGATCTGGAAAAACGAACAAGCACAATTTTCTAAAAACGTCTTCCAATAATTGGCTTTGAAATATGGTATATGCTTTATGCTTCCTTGAAAAAGTTCCTAAACATTGTTTGAAGCGGATTGGAGCCGAAAAATCTCACTACGCGGCTGTAGGAACTAAAACGAGCAAGTTTGTATTTTTTCGCATCACGGGTTGTTGTTTGCAAGTTTTATCGAGCTCAGTCTGCTCAATGGAGAAATGGTTCATTAACTGAGACGGAGACTCGCTGTGCAGTCCAAAAGGCGTTGTTAATTGAAGAGAGAACAACTTATGCTTTCAGTATGGATTGACTTCGAACTTGAAATGTGTGGACTAAAGATGCGAGTTCTTTAGCAAATCGTCCGTGTCAAAACAACAACAAGAACAATTCAACTCGCTTAAACTTGTGAAAATAATTTTCTGGAAAGCTGGGCGCTAAAGGAAGGGACTAAAAAGCTACATCGAGTGCAGGTAACGTTTTTTTTTTTTAGCGTTAATTCAGCGTGTTCAAATGTATTAATTTTTGTAAGACTGATTGTAGTTTTTTCAAATCTGATAGCTTTTCGCTCTGTTCGGTCGCATGTTTGTTCAGTTTGTTTTTCAATTCTGAATTGAAGTCTTTACAGACACAACATTCTCTGCAATTTTACTGCTGTATTTTATGATGTCTGTTGTTTTATAATAGGTATAATTTCCGTAGAAAACCTCGGTTTGTGAAATTTTAACGTAGCGTGGTCACGAGTAAACTTGTAAACATCGCACCACCAAGACAAAAACTAACATAAATAAGCTAAGTTTTTTTGGCATTTTCATACAGTCAATATCAATAAATTAATAATTGAGGCTTGATTCAGGGGTTCTGACAGGGTGCGCGGGTGCGGGACCGCACAATTCGGTCAAACCCGCACAATTCAGCACAATTCCAAAAAATCCGCACAATCCCGCACAATACTGAAATATTTGCTTAAATTGTTAACTAAATCAGGTATTTCTATTGTTTACCAAGATTTCAAGAAACGTTTTAGGCTATTTTCAGCCTATTTTCCTTCCAAACAATCGAAAAATCCCTCGCTTCCTCGAACAGCCCGAGCGATAAAAACAACAAGGCGTTCTCTTCGCCGTCCTGGGAACTAGTCTCAGTTTTACTTCTATCACAGGCAGACCAATCGTGATGTGTGAGTCACATCAAGTGCAGTAATGAAATATACTAGGTAATAATACGATTTGGAATTGAGAAGCGATAGAAAAATCGAAAATATTACACAATAAAGTCTTCCCACCTTTACTTTATTGTCTCTTGATGTATCCTGACCGGTTTAAATGCATTTTTACCACTTTTGTCACTCGCCCCACTATCCACTATAAAAGAAGGGTCAGTGCCTTTATGTAGTGTCATTATAGTGGATAGCGCGCTCCACACTTTAAACAAAGGAATCTGAACTCCAAAATAATGAATATTTATAACGAAAGAGATCAACCAAGTCAACAGACACAACAGCAAAACCACGAGGAAACTACCGGAAAAGAATGGATTACGAAATCCTTTACCTTGCGACCGCTGACCAACGTTTTTGTCAAAGTCAAATGCCTGCCCCGTCGGGCCTCTTTTCGCGTCAAATGCCCCACTATGCGGAGCTAGCCTCTCGTCAAATGCCCGGGGGGGGGGGATGGGCGCTCTGGGATTTGACTGGTACATAAACTAAAAAATAAAAACCTCTGGCACCCAGGGTAGAGTTCATCGTGTCACGCAATGTGATTTTGTTGAGACGAATAAACTTTCGTAAAAAAAAAGAGCTGCAAATTGGCGATTGCTGAGTACATTTTAATCCCCAAAGTAAAACATCTATTTATATTTTTCATTTATGCAGAATTTCCTCCCTGTCATATTTTTTTGGCCTGGCTAGAACACTGGTGATTGAGTATTTGGTTGGACACAGGATTGCGCAATCCCGCACCATTTCCCGACAATCGAAGTTATTTCCCGCATAATTTTCGGGAATAAGTTCGTGTTCCAGTATCCTGTATGATGCCTAGTGATGTTGGATGATGTCTAGTTGCATTGGATGATCCCTAGGGATGTTGATTAGGTCTAGCAACGTTCGATGATGTGTAGTGATGTTCCATGACGTGTGGTTAGGATTGGCGGTGGTTTAGGGGACAGATTTTCAATTTGGTGTACTGGAACATGAACTTATAACCCAATTTTCCCCAAAACTCCCGCACAATTTTCATTTTTTTCCCGCACCCTGTCAGAATCCCTGTTGATTTGTGTAGACTTTTGCATCCACCCGGATATTTTACGATGTTGTTCTCCATTTAAAACGCGTTGAAAAGGAGAGAGCGAGAAAAATTATGCTCAGTGGCATTTACACACGTCATTTCTATGATAAAAATTTGTCTATACGCACGGGCGTGCGTATGTTGAGTTATAGATGCACGCTCGCGCTATTGAATTCGATTGAGCGAATTTGCTAGCTATGTTATAAAGCTCGTTGGAGTAACGCCAAGAGTAATAATACAATGGTTTCCACGGGGAATTTGGGATAAATACCTCTTGTAATATTTTAAAATTGTCCAAACTATCACGAGCCGCTTATATAACTCGAGATATTTATTCCATAAACCATTGTATTACCTATACTAAAAATAACTCACTGGTTGACGAAAGTTACGAAATGGAATAATTGGAATCGCAAAATGTTCACAATACTGATTGCAAACACGCACACGGGTAAGATTATATTGAATTGTTTTTGTTCATGTTCAATTTTTTCCCACACTGTTTCATAACACTGTCTGATACAATATACGGCCCAGTATGTATAAAATGTTATTGTCGCCTGATTTGTTTACTCGAATCTTGGTCATGTTTATTTTTGTTGGCGTTAGGCTATGGGTCGTCTGTAGATCGAAAATTAAAATCCCGATATAACTTTTAAAGAATATGGGTTAAAATTATGGCTAGCGAGAACAGAGCTCCATTTACTTTTCACATTGAACAAAATATTGACTACTGAAGTACTATTGAGCCGCGTGCATGTGTTCTCCCAGAACGGCTTACGGTATTTTGCGAAACGAAACGAAACGAAACGAAATGAGATCTGTATTTTGCGAAACGAGCTTCTCGTCGACGGCCACCGTATTTAAACTGTTTCTTTGTATTCGTGGACGTCTTTCGTAAACAATTCTTGATGATTTCACCATAATCAGTCAAATTTGTTTCTGTGAACGGCCGAAACGTTTAAAATAAACGAGTGTGTATAATATGCGAGCCAGCGAGCCATGCGAGTCAACATGTGAGCCATGCGAGTCAACTGCGAGCCATGCGAGCCACGCGAGCCATGCGAGCCAGTATAAAATAACTTTTTTTAAATTTTAATGTGACTATTCTAAAGATTGCCGCACTCCTCGAAGTTATAAAAATACTAAGCAGTTGTCGGTTTCCTTGTGGCTGGATGGTGGATCTTTTTACATAAAGCCCTGATGCCAACTGATGCGAATACTACAAATTCTCCTTCCGGTCTCTGAACATATAGTACTAGTTTTGAGAATTTTGAGAACCCACAGTTTGGAAACGTTACATTGACGATATATTCTCACTATGGGACATCAGCAAACCAGATATTGTACAATTCATCGAACAAGCCAACTCACATCACCCTACAATCAAATTAAATACGGCTGAAATCTCAGACATTGAAACTGCATTTCTGGATACAGTTATACACAAAGGCGAAAGATTCAAGGAACAATCTAATTCCTTGATATAAAAACACATTTTAAGCGAACGGAAACGTTTCAATATACATATTTTACCTCTTGTCACCCGCCAAGTGTTAAAATAGGATTTGTGAAGAGCGAAGCCCTGAGACACCTACGAACTAATTCTTCAAAAACCACTTTTCAGGAAAATATTTCAAAATTTAAAAAACGCTTGCTGACTAGAGGCTACCCAAATAACCTGGTAGAAAAAATCCTATCAGAAATACACAGAAAGGGAATCGGTGCTTACTTAAACAAGATAAACAAACTCCAACGTGACAAACATGACAATAAAACGCATGTTGGAAAACAAAATATTAACTTGACGTTTCGTATGTTACAACATACATCCTCAGAAGTGACCGTTTAGAAAACAAGTAACAACTAAATTTAAATGAATAATAAGTAACTAATTAACAACAGCAATAACATAAGATGAGAAAAATTTGCATATAAAAGTGCAAACTAATAAAGAATTAGCTTTTCGCTGCTGACGTTATCGTTAAGGGTAGGTCTGAGTTCCTGAATAAGTAGAGCTGAATAAGTAGAGTTTTAATAAGAAAATGGCACCATATACAAAACCAACCACTTTTACGGCAATTTTTTAAAGAACAACCTATGATATCTATTATATTATATCTATTATATTATATTTTTAAAGGAAAATCTTTAAAAGATACACTCGTTAGAGCAAAAATGTAAAAGGTTCTCATATGTTTCACACTGGTAGAGATTGTGCGGCCTGTCACCCTTGCTATTTCCTGCTATGATAAGAATAGGATAATCGAAGGAAAGCGAAAACTCGTGCGAACTGAGCGAACTGCCAAAGGGTGAAGGAACTAATGTATGAAAGGGACTGGGAACTAATAGTTGCCTCGCATGACTCGCATGACTCGCATGACTCGCGTGACTCACATGGCTCGCTGGCTCGCTGTTTGTCAAGACCCAAATAAACACCGGAAGTGCTAAGTTTCTTTCTTTTTTTTTTTACAACAAAATCTGTATTTTACGAAACAAACTCTTCGTCAACCGCGACGGTGTTTAAACTCTTTCTTTGCATTCGTGGACATCTTTCGTAAACAATTCTTAATGGTTTCACCATAACAGTAAGATTTATTTCTGTGAACAGCCAAAAAATTAAAAATAGACACCGGAAGTGCTGAGTTGCTAAACAACAAGATCTGTATTTTGCGAAACGAGCTCTTGATCGACCGCTAAGATATTTTACTTGTTTCTTTTCATTCGTAGGCGCTTTTCGTAAATATTCCACCTGAAATATTTCCGAAAAGCGCCTACGAATGAAAAGAAACAAGTTTTAATATCTTCGCGGTCCGCAATCAAGAGCTCGTTTCGCAAAATACAGATCTGACCTCTTGAGTCACCTCTTGACTTTCTATTTTTATTAAGAAATCATCATCGCAGCGAGGAGTATTTAAGAAAAACGTTTGCGGAACAAAGAAACAAGTAAGATATCATAGCGGCCAACGAAGAGGTCGTTTCGCAAAATACAGATCTTGTTATTTAGCAACTCAGCACTTCCGGTTAATATCGTAAAAAGGGTTGTTGTTGTTCATCGTGGTGAACACACTAGTAAAGAAGTATTTTTCGTTTGTCTCACGATGTAGTCACTTCTGACGTGGATCGTGACTTCCGGTGTCTATTTTTAATTTTTTGGCTGTTCACAGAAAGAAATCTTACTGTTTTTATGGTGAAACCATTAAGAATTGTTTACGAAAGATGTCCAAGAAATAAAAAGAAACAGTTTAAACACCGTCGCGGTTGACGAAGAGCTCGTTTCGCAAAATACAGATCTTGTTGTTTAGAAACTCAGCACTTCTTGTGTTTATTTTAAATTTTTGGCCGTTCACAGATTAAACAAATCTGACTGATTATGGTGAAATCATCAAGAATTGTTTACTAAGGACGTTCACGAATACAGAGAAAGAGTTTAAATACGGTGGCCGCTCGTTTCGCAAAATACAGATCTCATTTCGTTTCGTTTCGTTTCGTTTCGCAAAATACAGTAAGTCTCCCTACATGACCTCGGGGTCGGCATTAAATTGCGTGTTATGGTCTTTTTTGTCCGGTTTACGAAATATTTTTTTTAACTAAAGTACATTACAGCTTTGTACCTTTACAAAAACAGTTTTATCTTTGGCAAAAAGGTTTTCCTATAACAGAGCAATATAATGATCAGTCTTATTTTCTGGAAGAGGTGTAAAACGTGAAGTTGTGCGAATATAGATTGATCAAACTACTTTACCTCAATCGGAGTGCAATAGAGAGAAATGTTCTTGGCCAGCACTTTAACTGTATTTTTAGACACAAAAACGCACAGTTTACGAACATTTGAATATTCGTTTACCTTGATCCAGAACGTACGTATGCCCCAATTTGTTCCAAGTGGTTTGACGTTCTTTCCTCCGGTAGGTTTTGGCGGCAGGGCAGTGGGAAATTAAAATGTAGCTGTAAACTCTGTTTAAAAGAGGCAAAGTTTAGATTATGAAACAGATGTTGTTTGACAAATAGTGCATGGGGCTTTCCCTTTCATCGTTACATCAACCTTTTGTTTTATAAACAACATATTGTGGGGGTTACCCTTTCATAATCACTTCTTTTAGTATCAGTGCAGTTGGGGTTTCCCATAGCTATATTGCATGTTGGGAGTGGTTTCGAAACCTGATCAAATTATAGTAAACAAGACGGATATTGATGCCTCCTAACTTTTAAAAGGCGGTGTCTGTAAAAGTGGTCCACTGCATTTCCGTATTTCCGGTCGGAAAAAAGTTTTCCCTCAAACTTTGCCAGGTAAACCGTCTTGGGCCATAAGTAAATGAAACGACTTTAGTTTTTGGAAATACATTAAAATGTATTTTTAGAGCTCGCAACAGTCAAAGCGGTAAAAAGGCCTAAAATTGCGCTTGGCCAGAATCGAAAATTGCATGAACTGACGAGCTCGCTGCTCGGAAACCACCGAACGCAACAAAAAATTATTATTATTACTAAGTTTATTGTATCTTCAAAGGTGTGAAACGCAATAGGGCCATTTATACGGGAGAAAATAAGACGCGTCTTGTCTAAGACGCGTCTTAAATAAGATGCGTAGTGTACCATTTATACGTTTGCGTCCAACATAAGACGCGAAGATCACGTATAAATGGTTCGCGTCTTATTTTTGATACGTCGCACTTGTTGTTCACGTCTTATTTAGGACGCGAAAGCATTTATACGAGGAAGTTCACGTCTTATTTAAGACGCGGACAAAATAAGAACAGCTGAAAACCCTGTTCTAAGATAAGACGCGTCTTATTTAAGTCGCGTTTAAAATAAGACACGAATGCTTATTTTGTACTGTTTATACGATCGGTTCGCGTCTTATTTAAGTCGCGTCTTAGATAAGACGCGTCTTATTTTCTGTCGTATAAATGGCCCTAATGTAAACTTTGTTATTTTTCGAATTGGAGGTTCAAGAAAACTTTTACATTAGCACCCGTTTAATCTGTTTTTGAAAACATGCGAAAGTACCCTGTCTTCGCTGGCTTTTAAGTCCAAGTCCAGACCGGACCGCTCTAAACTTCTATTGAACTCTGCTAAACAAATTTTAGTTAGCATAGATATATAACTAGAGGTTACAGATTGTAATGATAATGCTGCGAGCGGATGCTGGGCAGTAAAATTACATAACGGAAACACTAAATGTACATACAGATTTTAGTAATTTCATAAATTTATTTATTGGGTCAATTACCATAATTTTCGAATTACATACCATTATAAAAAGTTCTTTGTGATTCATTGTTCAATCGGCAAACTCTGAGCACGTAACAACGCAGAAAACTCATAAAAGAGTATTGCCTTCCCCGTAAAATGTCACTAGAGTCGTTCGCGACCTTGATGAATGCTCTTTGTGATCCATTGTTCAACGGCAAACTCTGAGCACGTAACAACGCTGAAAAACTCACAAAAGAACATTGCCTTCCCCGTGAAATGTCACTAAATCGTTCGTGACCTTGATGAATGCTTCTAGCAACAAATACGTTTGAATTTGGTAAGATACATTTGCAAAAAGAAACATTTGCTTTGAAATCGAATAAGAAAAGCGAGAGCCAGGCGCATCTAAGTTATGATGACACCGCTGGACGTACGCTTGCTCAAAATCATCATGACAAACAAAAATCGAGACTGCCGCCTGCATAACATAAGGCGCAGGGAACCCAAGGAACCACAGGCAAACCAAAGATTAGTGTCCTTACACTCTCGTTGAGTAAGCACAGAAAAGACAATTTGGTAGAAATGATCATGATCGGAACTCCATTTGTGTGTTTTACAACAACGACACCCAACAATCAACTTTTTCTTTCTCATGCAAGAACGCAGCGGCAAACTGCTGAAAAAAATTTGAAAGTTATTGAAACTGTACTTAATACTGAATTGTGCAAACTGTACGACTGGCTAACATCTAATAAGCTAACTCTTAACATTAGTAAATCACACTTTCAATCTTTCATCCTAAACAAAAAAAGCCTAATTATAAACCTAAAATATGTTTATTTGACAACGAGAAAAATGAATATGTTACTCTTGAATCCAAGGAATATATTAAATATCTTGGCATTTTGATTGATAAAAACCTTACCTGGAAACATCATATTGATAATGTCTCTTTAAAAATCAGCAAAACGGTTGGCTTACTTGCGAATTGCGTCATTTTGTACCCCGGCAAATTCTTCTTAAAATTTATCAATCACTCATTTATCCGCATATTACATATGGACTTGTTGCTTGGGGCCAAGCAGCTAAGACACATCTCAATAAGATGTTATTGCTACAAAAAAGAGTTCTTCGGATAATAAACTTCTCGGATAGACGCGATCATGCAATACCTCTCTTCATTGACGCCAACGTTTTACCTTTAAACTTCTTATATTATCAGACTTTATCAAATCTCATGCATGATGTCCATAACAATATGGTACCTCCTGGCATTTTAAATTTATTTCAAAAAACAAGTAGCTGCCACTACTACAATACAAGATCATCGGCTTCAGGAAACTTTTATGTTAACAATTCCCATCTAGAATTATATAAATTGTCTTTCTCTCGCTTTGGGGCTAAGCTGTGGAATGAGATACCCTGTAACATCCGACATCTCCCCAAGAATAAGTTCAAAAAAACACTCAGCAAATTAGTTTTTCATATTCTGAATTCAGAAGATGACTTTATTGATACGCCCACCTTAATTAAAAAGGTAAAATTAGCCAAAAATGTTGAAAACTAAATTCTTGCTTATAAGTTTCTACCTTCACAATTTATTTGTTTAATTCTTTTTTTCCTTTAATCTGTTATCTAGTCCTCATCCATATTTACGATTTTTATTTCATTTATTTATAACTTTCACTTTCCTTAGTTAATAGCGTTGGTCTTTATTTCTTATATTTTCTATGCATTGTCCCGCCTCGAATAGCCTTGCTAGCTGCGGGCAATACTTTTGTAATTTTATTTGTTTATTAATAAAGTTTTGTTGTTGTTGTTGTTGTTGTTAACTGTGAAGACTTGTGAAACTTTGCATTAAAAGTTTCAAGCAATGTTTACAAAGTTTAATATCATTTTTCTTTAAAAAGGATGACAATATAATTCATGCAGCTTTAATGGATTTGGGGCCTGTTTACATGAAGGGAGGGTGACCCGCCTACTGTTTACATGGAGGCAGGGTGCCCCGGCTAACCGGGCTACCCGGCTAGGAGGGTTAAAACATAGCCCGCCCTTTTTTGATACATGTATAAACTCACCTTAGCGGGATAGTCCGTGGGCAATCTTTTGAGCAGCCGCTAAGCACAACAAACAAGATGGCGGACAAAAGAAACGTTTTGTCGGCAAGTTTAATTTTTTTATCACTCGTTCCGCTAGCGGCCGCTTTTCAGTGTCTAGGGCATTCTACGAATTGAGCGTGGTCACCAGAGGAAGTTAACGTTAAAAGCTGCCTTGGAATATAACGTTGTTTTAGCTAAACCTCTCACCTCGGCTAGCCGGGTAACCCGGAACGAACCGTTTACATGGCAAAAAGATAGCCCTCCTAGAAGGATGCCTCGGGCAAGTAGACAGGGTGCCCGGGAAGGCGGGTTACCCTGTCTAGCTTGTAAACGCTTCAATGCGTTTTCTAAAGAAACGTATGAAAAGTTGGCTCTCCCAGGGTACCTCGGTTAGCCGGGTAACTCGGTTATAGCCGTGGCACCCTCCCTCCATGCAAACAGGCCCTTAGAAGGGTCACCCGGCTATGCTTTTTTTGACCTTTGCTTTACATAGCACACAGGGTAACCCCCCGGGCCACCCTAAAGGCGGGCTATCTTGTTTGCATGTAAACGGTCACGGAAAGGTCGCCCGGCTACCCGGGCTAAGTTTTTGGTCTTGTTTTTCCGGGGTTTTAGTTAAATTTGAACTAAATACAGACCAAAATGATAAATTGGGAACTAAGCTGTCCCATTTGAATCAATGAACAAGTCTTTTTTGTCCGTCGAAACGTATATTTTATTTTTGAATAAAGAATTATTCTGAAGTTGACAACAGAATTTTTTAGTTTGGCGACCGAACGCTGTTTGAACTTATTAAAAACAGGTTTCGGACTTATTTCTAAGAACAAATATATTAAATAGTAGTGACTTGAGGATGGTCGAACTCGAAGGGAAAAGTCGATTTTTGGAGCATTTATTTTGAGCTAGTAGTGATTCCAGCGCCTCGATACGCGCCAATGAAGCTGTAGTAACCCGGATTAAATTTGCATGTATGAGGCGAGCTGTTTAACCCCAGAACGTCACAATTTTTGCTAGCAAGTGCTGCTGGGTATAGACAAGCTGCTTAAAAGCCTTTTGGTGCATTAAAAAAGGGTGAGGTATTCTTTTTCGCCTTATAAGGGCTCACGCAAAAGCTATTTGAGGGTAAACCCTAGGCTACGGAAAGCGGCTGACACTTCAGACTTCCAGGTAAATCCAGGCGCAGAAACATACTACTCATACTATTCCATACATACTTTTCCTGTAGCCGAGCTTTCCGGCTCTCGATGGGAACTTCTTAGAGATTGTTCACCGCAAATTCTTGAGCGTCTTCCTCGAGTGCTTTTAAATTTATTACTGGAGTCAAAACTACGATTCTGTGATTTCACGATTCTGTAAGGTTACGAAGATTTGTGATGCCAGGGGTAGGCTAATTCTGCGCTCATCTGTGTAAAAACAACGACGACGTGTTATGTTTTCCACGGCAACCAGGTTCACAGGCACGTTGACGAAATGTTGAGTTGGGTCATTCTAGTTAATGTTAGCGTCCTGTTATCATTTTCGACTAATTTTAAATCAATAGAGGTGATTTTTTGGATTCATAAAATCAATATGGCTGATCCAAACAATGGCGAGGTCATTTTACCTCATATGACGCTACCATCTATCTCATTTTTCCCCAAGGTCGATCTTTACTGACTAAAATAAAGTATTTGGGCAACCCTTCTGTTCCGCTTGAAAACAAGACCAGTATTTTGGGCAAGAAAACAATACCGGCGTAAGCTCTTTCGGAAAGATTATCAAGTTGTATAACCGGTCTTAGGTAAAAAAAAATGCACACGCCAGTGATTTATCCCTGAACTGACTTGACTACCGCATACGCGATGACAGGATGGGCGTTGTTCAGACACCATGGTGACCCTGGACCAAGCGTGTTTCAGGGGCGGATCCAGAATTTTTTTATAGGTTGTTCAGTGCTACGAGTATATTCCTAAGTCTATAACATTTTTCAAGAAAACTGTTTAAACCCCTGTATTCGCCCCTGTGTTTACAATCGAGCCACGAGGCTTGGTGCGTAAAAAACAGTTTATGGTTCGCCATGTGCAACGTGTGCTAGGCATTGAACAAAGAAATAGTTTTTTTGTTCCTCCAGTTTGGGCCTGCCATTTTATCGACGAAATCGCAGGGAAACATGGGGGTAAAAGACGGGAAGTGCCCGTGTCAGGAAACGGTGCCTAGATTTTTTCGCCGGTCTGAATGGGTCCTTTAGATCTCTAGATTGACTGAATACTGGCTCGTTTTTTTACATGCCACTTTTGGAGTAATACTAGCTTGCTTTTCCCGTGCGCCAGAATTTGCCATATAATTTAAAAAGTTGGGCTACGGTTGGCGTACTATACCAATATGCTTGTCCAACCTTGGTTAGATTTTCGTGTGACAAATGGATAGAGTCGAGGTGGCTCTCTACTGAAGTCGGTATGTTGCAGTGAATAAAAGAGCTCGCGGAAAATACCTCTTGAATCGGCACATATTTCTGAACGCGACAGAAAGCTCATCATCTTATTTCTTATTGAGAGCATTTTTTTCCATTGATATTCTTTCATTTTCTTTTACCCCCTCATGCAATTGCACAATCAGATTTTGCATTTTATATTAAAGCTTAACAGTCCAACCGTACTTCTCTTTTCAGTCACAAATGGTATCTTGCCATCACTGTTCACCTTCCTTTTGCCGGTTTCCAACGGAATAAGTTTAGTAATCAACACTCTAAATTCATGCAAATTGAAGGAGAAATGTTATGTATTGTCAATTTCAATGTTGATGTACATCACGTCGTTTCCCTATAGCTGAATAAATGGTCAAGTTTAAATATCTAAGCACAAAACGTTTTGGACAGTATGTCTGTGTTTTTACTCTTTAACAGAGAAAAAAAGCGAAATCCAGATGTAAGTTGGAAATATTTCACACTAACTTTTGAAGACAGTCTAATTTGCATAATATTCACCAAACGGAACCACAGATCGCGACTTCATAATTAGCTAGATATAGTTATAGCAATTAAACATTTAAAAACTTTAATTTGTGTTTGTTGCTCTATTTATGGCTTAACATTGTGAAATATATAAACAAAGAATGGCTATCTTGTTCATCGACCTAATTTGCATAATGCACGTTTCATATTCACAAAAGTACGAAAAGTTAAATGTCGCTGTGGAAAAGGAAGATAAAAAGTGCAAGGTATTTTTTTTATTTCTATGCTAACTAACATTTGTTTAGCAAAGTTGAATAGAAATTTAAAGCGGTCCGGTTTGGAGGGGGCCATAGGGGTTTTTGGTTTTACGGTTTTGGTCATTTTCAACCCGTGAAAACGCGCATGCGTAAAAAAACTCAAAAAAAAGCCCAGGCTGAATTGGGTTAACGTTTCCAGATAGAATAATAACCAAATTACTGGAATCCGTGTGTGGATTTCCGAAAAGTAATTCATAAATGGGCGAAATTTTGATTTTCCTTTCAAAAACTGGCGTTTTCGCTGTGATTTTTAGGGTCAAATTGGGGGGGGGGGGGTGAGGACGAGTTAAAAAATTAGAGGCAAATGTCACCCAATTTTTTGCCATGTGCAATTTTCGATTCTCGCCAAGTGCAAATTTAGGCCGTTTGTCGTTTTGACTGTTGCGAGCTCTAAAAAATACATTTTAACGTAAGTCGTTTCATTTACTTATGATCCAAGACAGTTTACCTGGCAAAGTTTGAAGGAAAACTTTTTTTTCCGACCTGAAATACAGTGGACCGCTTTTAAAGACACTGCCTCTTAAAGTTCGGATCAACAAACAATCTTCAACAGGCTGGCCAAAAGGTTTGTGGAATTTTTAGGTAATTGATATCCAGAATACACCGTGTCCGCGATTCTAATATTTTTCAACGCCATTTCTGATAATTAACAAAGCACCTGAGAAAGAAACGCTATTTTTAAATCTCTGGACTTTTAACGGTATAACTTCTTAACTGAACGAGGTCTCATAAGTTAGCGATTTTGTTATAAATTTGAAAATCGATATGTACTTTGTTTATCGTGCAAGCATTAGGTAATTTGTAAACTGAAGTGGAAGTAGCTGACATTCTATGTTTTGAGGACCTTCTTTTTAACAAAGCACTATTACATAAATGTGCTTTATTCGATGCCAAAGTGATATGTGGCTCTAATTCAGTTGACTGAACTAAATATAAATGATGGTCACTGTTATTCCAACGAAAGCTCTAAAACAACTGTCTCAGTGACACTGGAAACGAAATTACCGGTATGTTCAGCTCTCAAGGAAGTAGCCGGCTGTAAGTCAACATGGATAAAATCACAATTAATTGTTGTCGCTTATTTTGAATGAGATCACCCTAAACAATGTGGGTTATATTTTAAAAAAACGACGTCACAGATTTGAATACGTGATATCTCTAATTAAAAAATAACTATATAATGGGTTTCAACGCAACATACACATGGAAAAGTCTTTACCTAAAGGTTACCGTAACTGATATAAACATTATGGCTCCGAAACCACTTGGAATTTCCTAATTCAATGGTTTTCTTTGGTGAGATCTTTCAATAATTAATATCAAGAATAAATCGTTCCCGCAATTCCTCTGATTATCTGGTGCACTAACTTTTATTTTGGCACCTAAAGGGAAACAGTTCGCATTTTTTTTCTTTGACTTCCCATAATAACCAAGGTAAAAGGAGAAAGAAAACCGTATGGTCCGTAAAGTATATTACGGACCGAAAATTGAGCAATCGCAGTGCTGGAAGTTACTCAGCAATATAATAATCATTAGTTTTTTTACCTCAATCAGAGTGCAATAAAAAAGAAATGTTCGTGGCCAGCACTTTAACTTATTTTTAGACACAAAAACGCACAATTTACGAACATATGAATATTCGCTTACTTTGGTCTAGAATGTATGCCCCAATTTTTTCCAAGTAACGGTTTGACGTTCTTTCTTCCAGTAGGTTTTGGGGGCTCCTGGCCACTCAGAAGAGGGCAATGGGAAAGTAAAATGCAGCGGTAAAGACTCTGTTTGAAACCCTTTCTTTATTACTTCCTTCAGCATTAGCGCAAACTCTGTTTGAAAGGGGCAATGTTTAGATTATGGAAACAAATATTGTTTGACATTTTAGGTCAAATGGTGGGGCATTCCCTTTCATCATTACTTCTTTCGAAATGCCTAATTTAAGTGCCATTAAACTTGATAGATTGATACTGAAAACTTGATAGATTGTTTGACATTTTAGGTCAAATGGTGGGGCTTTCCTTTTCATCATTACTTCTTTTAGCACTCACTAGGCGAAATGCCCTAGGGCCTGTTTATATGGTCTCGGGTACCCGAGACAACCCTCCCCCCGAGTTACCCTGGCCGAGCTAACTTTTCACTTATTTCTTTGAAAAATTCAACCAACCGTTTACACGAGAATCGTCACTCGTCTCGGGGGGGGGGGGGGGGACAACTCGGTTGGGCGAGTTGTCTCGCCTCGGCAGTTAGGGTAACCCTGGCAGGCGGGACAACTTTTTCTCATATAAATACTTTGGCTCGCCTACCCGGAACAACTCACGTTGTTCTGCGTGTCACGGAAAGCCAAGTTTTTAGGTTTAAGAACACAAATTCGCATTAAACTGAAGTAAAATGTAAATGTGATCGAATGAATGAAAAAAAGTCAAAAGAACAGGGAAACGATAGCTGTATTTAGATTTGAATATTTACGCAGCGTTGTGAATATTTAAGTAGGGTCAACTTTGTTTCGGTCAGCAGGGACAACATTTCTCATATAAAAACTCGGCAAAGTTGTCTCGAGGGGAAGGGTTGTCTCGGGTACCCGAGACCATATAAACAGGCCCTAATTTAAGTGTCATTAAACTTGATAGATGTAGATCTTAAACGTGTCTGAAACTAACATTTAATTTCCATTTATTGAAAGTGAAATGTGAAATATACGCTATGTCTACATGACGTATATCCAACGATGGCGGTAAATTTCGCATTTCGACAAGAGAATGCAAAAATGACGAACCGGCCTCGATAATTTTTCTTTAAACTGTGCTTTGTTACGTTATCAATGTGACTGTTGAATTATAAAACTATTATAGCGCTCAAGCTGGCGTGATATCAAATAATTAGGCGATATCACGCGCGCTTTCGCGCTATAATAGTTAAATATAGCTAACATTGATTTCATTGATTGATTTCACTATACATGTACGGACAGTTTTTCCCGTCCAGATTAAAACAATCTCATAAGAAGTTAACCTACTTAATACACTGACAATTTGGTCAATTCTAAGCGATAAAAATGTTCTCAAATGCGCCAAGACAGTCAGCTTCACATATACTTTCAGTTTGGTTGAAAGAAAATTATACAAACGTCTGTCTAATCATATTTTTTTAGCGTCTTAGTGGGGTTGGATACGGTAATTTACCGTATTTTTTCTTAAAAAACAATAAAAGACTTACATGACGTCAACCGTGGGAACCCGCGCCCGCTTAACACGAAAAGTTTCAGTGGTCCTTTCAGCGTCCGTATTAACAGGGTTTGACTGTATTTTATTGCGTTCGAGGTACGAGAACGCAACTCCTAATTTGTGTTGGGATTTCTGTGCATTATTGGGTGTCCTGTGCAACTGATAAGGGAGGTTTTTTCGAGATTGCTTTGGTTCGTCGTCGTCAACACACATTTGCCTCGCTTTGAGGCGCTTGCTTACGTTTTGCCTCACTTTGACGAACTAATTGCTGAAGGTCATTCATCTCATCCTTGCTCACATTGTGTATTTCCATGTGCTTTTCGTGCGTCCTTCTGCTTTCGAAGCTTTTTTGCAGTTTTCACCGAACTACACGCTCACAACACGCTTAGTGTGTCCTAAAACATATAAAATATGCTAATCAGAGAGAATCAAATCATGGCGATGATTCGGCTGACACGAACGAGACAAACAAACGGGGATTGACGGGGAGGGAGACATATGTACCGCCGTGACATTCGGATGGCTTGACTGAGCTTGAATCGGACCATATTCAAGCCATCCCGTTCGAAAATTTATGGCCGGACACGAGCGAGATTCAAGCCAGAAAACGAGCAAGAATCAAGCGACGAATGTTTTTTCTCACTTTGATGGAGATTATGCGGATGGAACGCTCGCGAAACCAAACGCGGCTTATTTATTCCCGGAGACACTCCAAACTTTCTGTGATTTTTTAGCGCGGTGGAAAACTTGGAAATGATGGCTGAGAGTTTGGAAAAGCTTAATCTTAATTTGGCGAGCGAAACTACAAAGAAAACGGAGAATTTGTGGAAGCGCATAGTCTGTTTATATAAATACTTGCGAATTTCGCTTTCGCCAGCGTGTTTTCAGGTTTCAAATTACCGTTTTGACATGCAAATTTCGTGCACTTTTTCCACTTTTCCCAAGGGACCGCCAAGCACTTTTCTTTACCGACAGCTACAACAAACTTCAAAGGATTTAATTTGTTTTTCTGCTACCAAACTTTCCCTACCGTCTTCATACACAGAGTAAATACAGGTTTCACTGTACACAATAACCTTTAATTTGACAATATGCCATAGACATATTCATCTATCCCAATAACCAAAAAAACAAAATCCCCCCTTTCAACCGCCGAACGCACTAACCTAATCTCCGATTACTCCTAGTTTCTACATGTACATTGAGTGACAACAACTGGCTAAACCAGCCCCTTAAAGCTTGGTTTCTTCTTATGCCATATGAAAGCTCGATGCATGCAAGCATAGGGGAAATATGGGGAAATGACCCAAGATACATGTATTTGTATACATTTGTATACCGGTATGTTCAGCTCTCAAGGAAGTAGCGAGCTGTAAGTCAACATGGATAAAATCAAAATTTTGTCTCTTATTTTGAATGAGATCACCCTAACAATGTGGGTTATTTTAAAACAGCGACGTCATTGATTTGAATTCGTGATTTCTCTAATTAAAAAATAATTATATAATGAATTTCAACGCAACATACACACAGAATAGTCTTCATCTAAAGTGATTTGACGTTCTTTCTTCCAGCAGGTTTTGGGGGCTCCTGGCCACTCAGAAGAGGGCAATGGGAAAGTAAAATGCAGCGGTAAAGACTCTGTTTGAAACCCTTTCTTTATTACTTCCATTAGCGCAATTGCAATTTTTTCAGATGACATTCCAGATCAGTCCTTTGTTTTATAATCAATATATTGTGGGGGTTTCCCTTTCATAATCACATGTTGTTTCACATTCTAAGTCAAATGGGAGGGGGCTTTCCCTTTCTTCATTACTTCCTTCAGCATTACCGCAATTGCAATTTCTAGATCAGTCCTTTGTTTTATAATCAATATATTGTGGGGGGTTCCCTTTCATAAGCACTTATTTTAGTATCAGCGCAGTTGGGGTTTCTCATAGCTATATTGCATGTTAGGAGTGGTTTCGAAACCTAATCAAATTCATCTAGTAAAAAGCACGGATATTGATGCCTCCTAACTTTTAAAGTTCGGAATCAACGAAAAATCTTCAACAGTCTGGCCAAAAGGTTGGTGAGATCTTTAGATAATTGATATCCAGAATACACCGTGTCCGCGATTCTAATATATCTTCAACACCTTTTCTGATATTTACCAAGCACAGAAAGAAAAGCTATTACAAACCGAGTGAACCATGAAAATGCAGCACCTTCTTGCCATCTTTCTCTCAGTTTTCATGCTGCTGGCCTATGGAGTGGAAATCAAATACGTCAAATACTGCGGTGAGATGGTTAATCTTCTAATGGTTTTGTTGGTGGTTGAAGGGTTGGGCGTCAGGTGGGGATGGGTGGGGGTGTTACTAGGTAATAAAATTAGGGCCAAGAAAAAACAAGGTTATCATGATTACAAATTATTATTATTATTATTATTATTATTATTATTATTATTATTAACTATAAAAAATTGCGATAAAACATTATAAAAATATTTTAAGATTTAAAAAGTGACGACGTTTCGACGCTAGCTTAAAGCCAATTTATAGCCCTTTACAAATTTATGTTAATGCGACAACCAAGGACACAATCTCGGCATTGCGTGACATGCTATCAGGACAAAGCCTTGTTGATCAAAGGCCACTCAAGGTCATCTCCCACGTGCAGACAACATGCTATGTGCATTGGCTAATCGCAAGCAGGCTTTCACGTGTAAACAGTGATGTCAGAAATACGCGGCTCCTGTTTCACCCTCGCCATGTGCTTTAAGCTTTAGTTCTTTGAGCTGCAAGCCTGCTACACAGTTTACCAAATACGACAAAATAAGACAATTTCTTGAGTTCTACTACCTGTCTACAAATAATGCCAGCTACACGAAACCGTAGGCCCCGTGCCACCGCCGTAAACCAGGCAGCAATTCACTTGAATACTCTTACGATTGCCCATTTGCAAGAACTTTGTCGACGAAACGGTCTTTCGGCACAAGGCGTACGTCCCTGGAACACCGCCTTAAGAATGCCGGCATTGCTCAGGATAGTCAGCTTGAGGAACAGGCCATAGGCATACAACGACCCTCGAACGCCAGCGATCAGAAGCGGCCGACTCCTTCTGTATTCAAATCTCAGAAATCACGCGTTTGGTGCACGACTCAGTTGCAGCGGCTTCCAGAGACATCGCCAGTGAGGCGGCTCGAGCAGCAGTTGGTGCCATGCAGGCAAAGGTATGTAACACCGATTGTTCCTGCTCCAACCCTACCAACCACGGTTGCGATTGAGCGTGACATATTGCGAATGCAAGACCAACAACACCAAGCCATGCAGAGTCAACAGTCGACTTGCAGCTTGCTTTCCTCAGCATCATGCCGGAACGGAGCACCGTTTCAAGATATTCCGACCAACTACGTCAAGGACATCCAATCGGGTGAGTTCTTTGAACTTTCTAAACTTCTGTCCAAAAAATCTGTCCCTCGACAACTCCGTGATCAAAGTCTCAAAGAAGACCAATGCAGCCACATCCATAACGGACATTGAGCAATGTACCACCGCTTTTACCACGTACTTAAGTGTATTAACCGACAAGTTCCCCTTGCGTTCACAAGAACTATTACAGTATTTAAGGTGGTTCGATACAGTTTTCTGGAGACCATACCAACATTTTTCAATCGGCTTTTAAGCGGTCTTCTCCAAGTCAGATCAACGAGAAATTTTCACCACTAACTGGTTTTGAATTGAAGTTTGACAAGATATATTTTCTGGTAAAATCGATATTACCATGACGACGATAAACAAGAAACTTAGAAATCAGTAAAAGTGAAATTTAGCGCGTTTTAGATTTCGCATTGAAAATCCCACATAGACATCTTAAAATATCGTATATGGCATATATATTTTGCAAGAATAAAACAATTCTGTATGTTTGAATTCAAATAAATCGCAATAACATTTCAAACCTTACTATATGTGTACTGGTATTAAATTGATCGAGAGATTAATACTGGTTTTGTGAAATTACTTAATGATAATGTAAAAAAGTAGCTTGATGTTATGTTTGTAAACCTTCAAAGTTTTGTTTACTTTCTCTTTCGCGATCTTGTGAACTACCTGTTTGCCTAACATCGCTTCATGTGCAATTTTTGGGTATTTGCGCAAAATATTATCTGAAAGTTTCATTAACATTGATTCACTGGAACGCCTTTAAATTTTTAGATGAAGACGACGTACGAACCGGCCAAAACGTTTGCGTTACAAATTTAGTTTATAAAGTTATGCTCAGTAATGATTTCAAATCAATGCGCACTACATTCTTCCGTGATTGAAACATTGCAATGTATGCTCGTTGATGCAAATTTCTTTGCATCTGTTTTCTTTTGCGTTCAAAACGCCTGCTGTAAAAACGTTTTCAAAACGGAAAAGGGCATTTATTGCTCAAAATAATCCTAAAAAGAGACTTAAGGGAATCTGGAAAGTAGCAAGGAGAGTAATAAGGTACAATCATGCTCGAATATAGATAATAATAGATGGACAGCAGATCACAACGAAAGTATAAATCACGGAGGAATGCAGTGCGCATTGATTTGAAATCATTATTAAGCACAACTTAAAAAAGTAAATTTGTAACGCCATTTTTTCGGCCGGTTCGTACGTCGTCTTCATCTTTAAATTTAAAGGCGTTTCAGTGAATCAATGTCAATGAAACTTTCAGATAATATTTTGCACATCGGTAAGCATGCACAGTGAATGTTTTAAAAAAATCCATCGAGCTGTTTCTCAGATTTTTGTAAAAGCGATTAAAATCGAAAATTACCCAAAAATTGCACATGAAGCGATGTTAGGAAAACAGGTAGTTCTCAAGATCGCAAAAGCAAACAAAACTTTCAAGGTTTACAAACATAACATCAAGCTACTTTTGGACACTATCATTAAGGAATTTCACAAAACCAGTGTTAATCTCTCGATCAATTTATTACCAGTACACAAGTAGTAAGGTTTGAAATATTATTGCGATTTATTTGAAATCAAACATACAGAATTTTTTTATTCTTACAAAATATATATGCCATATACCATATTTTAAGATGTCTATGTGGGATTTTCAATGCGAAATCTTAAACACGCTAAATTTCACTTTTACTGATTTCTAAGTTTCTTTTTTATCGTCGTCATGGTAATATCGATTTTACTAGACAATATATCTTGTCAAACTTCAATTCAAAACTAGTTTGTGGTGAAAATTTCCGTTGCTCTGACTTGGAGAAGACCGCTTAAAAGCCGATTGAAAAATGTTGGTATGGTCTCCAGAAAACTGTATCGAAACACCTTAAGTCTTATTAGGTATGCTGCTAGGGTACACAAGGGTCTCGGATGGGCCATCTACGACTTTAAGTTCAGGCAAAAGGCTAGTAGAAACAAATCATTAGATTGGTCCGTAATTGACAGCCAACTGTGGCTTTCGATTTTTACTGTTCCCCCTGCTGTATTGTGGGAGGAATATACTCTTTTCACTAACGGACCCTCTCACAGCAGTGCCAATTCTGGGGGATCGAACAGAGGCACTTGCATTACCTACAATAGGTTTGGGTTATGCACCAGGGACGTGTGCAAGTTCAAGCACAGCTGCAACCAGTGTGGTGGGGAACACCCGGGCTGCGATTGCCCCTCCCTATCCAAACACCACCACTAGCGGGAGGAAGACAGGGAAAATAACCCGGGTCAGCGGAAGCTCCAGGTCCAGCTCCTCCCGTAGAGATAAGCAAGAGACATGTCGAGACTTTCCCTACTCCAATTAATGTAACCCAACTGGAACATGTGCTCACTGATTACCCGGACCGTGCCTTTGTGGGTAGGTTATGTAATTATCTTAAATTTGGGGCAGATGTTGGCTATACGGGTCCCCGCATTGCTAGATTCTCAATGAATTTACCAACAGCTTTAGCATAGCCTGAAATTGTAGCTGAAAATTTGGCTAAGGAAGTTGCATTAGGTCGGGTAGCTGGCCCCTTTTCCCACCGTCCCTTCCCCAATTTTCAAGTATCCCCTATTGGACTAGTACCCAAGAAGCATTCCAATAAGTTCAAAACCATCTTCCACCTGTCTTTTCCTTGGGGTTACCAGCATCAATCATTTTATCTCCAAAGAAGACCACATCTTACAGTACATAACCATAGATAGTGCTATTGCAGGAATTCTCCGTCTTGGTAGAGGATGTTTTCTCGCCAAAACCGACATTGAGTCTGCCTTTCGGCTCATTCCCCTCAAAGCCCAGGATTATGAGCTTTTTGACATGTTTTGGGATGGTAAATACTATTACGACAAATTCCTCCCCTTCGGATTACGAAGCGCGCCCTTTCTTTTCAACTTGTTGTCTGATGCTGTTGAATAGATCCTTATCATGATCAATAAGTGCTGTATTTCATTTGTCTGCTGCATTCTTGACGATTTTCTTATCATCGATCCCGCTTCCCCGTCATTTCCTCACAGCCAGGCCTGTCAACAAAGCCTGCCTAGCATGCTCCTCACCTTACAAAATCTAGGTCCTCACCTTCCAAAATCTTCTGCGGCCCACAAAACACAAGGCCCACATACAGTCTTAAGAGTTTATGGGCATAATCCTAGACTCAGACAAGATGGAGGCTCGGCTACCTGCAGACAAAGTGGAGCGGATCCAGACATCCCTTGCCTCGTTTCAAACCCGCAAGTCTTGTACTTTGAAGGAGCTCCAATCGCTTATTGGGACTTTGAACTTTGCATGTAACATCATTCTCCCTGGCAGACCCTTCTTGCAAGGCATGGTTGACCTGACCCGTAATGTCTAGCCTGTTCCAGGCGTTAAGTTTGTGGCGCGCGAAAGAAAAATTAATTGGGCGCAAGAGAAAAAACGAGGGGAGGCTGTGGAGAGAGAGGCGAAAGAACGCCTGTGAAATTTATTTTAAAAAGCTCGTGGCGGTATACCAGAGTCTGGTATATCCTC
This sequence comes from Cladopsammia gracilis, assembly GCA_022457155.1. Taxonomy (NCBI): domain Eukaryota; kingdom Metazoa; phylum Cnidaria; class Anthozoa; order Scleractinia; family Dendrophylliidae; genus Cladopsammia; species Cladopsammia gracilis. The sequence continues at coordinate 531,129 of JAJGOT010000150.1, read as the reverse complement.
TGATTGGCTAAATTTGACACCTGTTGTCAACACTCATCGTTGTTGACGCAGACAAGAAATGCGATATCGCGTGCGAAGGTCATCCTCCATCCAGTCACGCACGGTTTGAATCTGTGTTTAAAATACAGCAGCAGGCGCTTAAAGATTTCCCGCATGTGGATAGTTCGCGCAAAGAACAAAAAGATTGTATTCAAAACCTGTTGCAATCTGGGAAGAGATGTCTTCGCCATTCTTCCAACAGGATTTGGAAAGAGCTTGATCTATCAACTTTTGTTCAAGGTTTATCGCATCGCAAAGAAAAGCTGTTTCTACGATGATTCTCCGCTCGTCGAGTAAAGGACATAAAATTGTCTCAATCCTTGCTTTTAAGGAATGAACGTAAGAATTTACTAGCATCCATGAGATTTACGAAACAGCAACCATGCTGCATATTAGCTGTTGGATGCCAAATCAAATAACGCTATTACAAAACAACGGAGGTTTATCCAATCTCCACTGAGACACTCTTCCCGACTACAGAACTAACTAAGGAGCTAAAAATTATTGCGAGAATTTATGATTTCTTTGCTGTGGAATTTCAGACTACGGCATTTTGAGACTCGGATCTAAGACGCCTATATCCTTTGTGCTTCTGCAGTTCGTGACTTAACGTGCTATATCGGCCAAGACCAAACTCTTGGAACCGACAAAATCCTTGTTTTTCGAAACCGGCTAAATAAGAAAACTCCCGTGTACTTAACAGTTTTTTGGCAAAACCTACAAAGCAAAGAAAGGTGGACTTGCAAATCGTTCGATAAAGAGGACGCAGTGTTTACCAACATGAGCCAACATGGAAAGCGAAGCGAATTGAAATTAAAGGAATCGCGCGATGGGATCTTATTTCCCAGGAAATCTAGTACAACGATTTTGATTGACAGCTGAAAACCACAACTACTTTGCCACTGTCGGCGGTCAAAAGTGGGCGGCGTGAGCTTTTTAAAATTAATTTCACAGGCGTTTCTCCGCCTCTCTCTCAGTTTTTCCTCGCGCCGACCCTATAGCGCCACGCGCTGCTTTTCGCTGCTCCCCACAATCTAAACGACTGGAAAAGGCTACGTAATGTCTCCCAACCCCACCACCGTATCAAGTTAAGTTCTAGGTTTTTCAAAGATCTTCATACTTGGCAACAGTTTATCTCCAAGTGGAATGGGGCCAGTTTTTTCCTATCAAGTTCCTGGATTGACTCTGACTTCTTGCAATTACACACCGATGCTTCAGGTTCCTTAGGGTTTGGAGGGATCTTTGGTGCCAAACGGTTCCAGGGTTCCTGGGTTAGCCATCACCAGTTGGATCAGCCAGGCATTAGCATTGCCTGGCAAGAACTGTTTGCCATTGTTGTCGCCTTTCACTTGTGGGGGAGGTTTTTGCTAACAAGCGTATTATCTTTCACTGTGAAAGACAACACCAAACGGTCTTGCATTTTCAGGGTTATGGATTTGGTGCGACACCTGACACTTCTTTCTCTGAAACATAATTTCTATCTGAAGACCAAGCACATAGAAGGCAAAAATAATGAGGTTGTCGACTCACTCTCTCGTTTTCAGGTAGACCGCTTTCGACTTCTCGCACCACATGCCGAGCAAGCTCCATGTCCAGTACCACCCATGCTCCTGGAGATTTGAGTGCTGATATTAGCCGATAGCTCAGCCTCTCCATTGCAGCGTCAACTAAACAGACCTACACTTCAGGCGAAAAGAGATTGCTAGAGTTCTGTTTTCTTTTTCGACCCAGCAATGGCAAGTTCATGCCTTTGGACGAAGATACTCTCGTCCAATACTTTGCCTGGCAAGGTCAATTAAGCATTCCTCCATCAAGAGTTACCTTGCTGCAATCCGTTATCTGCATATCCGGAATGACTATGATTTAGATCTCAAAAAATTCCTACGCCTACAGCTTATCTGCAGAGGTATCAAACGGTCACAGGGCTGCTCTACTAGAATCCGTCTGCCTATTACGATCGATCACCTCAAACTATTTTTCTCTCTTCTTGCCATCCCACACACGTCTGACTATGATTCTCTAATGATCTGGGCAGCTATGACTCTGGCTTTATGCGTCTCGGTGAACTGACTTGCAACTCGAAGTACTCACCGGAGTCACACATGTCTCCAAGTGACATAATTTTCCTCCCCACATCAAGCAACCCTGATTGCATGTCCGTACGTGTGAAAGTCTCAAAGACTGACCCATTTCGCATTGGCCATACCATACTTATCGGGAGAACGGAGCAGCCTATTTGCCCCTTAAAAGCAATGAAGACTTACCTGGAAGTCAGGACCCCTACCACTGGGCCCCTCTTTCAGTATCAATCAGGTGCACCATTGTCCAAGAGCTCCCTAACATCTGAAACTAGACACCTTCTAGCCTTATCTGGGTTTAATCCTGCACAATTTGCTGGCCACAGCTATCGAATAGGGGCAGCTACCACGGCAGCTTCCATAGGCCTTCCACCATGGTTAATTAAGACATTAGGGCGCTGATCTTCAGATCGCTATGAGAGATATATTAGGTGTCCCAACTCCCTTCTGTCAGAGGTTTCTAAAAAGTTAGTGCAGGAGACGGTTCCTTAGATTACTGATTTATCAGTGAGCTGCTTTAACCCCTCAAGCTCCAACAGTGACAAGCTTGTTTTTCTTAGCAGTGCATTGCTAAGCTTTTCAGTTTTGAGCATTCAGCCTTTTAAGCCCTAACAATGATGAAAATAAATATTTCACCTTACATGATTACTGCTTGTTAAAACATTCAAGCGATGAGCATAACGAAAACAATCACCAAGAAAGAGAAGTCTTGAGCTTAAAACAAATTCTCCCTACTGTTCCATACAAATCTACAGTGCACACTATAGAGAATGTAAAATTTTCAGATCTGGGCTTAAAAGGTTAATATGCAATAGTCAGATTCCCCATGCTTTTCATTTACTCTTTTGAAGAAAGTATAAGACCAAAAAAAAAGAATTTGGGCACTCATATTGGAGCTTCGAAGGGTTCTATACCATTAAGTGGCTTGTGGTTCGTCTTGGGGAATACACTGTGTGTATTTTTGGTGATGAAGTGCTCCCATACAGGTCACTCTTTGCCCTTATCCCCTACCCCTTTATCCCACAAACTTCTTGTTCTGTGTCTTTCTCTTAGTCATGGGTAAGGAGCATTAAAGCCAATTTATATATAACCCTTTATAAATTTAAGTTAATGCGACAGCTAGGACACAATCTCATTGCGTGACATGCGATCAGGACAAAGCCTTGTTGATCAAAGGCCACTCAAGGTCATCTCCCACGTGCAGACAACATGCTATGTGAATTTGGCCAATCGCAAGCAGGCTTTCACTTGTAAACAGTGATGTCAAAAATACACGGCTCCTGTTTCACCCACAGGGAGCAGAGGAGCCAAATTTGACCTTTACGCGTTCGATCTTCGATCTGTTGTTTCCGAGTCTGTTTTTCGCCCCAGCGGGACCCCAAGCGTAATCGGAGCTTTCCGTTGGGTAATTATAACCGCAGACTGATGACTGTGGGCTCGTGCCTCGCTCGGAAAGCTTACGCTTTCCGGAAAGCGCCGATTACGCTTGGGGTCCCGCTGGGAGAAAAACTCGAAAACAACAGATCGAATAACGCAAGACACAGCGCGCGTATAAAGCTCAAAGATCGAAGGCGTATTAGGTCAAATTTGGCTCCTTTGCTCCCTGTGTTTCACCCTCGCCATGTGCTTTAAGCTTTAGTTCTTTGAGCTGCAAGACTGCTACACAGTTTCCCTCCCCTCCCCCCTCCCTCCCCTCCCCCCCTCCCCCCCCCCCCTCCCCCTTTCCCTTTCTGGGTCCCTCGATGGCATGTCACACAGTCAGACATCTAGGGGGTTAAGCAAATTAAACCTCTAATTTCTTGGTAGAGTTCTACTACTCTATTTGGTCAAGCGGGCTAGTGTTAAGTAGTCCTATAATTCTGATCCCCCCTTTAAGCCCTAATGGGGATCAGCATTTGATTTCTCCTTTTATCATTCTATTGAACACACCGTTCACCCCTTCCTTACATGTACACAGTATGTCTCAACAACTTATAGAAATATATAGGACAACGTTTGTGATTGCTTATCTGTTATTCTGTGATCAATATTCTGTATTTAACAGTATAGACTTCTATTACATGTACTGTATGCTCCTTTTATGGGTTTAAACGAATGTTAATTTGAGTTATTGTCAGTCAGCTCCATGCTGCTATGAACTGTGCAGACAGTGTGCATATCAGGACATTTATTATATCAGTTATGCTGTTCACCTTAGTGAACTTTGTAAATAGTGATTCTGTTACAGTTACAATAAGTCATGGGTTCGGGATGAAGTGCTCCCATACAGGTCACCCTTTGCCCCATAGACTCACAAAGTTTCCTATTTTGGGGCTTTGTGCTCCCTCCAGCGTTTTGACATTGTTACCATAGCAACTAGGTCAAAACTCCTATAGGATAAGGACCTCTCTCATTGGGGATTATTGACCCCTTGGAGAGGATTGGGGGATTATGCACCCCTGGCTAGAGTTTTATGACCTCTCCCTTAGCACCCTAACTCTGATAAGGTAAGGACCTCTCCTGTGGGGATTACTGACCCCCTGTAGAGGATTAGGGGATTATGACCCCCTAGCCAGAGAGGATTATGACCTCTTAGTGCCATGTTGCCTTAGTTGGGAATCTTGACCTGTATATATAATTTGAGTACTTTATCCCCTACCCCTTTATGATATCCCACAAACTTCTAGTTCTGTGCCTTTCTCTTAGTCATGGGTTAGGAGCATTAATGTCATGTTGAAAGTATATAAATAGGAAAAGAAACAATAGGTAATTAAGAAGCTGTAACAAATGAATAAGTTACAAGTTAAACAAAAAATTTAGCACGTATGGAGTCCGTCTGGATATTTGAATTAGGCTTTAGTTGCTTGATGAAAAGCATCTCAAAAACTAAACAATCAAATTTACCCTGGCAATTTCTCAAGATTCTAAATTGGCTTTCGTTCAAAAGATTGTTGCTACCGTGAACTTCGACGAAATATCTACTGATAACGTTGAACTAGCCAGTTCCTTTTCATAAAGCTGGCTTGAATTCCAATGGCTGAAACTTTTTGAGGTAGAGAAAACTTCAATCGACCTCTGCAAATGATCAGTTTTTCGAAGAAAAATGATAATGGCGTTAAGCTAGCGTCGAAACGTCGTCGCTTTTTTAAATCTTAAAATGTTTGTAAGTAAGGTTTTATCGCAATTTTTTATACTTAAATGTATTTCCAAGTCACTCCTTCTTCGTATTATTATTATTATTATTATTATTATTATTATTATTACAAGTGAAACCGGAAATAATATATTATAATTAAATATTTTTAACATTTTCCGTAGACTATAGTCCAGAAAAGAACTTCAACAACATCAACAACTAAGTAAGGGTTATTGACCAGGACCGAGGGGATATGTGATATATTCCCCTCGTGGCGTACCCGAGGGCGTAGCCCGAGGGAACGCCACGAGGGGAATATATCACATATCCCCGAGGGACTGGTCAATAACATGCTTATTTTCCACCTTGTGAAGTTTTCTAAAACAAAGAAACTATTAATTTTTCGGAGAGTAACATTCCGTTCAATTCAAATGCAAAAAAAGCATGATTCCGCAAGGCCGCATTGGGATCACGGCACATTACGAAGCGAGACGGTAAACATGTTTTGCTTTTGCCAAATTTGCATTGAGCACGTTGCTTCGTTATGAGTAGAAGGAGAGAGAGAAGAAAATGTATGAACAGTAATCGTGGTCTCGCCATGGCCCAACTGCCCGCCTTCATCTTTCGAAGATCAATGGAGTGGTTGCGGTGTGTTTTCCAAGGGAAAGCGGCAGAAACATATTCAGGTTCAAGCGTAAAACGAGGCGTCATACATTATTGAAGACCCGAAACCTGAATCGAGGTACGATACCATCGAATAATGTTATTAACGTTTCGCTTTTTGGTCGCGACCGGCAAGTTAATTACGTAGGTATATGATTGATGAAGTTGTCTTTTTTGTAAACAAAAAATATTGACCGATGCTAGAGTGTTTTCCTTGTTACCCCCTATTTTGTCTTCCCGTTTGTGTTATTCTATTATGAGGGGAATAAGTCGAGGGGACTAAGGCGAGGGGAATATGTCGGGGGGAATATGTTGAGGGGAATATGTTGAGGGGAATATGTTGAGGGGAATATATAATCCTTTGTTTTGCTATTGTTATCAGCTATTGTTTTCAGCCCCGCCTCTCCCCTGTTACAATCAAAGCCGCACCCAGCTTTTCAGACACTGTAATGAACGGGGTTATGTGATATATTCCCCTGAAAAGAACAAAGAAAACCGAGCTAAGTGGAAAATAAGTAAGGGTTATTGACCAGGAGCGAGGGGATATGTGATATATTCCCCTCGTGGCGTACCCGAGGGCGTAGCCTGAGGGAACGCCACGAGGGGAATATATATATCACATATCCCCGAGGGACTGGTCAATAACATGCTTATTTTCCACCTTGTGAGGTTTTCTAAAACAAAGAAACTATTAATTTTTCGGAGAGTAACATTCCGTTTAATTCAAATGCAAAAAAGCATGATTCCGCAAGGCCGCATTGGGATCACGGCACATTACGAAGCGAGACGGTAAACATGTTTTGCTTTTGTCAAATTTGCATTGAGCACGTTGCTTCGTTATGAGCGAGTAGAAGGAGAGAGAGAGAGAGAGAGAGAGAGAAGAAAATGTATGAACAATACTCGTGGTTTCGCCATGGCCCAACTGCCTGCCTTCATTTTTCGAAGATCAATGGAGTGGTTGCGGTGTATTTTCCAAGGGAAAGCGGCAGAAACATATTCAGGTTCAAACGTAAAACGAGGCGTCATACATTATTGAAGACCCGAAACCTGAATCGAGGTACGATACCATCGAATAATATTAACATTTCGCTTTTTGGACGCGACCGGCAAGTTAATTACGTAGGAATATGATTGACGAAGTTGTCTTTTTTTGTAAACAAAAAATATTGACCGATGCTAGAGCGTTTTCCTGGTTACGCCCTATTTTGTCTTCCTGTTTGTTTTATTCTATTATGAGGGGAATAAGTCGAGGGGAACATGTTGGGGGAATATGTCGAGGGGAATATGTTGGGGGGAATATGTTGAGGGGAATATATAATCCTTTGTTTTGCTATTGTTATCAGCTATTGTTTTCAGCCCCGCCTCTCCCCTGTTACAATCAAAGCCGCACCCAGCTTTTCAGACACTGTAATGAACGGGGTTATGTGATATATTCCCCTGAAAAGAACAAAGAAAACCGAGCTAGGTGGAAAATAAACATGCGTACACCACATGGCCTGCTTTACAAAGGTGCTACGTGTAATTGTGGTGTTGGGAGGGTTCATACTAACTACAAGAATTTGGGTAGTGTGTGGTTTTATATAGCAGGTGGAGTTTCGCTATTGGTGGAAGTTTGGTGACGTGAAAAACAAATGTAAATTAGTCGAATGAAAAGCGTTCGTTGATTTCCGTGGGGGTGACAAAGACGCATCCAAACCAGTCGCGCATCATTTCAATCTTACTAACCATTCTAAAGAACACATGACAATCTGCGGCCTTTCCCTACACCAAGGTAACACAGAAAGCCCTAAAAACTTGGAACAAAAAATCATCTTTCAAATCGGCACTCTCAAACCCCTCGGAATCAACGAACGCTTTTCATTCAACTAATTTACATTTGTTTTTCACGTCACCAAATTTCCACCAATAGCGAAACTCCACCTCTTATATAAAATCACACACTACCCACAATCCCTTGATTCGCTCCGACGAAGGGCTAGCGCTCGAATCTTTTAACGGTGGCTAATTTACCTTATCGACTCAGTCGATAAAACCAAATTCTTGTGTTTCACCCCCACCGACGCAGCAACACAGTTTCTCTAGAAACTAACCCCATTCATACTAACTATATAGAGTTTGAGGGGGCAGCAAAAAAAATTGCGCTGACACTTAAGAGTAAATAGAGGTTATTCAGCGTGAAGTTGTGTAATACGGCTGAGTATTTACTGACGAGTAAAAATGCCCAGCCGTATTGCACAACTTTTCATTGAATAATAATAATTATTGTTTATTATACCGATTACGACAGAAATCTCCTAAAACTACGTTTTTGAAGCTGTTTTTGCTAGTGCACGGTCAGAAGAATGTCATATTTGCACTCGTTTTGATGCATATTTGCACTCTAGAATGCTGTCATTGTTTTGGTGCATATTTGCAATGTCAAATGCTACATGTATGTTGCATAATAACACCATTTACATTGATTTATAATACAGCAGCATTTGAAAAAATATATATTTATTTAAATGTAAATGATAATACATTAAAAAGACTTTCCGATACACATAAAAGGTTATTGATTTGACAAAATGTACTGGTCATTATTATAAAAACTATTGTCACTTTCCATATCTTCCCCATATCAACCAGTGTACATTCACTTGGAAGATGACAAAGCTTTTGAAAAAAAGTAAGAACCTTGTCATGATGCTTAAATTCTCTATTCTGTATGATCTGGAGATGATCAAACAGTACATGTACATGTATATAACCAATTCACTAAGAAGAATGTCCTATCCATCAAGTGGTCTAAAACACTTTGACAGCTCTTCAAATTTTTTTGTTTATAATTACTTTAATTAACTATTTTGTTTTCATGTTTTTAAGAAAGAAAGGAATCCAGTTTGCCAATGTTTCAATGTACACTGTACATGTACCTCAATACAACCTTAAATTTTTGCAATAATCGCTGGGTGGCCATTTTCCCAGCACCCAAAAATGGCCACAAACAGAACTTCAGAAAGCAATGTACCCTGGTTGAGAATGACCCTTTAATGATATAAAGGGAAGGTCAAATAATTACATTACAACGTTTTTTACAAACAGACAGTATCAATTTTAATTGAAAATATTTTAGTCATTGTAAAAAATTCCATTTACTGTTTCAGTCGTTGTAGAAAATCCACCTTATGCGTATACTGAATATACCAAGGGATGCCTCTTCAGCAGTCTGATGAAATAGAAAACTTAATTTAAGCATGTTTGCAGTTTATGTGCATCCTTACTGCACATACAGTTTATATCACAATGCCATGTTGCCATGATGCCATGCAACTCAGCCCGCACACAGAGGAAGAAAACTAACCACATGAACAGCTGTGAGCCATTGCATTCACTTTGCTAAATAAAAGTTGGTGTCACCTCCATTTTTTTGCATTCATTTTTAAGTCATTTATTTATCCGGGGACATCTGATTAGCATAAATACACTGTGACCAGTTTAAACACTACCCTGGCCCTGACATGAGTTACTTATTACCAAGCTATAGCAAAAGCATTTTACGGGAGGACAGAGGAAATCCCCTAACGCGCAGTCCAATGAAAGGGCTCTAAAAGCCATGCATCTTCTGAATACAAAACAATGTAAGTATAATTTTAGTTGTTCTTGGCGTTTTGTAATTTAGCAACGTCACTGTGGTAATTAACACATCTTAGGATGACAGAAATATCCATTGTGTGAACAACAAAACTGGATGAGCCGAGTAAGCAAGCAATGAGCAATACAGTGACATTTCCCCTAAATGCTACAAATCCATTATTTTGAAATCCACAGATCAGTTATACATGTAATTTTCCATCACACTAAGTTTGAAGTCCAAGAATTGAAGAGCAAACAGATTTTATAATATTTTAAATATTTTTGCATGACATAAATATGCACCAAATCATATGAACTCACAAGTAACATACGTTATATAACATCCGCTCACATGTACACTCTGCTATAAAATTATTTACTGGGTAACTCACGTGCAGCATGTGTTATACTCAAATTCACACCATTTATTTAATAACAGCAATTATCTTTTAACACATAATACACTGGTCAGTGGAAGTGAAAAGTTTACGACTGAGGGACATCTGTACCCATATATTAAATCTCATATATTAAAGCTGAATCCGGTACGTGTATGTTGAGCATTTCACGAACCCCGCAATGGGAGCCATATTATTCAGCAAGACAAAAACATAACTATAACAAAAATTTAGACAACATTGTAAGTTAAGCTTGGTTTTGTTTAATTTATATAAGTTACATAATTGTCTAAACCATCTTGAAATACACTGTGTATGAAGTCAGCAATCAGTGTCACCATTTTTAATTACCTTGAGTCAATATTAATTTTATGGCCCATTCTCCAAAAGGGTTCATGATGTTATAACTATTGCATCTGCTAAGAGGTGCTGTTCAGTTATTGATAAACATTGTGTCCACTGATCAGGGTTCACCAGGGTAGTCCAAATTGGACTGGGGATCAGCTTTTTCAGGTCACATGTCCAAAATGACAAAAAAGGCAGACTTGACATGTACATGTACCTTTAATATCGAATTTGATTTGTCCTTGAAGTCTTTTTTGGACATGTCTTAGCAGACAAATTTAGGAATAAAACTCATTATTAGGAAATAATTGTCGAGTTTAAATAGTGCATCAAATTAAATTACAATGTATACAGTCAAACATCCAGTAAGCGGACACCCTCGGGATCAAGGGAAAGTGTCCGCTTACAGGAAGTGTCCCCTTAAAGGAGGTGTCCGGTTACGGGAGGCGTCCGCTTACAGGAGGTTGAAAACAAAATAGTACACTAGAGGGCTTATCATGCACCAGTACACGTCTTTTGAAGCTTTTAAGACCACTTGTAATTGTGTTATCCATCACAGGGAAAAAAAAAACATTAAAAGACTTGTGGCTAAATAAATGTACATAATCTGTAAAGCTCTCACATTGCTGTCACATGAACTGACGTAAGCTATATAAAAACAGTAACATACTCAATCCCCCATGTTGCGGGGGTGAACAGAACAGAAAAAGTACATATTTTATGTGTAGCGCATGCAGTTATTTTCTAAAACACAATGTCCTTAGGTATGAAAAATAGCCTGCGAACAGGCTCCTGGCTCGGAGGGGCGCTATTTTCTGGCGCGAAGCGCCGGCAATGAAGGGGAGCCTGCACGCGAGTTTCAGAATATCGAATGTCTGCGTCCAAATTTTGGACGCAAACCTGGAAGTGCTGTTTGGTGCATTTTAATTATTCATGACGTAATCGTAGTTTTTCATTTCCGGTAGAGAAATTATTAGAGAGATTAGAGAAATTAGAAAATAGAAATTATTGGAGAAATTACCCTTTTCTTTCTGTTCAGAATTATTTTTGTCCGGTACAGAGTAACGGGGTGTTAGTAATCGGCGTAATGGCGTAACGAGTAACGGCGTAACAGCGTAACGAGAATCGGCGTAACGGATTTTTTTTCTTTTTTTTTTTTTTCATTTTTACCACTGAGTTTATGAACGAGTATATCGGTTAGCGTGAAAGCGGCGCTCAGTTGGTTGATATGTCATAAACTTTTTGCCGCTTGACAACTCGCTTATATTGAATCGTCATGGTGCTGTCGTCTCCCGAGTTCAAACCACAGAGGCCTCGATCATTTCCGCCAAGTCTAGCCTCTCAGCGGTGGCCCGCTTCTCATCGGTAGGCATATTTACCAGAAGCAACACTCTGCTCTCTGTATTACGCTACGTTCAGAATGAGAGTGGTTTAGTCGCAATCTTCTTTTTCGTGGCCACTGGAAAAATTGGAACAGGCCTTCGGACTGGACTTCAGACACTACGGATCGAACCCAGATAAGACAACTGATACGCATATGATCCATTTGGCTCTCCAGGCCAGAGTTTATTCTTCAGTTCACAGGGTGTTTTCAAGGCGTGAAATCACCAAAAAATCAGTCGTCATTCGAATTTTCCTTTTTATTTTCCCAGCCAAACCAAGTGAGGCGTACACCTCAAGAGCACAATGAAATTATTATTTGCCTTGGGTATGACTCAAAGCCAGAGCACTTCAGGTTCCAGCTCACGGACCATTAGGCGCCGCCTGAATTTTATTAGGTTTTGTTCAGTTTTACCCAGTGCAGTTGCAAATGCAGGCAAATACTATATTCGCGCGATTAAGTCCCTAAGAATTGTACGCGTCAAATAAAACAACATCATGATTGGCTTTAAGAAAAGCGATTTCAAACTTACAAATTAAACCATTTTTATCTTGCCTCTATAAGAAATTTAAACAAAACACGGCATGCCCGGCTTCATTCTAAGCTACCGAAATCCTACGGTCTTGCTGGTCTTCAACCTTCCCATAAATCGGTCGAAATTTTGTGCAACTGATATCTTTAGAAAGAAAAGTATCGCCGATCAAACAAAAACAAAGGTAATGACGCTTTTTCGCTCAACCGCCTAAAATTGCTTATTAAGTAGAACCCAATCGTACCACATCGCTTCTTGTGATACTTCCAGAAGTAATTGGTTGTGATACTTGTACTGTAACGGCTTCAAAGATATCTAACATCAAATGAACATTGTCTTTTTCCAAACTTAAATCCTGTTAAGGTTAATTTCTAATATAAACAAAAAAATACATTATTTTTCACCAGAAACTGACACTGCAGTTATCTGCGAAAAACTGTTCAGTACATAAATCAGAAAGCAAACTGCAGACAAAAATGTCCTTTTAAAAGTGTCCAGGATCCAAAATTTTTTTTCAGATAGTCTATTTGGATTTCATCCATGTCATCAGCACCTTCCACTTGCAGCAATCCAGGATGAAAGAATGGATGCCTGCACTTGATGCATTGCATCGTGCACTGATAATAATGATTGGCCTCACTGCTTAGGCGAAACTGGCCATACTTATCTCTGTACTGATCGCGCTCTACGTGCCTCACAACCAATCCTATGAAAGGTGGTCCTACCGGGGAGCGAAACTCTAAATGACAAGCGCAGCATTTCTTCACTCGGTTGTTTAATTTTAAAACCACAAAAGGGTTGCTGTTATGCCACGGCTTTGCAGTAAAACCTGACGTGCTGTAGGACTGAGATGTGCTGGGGTGTTACTAAAACGAGTAACGCAGTAACGGGAAAACGAGTAACGGCAAAAATATTCGAGGGGTAAATAAAATAAAACGAGTAACGGGAAAAAAAATAAAAGGTATAAAATAATAAGAATAAAATAAGAAGAAGAATAATAATAAAAATTTTATTTTAATACGATCGTTTGAAAAATGTTTAGTAAATTTAAAAAATGCGAAAGAAAAAAGGCTTGGCGAGGAGGAATGGGCTTGTTGTTTTCGCGCCAAAATGTCACGTGTCAGGTCAATTTACAACATGGCGGCAAAAGAACGAAAGAAAGGTGAGTACGACACTTTTCTCCTTTGTGTCAGTCTTTTCTCGGAGAAAACAGTAGTTTTGTTTGATCAGAGACTAGAATTGTGAAAGCGACAAACGATGGTTCGATCAGTTCGGTTAAATAGCGAGAAAACAAAGCAATCAAAGCACTTGTTACGAACAGCGAAACACTGCAATGTTGCTATTGTCCGAGTATTGAGGGATGAGTTTAGATTTCTTTTTGATGTTAGCATTATTCTTCCTTAAAAACAGGGCCTGGCGTAGAAGTGATCATAATAGACAGCTCCAGTTCTGAAGATGAAGGCGTTAATGTTTGTGAAAGTCGAGGAACATGACCCTGCATGGATCGAAAATCAGATGGATTTGCTAAATATTATCAATGTTTCCCGTCCAGGTTCAAATCCAGCAAAGTCTTCCTCTGCCTCTAGATGGATTTGTGTTCGATGGCCCCGAATTCAACTCCTCTACTCTTTGTAAATAGCCAACTAGTCTTCCTCCTGTCAGTTGCGATTTTTAACAAGTTTCTGTTGATTTGCAATATTTGTTTCCCTTCAGTATTTACAGTGTCCCTTTTATAATAGCAGCAGTGCTAAATACAAACAGTGATTTACTTATTTATTCCAGTATTGTTTTAGTCTTGATTCATTCTTGAGAGACACATATTTTATTATCTGATTTACTTTAAGTAAGTTTAAGGCTCTCCATAACTACAAGTAAAAAAAAACAAAACATTTGTATGTCTATGACGAGCAACCTTGAAATCGCGATGCCATCGTTTGCGTGACATTCCAGCGTGTTGGAATGGCGGGCAGAATATTATTTACCCCTTCAATGGTCTGCTAGATATTTTATGCTGCTTTGTAACATGTTTTCTTTCTTATTGCCAAAATAGAATTTTTATTGCATTTAATTTGTGCTACATGCAAATTTTTGGTTCTGACAAGCACTTGCATGCCAACGGCTCTTGTCATACGGGACTCCCCGGAGATACATTTACAATCATAACCTGCACCTACCTCCATGATCGTAGATGTATATATATGTATATAGTTCTGGAGATTAAAGCCGTGCGATATTCCTAATAAGTTCGTAAGACCATAGACAATGGTCCGGACAAAGGTAAAATTACAGAATTACGACTTGTGAGCCCGAGGTTTAATGAGTCAGCAGTACAACAAATAGAGAAAAACACTTTGTGCAAACTGTCACATGCCGTCTTCAAAAAGCTCAAGCAAAATGCGCTATAAAACGGTAATGTCAATTTACTGCCCCTTTACTTAAATTTCTTAAATTTAACATTCTTATTATTTTATACCTTTTATTTTTTTTCTCGTTACTCGTTTTATTTTATTTACCCCTCGAATATTTTTGCCGTTACTCGTTTTCCCGTTACTCCGTTACTCGTTACTCGTTACTGCGTTACTCGTTTTAGTAACACCCGACTTGGTTTACTCTCATGTACTCCATGTATGCTATTACCGAAGTGTAACATATGAACAATTTAATATAAATTTAATATAAAGTTTACGATGAGCGAGTGACTTTTCTCCAGTAACCGCAATAAGTCGTATTCACGACTTAAAAAGGAAGAAACAAAAACAAAACAAGTGCAAACAAAATGCAAAACAAAAACAAATTGAAAAATGAAAAAAAAAGTTTGCAAGTTCATTGTCTTATTTGTCAATCGCAAACATAGCGCGCCTTTATAATTCGTGTCTTTTGTTGCGAAATCGCAATGCTTTCCTTCTGCTTTCAATTGCAATTTAGAGATAAATGAATCTCACGATTCGCCTTTCCCTTGTTTGATTTGACGAAATTTGTGATTTGTGGTTTTGAAATTTGTGATCGATTAGAGGAAACATAGAGTTTGTTTATAGCTACCATATTGAATAAAATGACGCTGGAGAAACGGAACATCTCATCACATATATAATACATCATAAAATTTAAAACATAAAACATAATGCACAGTACACCAGTCAGTGCATAGCTAACACTAAGTTTGCTGTTACTCTCAGGCCCTGAAGACAAGACGTTCCATTTCAACGTTACTCCGTGGCCAGTTATTACATCCGGTCAGGACACAAAAATCACCTTGACTTTCACTCCTCGTGAGTATACCTCATAGATGGATTTGTTTTATCATTCTCAACGTTAACATATCCAAAAAGCAGTAATCTGTAAGTATGCTTCTAGCCGGTCTTAATTTTACGTGGCTACCAAGCCATGTGAACGTCTAATAATTTGGCTATATCGCAGCATAGGCGCCACCTTCTGTCGCACTTTGTAATAAAATCATCAAACTTTGTTATACCTGTCACTCTTTGCAATAACACTTGTCGCACTTTGTAATAAACAAGAACAACAAGTCTACGAGTAGTGAAACCGGTCTTTAAGGGTCTGGATTTTCATCTGGTGTGTCACTGTTTAAGCTAGCTAACTAATGTAAGAAATCAAGCCTTGAATGCCGAAGCGGCTCATGTTATTTTGGGACAATTTTGAAATATTGGAAAAGGTATTTGTCCCAAATTCCCCGTAGAAACCATTGTATTATTTGTTTATAGTACAAGGCTGAAAAATTTCGCTTTTTATAACGCTCACACGTGTGATCATCGATCCGCGACCAAAGATTCCTTTAAAATTATTTTCTTGAACACGGCGACAACTCACCATCTCTGTTTCATCTTTACATTTCAAGGGCGTACGCAGGATTTTGCAGAGGGGGGTTACATCATAAGACATGTCCCATCTACCCACGCTAAATAGCCAGGTGGCGAGGAAAGGGGATAAAAAACAAAGATTTAATGGAGCATTTAACCCTCTATTATTACATTATTTGTGTCAATTCAACAAAAACACAAATGTCTGCACATTGTCGAGCAATTCAGTGCTCTCACGAGAAAAAAAACGACTCACGGCTCCGCAAGATCGAGGTGAGTGTGGCGAGTTTACAACTGAAGTGCAATAACTGAAGGTGTAAACCGGAAAATAAAACGTAAAAATAAAACTAGAAAAACGAGGTACGCTTTTTCTTTGACAACCAATCACACAACTACTATGATCATCTACCATACATAAATGCAAATCATGGACACTAACTTACATTAAAACCGTAACACAACACGTGCATAATGATACAATATTTCTTATTACACGAGAGAGAAAACAAGCGCATAAATCGTGAATGCATTAGACAGATCTCACTTCGGAAAAATATTTATGACTCAAACAACAAACTGCGAGCATTCATTCTCCTAGGGTGTTTATCCATGGATAATTTACACACGTCTTTGATGTCAACAGGGGTAGCATAGTTGCAATGAATCAGGGCAGCCGCGGAGAGTCGATCCTCGGTCTGCGCTGTGCGAAGATAGTTGTTCAGTCGTCGCAGTGTTGAACCAGAACGTTCACAACAACACGTGCTGAAAGGCAGCGGGGCAAGGAGCTGAAGTAGACTACGGATATTAGGCGTTGTACAAACGCCCGGAGCAGGACACTCCTGTAGAGTTTGACGGCGAGATTCTGGTTCAACACTAATCCATCTTCTCGTCCAACGCACGAACTCCTCATCAACTAAATCGGAGTTTGGGAGATCAGGAGATAAAACTCATCTGCCTCTCGGATGTCTGCAAAAGATGTGTCTGCTGTAATGAAAGAGAGAAAAATAGCTTGTAGGCGAGCCACCTTCTGTGCATGTTCTGTGAACCTTGTTTCCATATCTGCAAGCAGATGGTCAAGGAAAGGAAGGAGGACAGTAACTTTGTAGTACCGCCTGACATCCTGACAATCAGTGTTGGGACGATGTTGCTGCCTTTGGCAGACCCTTGGCATTACCGGCTCAACAATGGACTTAGCAGCAAGGCGGCAAGCATGACTATAAACCCGATCTGAAAACGCATCAAGCTCTTCAGCACTATCACGAGTTTCAGCCAGTTCTTTCCTACAGCTGATAATCATCTTCAAGCCACTGCTCAGGTCTTGTGAGACACCTTGCAGCTTCTTCATTGGCCCATGGAAATACGACAGAACACGATACAAAACAACCAGGGCATAGATGAAAGAGAACGACTCCAAGGACTTTAAGTGGGCCTATGCATTCTGTTTGTCATCAGCTGAGAATCCATCATTGTACATGGGGTACTGGTCACCACCATAGATCACAACCTCGCACATTTCAACAGATAAGAATGGCATTGCATAAACCGTTCCCAGCCATCAATATTCTCAACCCATCTGGTTATGCACACATTGAGCAATGGAGATCTGCTTTCCCGAGTGCCACTTTGTTGGTGCGTCTCACAGACTTGCTTCAGAAGACCCTCCCTCTTGGGAGAAGCCTTGATCCAAAAAGTGACAGCCTATTTGGCAGAAATGCAGTTTCGAGTTGATGGCTCGTCACATGCTCGTGCTATTACCAGGTTCAAAGAGTGGCCAGCACAATGAGTGTAGAGAGCTTTTGGCTGTCTCTCTAGAATTCTCTTCTGAACTCCAGATTTCTGCCCAATCATTACAGATGCTCCACCATATCCTTGCCCACGAAGGTTGTCAAGTAATAGACCAAGTTCTGATATGAGGCTAACAATCTTGTTTGTTTAATATGTCAGCAATCAGCACGAACTCTCTCTATTTTCATAAACGCCAGATCTATTTTCCTCTGGAGGATACCAAGGATACTTTTTCAACCACTCTGTGTTGAACTTGCGATTGCAGCCATACGAGTGCCTCTCTCTCCTCCGCAGAGGCCTCCTAGTCACGCTCCACACTTGGCAAAAAACGCGCGGAGCTGATAGGAGCCTCTGCGGAGGAGAGAGCGAGTACCTTGTAGGCAACACAGCTGGTGGTGGAACGTTCTTGAACAGTAGCTCATACTTCTTATCAGTTGAAAGAGAAGCTAATGCATCACACACATCCTTCGCCGACATTCCTAGCTTAATAACATGACCAATGTCCAGTAACCGATTAACTGACTTTCCAACGATACCTCCAGCTACACCATCAGGAGGAGGTAACTCAACTGCTGTTTCTTCGTCTCCTTCCGTGGTCTGTTGAGTGGCGACACAAAGTACTTGCGCCGCTGGTTCGTCGTTTCCAGATACCTCAACATCATGTACCTCGGCTGACGATCTCTTTCGCGAGGAGCTACTGCTAAAAAAGGACGTTATGCTCCTCTGAGCCATTAAGCGCGCTGTTGTCTCTCCTTCTTAGCCCCTCTTGCACACTGGATTTACTAGATGCACCTCTGGTACACGTAGGCCAGCGGATGCACATCGTCCAGTACCACATGTAGTACACATCAACGTAGTCTCCTCTCGGAAAGGAGACGACGTTACACACATCGGCCTGCATGATTGTACATGTACAAAGTGCACACGGACTCGGCCGCAGACGGTACAATACAAAATATACATGTACATTCTGCATCTTGGGAATACATGCACTAGCACGCTCTCACGCCTTATTGTACGAAAGGGTGTGCTACGCAGTCACGTTTGAACGTTTTTCTTCAATGTACATAATTTCAATAACGGTGAGAGGGGGTTCGTCCGAACCCCCTCGAAACTCCCCCCCCCCCCCCCCCCCTGCGTACGCCCCTGATCATTTTAATAGTAATTAGAAACTTTGCAGGGTGACTAATTTCCAAGGCACCAAGGAGCTCTTTAGACCGCAACAAACAGCTTTGGCGGTCAATGCTTTTATAGACGGAAAACATCTGCATGAGGCAATTTTGCCGTACTTGCTAACAGCGGATCGATCTTTCGATGAAGTTCGAGCATTTTTTTTCACATCTTATGGTTTCTCTGTCCTTAAAAGTAGAAACGCTACTATCCACTTCGTCTAGATGGCGGACAAGTACGATAGTTACTACAAGCAAAGTGTCTGACTCCAAGTTGGAGCCATTCTCTACTTTCTCTTACTCACTTCTCCATTTGCTCGTCGAGTTGTCTGGCGTCGCAGCTAAAAATATCCGCGTTGTATCCTTTACTTTCGACCCAGCTTGATTGTACAAGGATATGATAAGTCTTCGCACCTTTTTAATGTTAGCAATTTCTAAAATTTCCTTCAATTATTATATTTCACTGTCATTAAATTCACGAAAGTTATCCGCCATTGTTTCAACGACAAAGCCGTCCCTCCCGTTGCCACGGCAACTGTAATTTCTACATGTAGGTATTTCAAATTAGGCTGAAATACAGCTCGTCTCAGCCAATCGGATTTCAGAAATTTTTCAGGCAGTAGGAGCATAATCGGAATAACACAAATGTTGTTAGCGGTAGATGTCATCAGAGTGATTCTCCGAAGGTCACATTGTGTTCAGTTCATTTGTCAAAAAATTGAAGTTTTCCAGCATGCATGTGTCGCAAAAAACTGATTATAAGAGTTGAATTTCTCTTCGAAAAGTCACTTGGTGTTCTATAATCTTTATAATCATTTCGTGTTTTGAGCCAGAAACAACACAATCCCCATGACACAACTTAGCTCCTTTAACAACTGGCCTATAGTTCACAAAAACGGCGAATACACTGGTGTAGTCTTTCATCACAAACTGTGAGGGGCCGTGAACTCCATTGCATGCTGATGATCGAACAAAAGGAGAACTTCTCAATTCAAATTAAAACTTCAAACTTTCGGTGAAATGGTTCTTTACGCACGGCACCCTATCTTATATCTTAAGTTATACTCTTTTTTTGAGTTAAGCCAGCATTCTTCGGCGATAAATAAAGAAAATTTTATTCGTTTCTCAAACGATGGATAACATAAATATGCATGGTGTGAAACGAAAGCTGAAATTTGTTAAATTGGGTTGACCTTTTGGGGAAGTGTCTCTTGCAAGAATGTTGTTTTTTTCAAACTCGTATTTTTCAAACGCGTATGGTTGCCCATTCAAATCCTTTCGATAGGAAAACTTTCTTTGCGTTGTACAATTTAAAACAAGCAGTGACGACGAATCGGCGTCCTTGCTCTTTGAGTGCCACCCCTCGCCTGCCCCCCCCCCCCCCCTCCCCAAATCCTCGAGTTAGTGAGTCCACTAGTTTACCCACAAGTTTATCCAAAATAATCATTATTTTGAAGAAGCTTATAACAAAGTGCGGCAGATCATTTATTGCAAAGTGTGACAGCTTGTTATTGCAAATTGGGACAGCTATTTTATTACAAAGTGCGACAAGTGTTATTACAAAGTGTGACAGGTATTACAAAGTGTGATGATTTTATTACAACGTGTGACAGTTATTATAAAGTGCGACGATCGTTAAAAACAAATAAGTGCGACAGAAAACACCTTCGCCCTCAGTTAAACAGCTTGAGACCGGGATTCGAGCCCGCAACCTAGTTCCGCTCTGCCCATGTTTGTTTGTTATATCAAATATTTACCCTCCCTGATTCCTTCTTATGTTTATTTTGCCGATCACTTTCTTGTAAACCTCCGTCTAGTACTACCAAAATATGGCAGTAACAACTAGTTAAACTCGTTTCGCTTCGACAGTAAAATGACCTTCTATACCTATTGCTGATTAGCAAGTGGCTTTTCACTTCGACTAATAACGAAATAGAAACTGTGAACAACACAAACAAAAGCCAACTAAAAAATAATCACTTTAGTCGTAAACAGAATTTTATTTTTTAAAAAACAGCAGCAATTTTAAGTGATCTGTCGTTTGTGATCGTCCGGGTGAGTGTAGTTCTGAAAAGAACTGTTGTTGTTGACAATGACTGACGTTTCGACAACCTGAGCGGAACTCATGACTCTGAAGATGACTTCCGCTCAAGTTGTCGAAACGTCAGTCATTGTCAACAACAACAGTTCTTTTCAGAACTACACTCACCCGGACGATCACAAACGACAAACTATTGATACTCCTGGGTTCAAAACATTTACAAATTTTAAGTGAATAACAATTCTCCTTAAATGTTAGCGATAATTTCCTTGAAAGTGAATATAAAGGCACATTGTTAGTCTTGAACTTACATCATCTTATCATTTTTTTTATATTGGGGTGGATTTATAGGTGTAAATGTTATAGATGCAACGATGCAGGTTGATTACAAAGTCACCTCAAAAGAAGGAAAAAGTTTTCCTATAGGCGCAGAAACAGCAGACGCTTGCCCTGTGTATCCCCAGATATGTGGACGGCCTAAAGGAGGTAGGTGTTTAACCCTTTCTCTCCCAGAGTCAATTATGGAGACAAGTACTACTGTAGTTTTAACTTTTGAGTCCGTTAACGAAATCTTATGGTGTGACCATTCAAATGAAACCTTTATACCATTCCTTTTTCAATATTTTACAAAATGAAATTTGGGATTTTTTTTAATTTTGGTTTTTGGCACTCCTGGGTTAAAAATTAACACAAAAAGACTGCACCGACGATGGATTAGTTAACATATACCATATATAATGAGTTGCCAAATAAGTATCTAAAGACACAACCTCACCCTTATACGTAAACAGGGGTAGCAAATACTAGTCTTTCAAAAATTTCACGAGTCTCGCAGTCTCATTTACTGAATATTTCTCTCCGTCTCGCTATCTCCACTTTTCTATTAAATCTTTTCGGGAGTCTCGGTCTGAACAGATCTCGGGATCGATCGCATGCAGAAAAAAATATATACTCGCAGTCTCACAAAGTCTTGAATTTATCATAGATAGTATGTTTTTATATTTTGAATTGTTATAGACTTCTATCACTAGGAAAAAATTTTGAAAAAAGATTACAAATTGTCTCTTCGTAAACGCGAAACGAAAAATAGGGCCTGACCTTAATGTTTCACGCAAAGTCTGCCGAAATTTCCATAACGGCAGTTCGAAGCTGTCATACCTGTACAAACGTCGGTATAAAAAAAATAGAAATTCACTAATCTGACAATCTATATTATTATAAAAATCTCGCTTATTGCGGTAATCTAAAACATTAGTATCCCTTTTTATTTTTTTCTGAAGCATCTCAGCGGTCCGGAATCCTAAATCCTTGAATTTGATTGGCTAGCGGTCCGGACCCCGTGTACGGACCGCTCCTAATTTTACAGAAAGATTTTGTCGTTTAAAGCTTAATATCATTGAATTTTCTCGTAAATTATGGACCCAGACGAAAGTTACCAAAGCGAAAGTGAATTTTCATTGGCCAGATAAAATATCTAACGACACAAACGTAGAAAACAATGAAGAAAACCAACAAAGTTTCATCATGGTAACATCGGCCCACAAACAAAGATCCGAAAACACGCTAAAGATCTTAACGCTTGAACGAGGTATAAAAAAGACTCGATGAAGAAAAAGAGCCGGATGAACTCAGTGGAAGGACAAATCAGCCGTAAAATTAAAGGCCAATGTTATTCCTCGAAAATGCGAGTGTAAGTTTGGATTAAAAATTTTATGATTTGTTCATTTTATAGTTTGTTGGGCGTTTGTTGTTGTTCTTTACAAAGCGTCATTTGTGGCTTAAAAATTAGACAATCTAGCGCTTTTTTAAAAAGGTTTTAGTTCCATTTGATTTAAGTGTTCTTATTTTTCCGGTTTTGTTTTTTTTTTTCCTGTGAATTTTCGATTCATTAAAAAGTCTTGCAATTTGTCATTCTAGACATTCTAGTCGTACTAGTTTGTTGTCAATAATTTACACGCCATTTCGCGATCGGATTTTCCGAGATAATTCGTACTTTCACTACATTACTCGGTTTGTATGCTTTTATTTCTCGGTTTTCACCCTCTTTTATCCAAATTCTACAAGTTTTCATTCAAGAAAATATGATTTTTACATAAGAATAGCTCAGTTTAAGCTTGCGCTCCGCTATAAATAAGCTTAAATTACGCTTGACTTTTCTTTCAATAGAAAAATTTGAAAAGTTTTTAAAGTTATAATTCAGCTTTCCACGGCTTCGCTGTAGGCAAGAACATTTATCTATCCTCGCCGGGGATAAACACAAGAGCCATTTATTCTACCGAGAGGCATAAACTGGTAGAAATGAATTCACTTTGCAATTTAAGTTTTTTTTGTTTATGAATGGAAAGTTGTAAAGATTACCGAGTTTGCGCGCGTTGTGTCAATTTAGCTTTACGCGGCGCGAAAGAAATATTTCTTGGAAAGCTGTGCATGAATGATTTTCTCGGCGAATCGCAGAATTAAAGTAGGAAAAAAATAAATAAGTTATTTACCGGCCTAGGTCGGTCCGTAAAGGAAAAAACTGTGCCCTCAGTCTTGAGTACGGCCCTCGGCCTACGGCCTCGGGCTGTACTCAAGACCTCGGTCACAGTTTTTTGCTATACGGACCTCCCGGCCGGTAAATAACATATATATATTTCGATCGTGCTTGAAAAAAGACAAAATATATAGACGGACTTTTGCTGTTTAATTTTTTCTCAAAACGTGAAAACAAAGCGCTACTCCTTGTTGCATGCTAGCTTTCAAAGTTAACTTTCAAATAAAAATGTCTAGACATGATGCGATGCTAGCCTGCAAGCAAGCTCTCCGGCGGGCTTGGAGAAACGGGAGGAGGAGAGTGTAGGGGGGGGGGGGGGAAGCTTCTTCCCCTCTTCCTCCATCCCAGTAATTTCGCTCCCGAAATGAGTTTTGCTATTGCTTTTCTTCATCTCCCGATACTTTTTTAAAAGGGTTCATGTATTACCTGTCGTAAAAAGGTCTTTTCCATCCAAGCATTCTTATCTTATTATTAAATTCTAGTTTCTGCAAGTGCACCGCTTACCGCTAAGTCAGCTTTGAAACGTTCAAGAACTTTTCTCTTCGTGATTTCTCGTCACGGATAAAACGCTTTTTTGTCTGCTTTTTTTCTGTTTATGGGACAAATCCTTTGGAACTAAGTTTCTGTTTCAGTAGAAAGGATTGTTTAAATCTACTTTTCTTAACTGAAGGCTTTTCGTGGTAATTTTAACCATTGAGAACTATGTATTAATCTGATATAGATAGGCTTAGCCTAATAGCGGAGCTCTCTGAACAGAAACGATGGTGATAAGCTTAACTTAGGTGAAAGGTCGGAAGCACAAGAAAAATTAGAATTAAGATTGACGACCGGGCTAGCTATTTATCAATTTTAGCAATTCTCAAAAACTGTATTACGCGACCGTCTGCACAGTACATTTAGACTGCACAAAAGCTCACAAAAAACAACTTTTTCTCGGTCTAGAATAACTAGTGTGACTAATTTCCGAATAAAATATGTTGCCTATCGAAAATTGCCCGAGAAACTGAAATAAAATACACAGACATCTTTGCGCAAGGCGACGCGAGTGAAGTTAGATAACTATGTTTACATAAAATCGCTTTTCAACCTATGTAATGAATGAACAAACATAAAAATGAACAACAAAATCTTCTTTTGAAAAATTTTATTCAAATATCCGTTAGTTTATGTTCAAAAGCAAAAAGCGTATTATTAGCGCATCGAGGACTGTCTGGCTGAGCACATGGCAAAATTCAAGATGTCAATCCGACTGAATTTGAGCACGTTTTATAAACGACATTTCTCCAAAACTAACGAGAACACAAAGAAAAAGTCAATCACAAATTGATATCAACATAAATTTCCATAGAAAAATGTATTTTTTTTTTTACCGTTAAGTCCCACGGCTGCTTGAAAATTCTTTACAACTCCTCTTCTTCGAGGGTATAAAGTTCCTCGAAGCAAGATTTCATCGCTTAAAGCTCTTCTTTTTCTGAGTATTCCTTAAAGCTTTCTCTTTCTATTTCGAATATTTTAAATGTGTGTTATTGCAAAATCACGACCGGTTTTGGATGGCACAGTCGTCAATGGGTTAAAGGAGTTAATCTCTAAACAAATGCTTCGACAATCTACTAGCTTCAATTGTCCAAAGACGAAATCAGGTTTAAAAATAAGCACTTAGCTCTATATTCCTCCACAAACGCTTGACTTGCAGAGTTACGCAGCATCAAATGGGTCTTGACCACTGTTTGAGAAATGTGAAACCTGTCTTGAGTAACAAACCGCGAAAAAATGCAGGAAAAAACGATTTTCAAACCGTTTTCTCCGCTAAACACAACCAAAGTGTTTACTGCTGACGTAACATCGGCCGTGTAGCCGCGCCATAAACAAAGCCTCGCTTTGGTTTCAAAATTGCTAAGATCCCGGATGTTGCGTGACGTCATGCGCGCATGTTTTGCGACGTCATACGCGCCCGCGAGCTAGCCTTGCGCGATGGACCAATCGACGCTCCCGCGAGCTAACCCTGCGCGAGTTCGCGCCCGCGAAACATTCCGCTAGCCATGACCCTGAAAAATGACGGGCATAGGTTCTATGAGTATGGAGCTCCGCTATTAATTTTGTAAGCAAAATGAATCGATTTACTGATAAAGGACGAATTTTTGACGCGAAAACCTTTCGGTCGCGCGTACTTTCCTGCCTTTTTCATGGACTTCATGTAAACACTGTTTAAAGTTGTTTAGAGACGGACAGACAGAGAGAAGAAGCGCTTCCTTCATCTTCACATAATTGGTTCCTATTACTCATGTAAGGATTGATCCAGTCCAGGGTCAGTCCACTTATCCCATATAGTTCGAGTTATAGGGAGGGATGGAGGGAGGGAGGGAGGGACCACACCTACCCTGATCGGGGACTCTATGATACTTCATTGCTATGGTATTGTTTGTTCTTATTCCATGGATCTTAAGGTAGTTTTGAAGTCGAGTTTTCTTTTTAATTTGTTACTTTGTTTATTTTGTCTTAGAAACAGTGACCATGACATTCATCAAAAGGTTAAAAACCATTCCACTTGGCTATAAGGTAATCAACGCATTTTGTTAGGGCCGATTTACACGGTACAACTTTGTCACATGCGGCGCGCTTAAAACATGCTTACGACATGTTTACAACACGAATTACTCCGTGTAAATCAACTCAAGTCATGTCGTAAGCATGCCGTATGCATGTCGCATGCAACAAAGTTGTCGTGTAAATCGGCCCTTAGAAATATTAACTTGAATCTCCTTGTTATCCTGAGCTACACTTGTTTAAAGCGCATATCGTTTTTTTCTTGATTAAACGCCAGGGACGTTTATTTAAAACTCGGCGTCAGCCTCGCGGACCCAGCATTTATTTGAACCCGGCGTTTATTTGAGGCCCAACGTTTATTAAATGCTGGTAAGTTTTCATCATTTTTTATGATCACCGTTTTCGTCTTTTATTCCTAAAAACTAAATCGTTCAAAATGTTTCTAATACCCTCGATGAAAGCAAGAACGAGAAGTCTCAAAAGGACTATATAGTCAATAAACTGTAATAAAATTTTAATCACAAATTCAACTGATGTTAACTTACCTTAATTGAGACTTTTATGTCTTTACCTGTCGAATAAAGAAACGATGGAGTGATCCCCGGGATGATAAAAACGACGTACTTTATATCTAGATAACGAAAGTCCCCTTGAAAAAAATTCCAGCAAAATACAGACTACATAGTTTGTAGTATAAAAATAGCAATTCAGAAGTGTAATAAACTAAGAACCTATTGTCGTCATTTGTTAACGTTTCGTTTATTCCATTTACTCAAAATAATAAAATATTTCACTAAAACAAAGCATACGGAATGTATCGTTAGGTGGAATAACCACTGCAATTTATTTTGCCTAAAACTACGTTCTTTCGTGGTAACAATCAACAATACCGAATTCAAATAAATGCCAGGCCTCAAATAAATGCTGGTTCTGTTCTTAACAACGCGCTTATAATTACTTACGTCCCTTAACAAATCATGACGCGGACAACAAATTCTGGAGTATTGTGCCGTAGTTGGCTGTTACACGTTATTGCCCACGTATGCCATAAAAAACGACAACTTACAGCTAAATATCATACGAAAAAGTAACTGAAGAATTGAGAGCTCATCACAAAAGATACTCGGAGGCCAGGAAAAACCTACTTAAAAACCCAACCCTCAATGGGAAAAAATTGTAGGAAACCTGGGTAGGAACCAAAGCGCAAAACTCCGACGACACTTCCTACGGGGTCACTGGTGTAGTGTTATTGACCTGTTTCCGGTCTGCGGTCTTCCGTCATAGTCCCAGGCCCTTACCGTATATAAGGCAGTGTAAATTTATTCATTTTGTATCTTGTCACTTGCACTCGTTCATTGCATTAAAGTACGTTCGTTATTATCTTATACGTTCGTCTTGTTCTGATCGGAACTACAATCGAACCTACAATAACTGGTAATTTCGTGATCGGCTAAATTTAAATACTGCAAGAAAAAACTGATGGATAATGTTCAAATAAAGTTCAGCGATGGAACCGACTAACCAAAACAAACAAGTAAAATCTGACAACCAGTAAATCGTCAGTGTAACGACCGTGAACTGACTCGCATACTAAAGAACCTGCTATTTATACACATACTTCCACGCGCATAGTTAATGCACGTGCATGCACATAACTTACATCGGCATAAAACATCCCTACATTCAACGGATAACAAACATTGTAATAAACAGCTCGAACAATAACGAACAGAAATCAATTCTCTTCTAATGCTATGCAACCGAAGATAACTTTCAATACCTCAAATAAACGTCGGGGGCGTTTATTCAAACTCGACCTTGTCGATTCGGCATTTGAACTCGGCGTTTAATCGAGAAAATACGGTTTGATGCGAACTTTTTTTATGTATCGAGTCACTATTTTTGATCTCAAATTAAAGGGTTTAAAGTGCTAGAGTTTTGTTATTCGCGTTAAAAATAGCTCCAATTTGTGCGCGGCCAAAATCGGTGTCATATTACACTGTGACTGAATAAGTTTGCAAATTGATGCGGCCGGGAATCATGGCAAACAATAAAGCTGGCAAGAGAAGTAGGTAGAGGTGGACGATATTTTGTGGCGAGTGGCCCCAAACATATGAGATATTAGACTTTTTCGTATACCGATGGTGTAACAATGCATTATTTTGTTCCAGAGGAAAGTAGGCTGGCGATGTAGACGAAATTTGTTCGCCGACGTCAGAAATTTTGAGTACGTGAAGTGACGCTGTTTTCAATGAAAGTGCTTCTTCCGAAACCGATTGATTAATCATTATTGTGCAATTCATGAGAAAACGTCATGAAAAATAGAAACAAATGAAGGCATCCATTATTTAAAAAGAACAGAATATTGTCTAGGTAACGGCTTTGGGTTAATATCTGCTTCATAATCCATAGGAAAGGCGTCGGAGGGAGGGGAGGGTGGGGAATTAGAGACAAGGGGTGCGGTTCGGTGAGTCAAAATGCCTAGGAGAGGGTAGGGTCGGTGAACATTGAGCCCATGATATGTAATGGTCACCTGCCTTTCTCATGGGAACGGTGTTAGAGGGAGGGGAAGGTGGGAAATTGGACCCAGGGGGTGGGGGTCAGTGAATCAAAACGCCTAGGAGAGGGTAGGGTTCGAATGTTTCGTATTCACGAGTTAGTTCACAGGAGCCTTTGATTCCACATCTTTGACCCATTGTTAAAATATCCTGAGATATTTTACTGATTTTTTTGTATTTAAACTATTTCAGGGTTTCAGCGGCAAAGTAAGGATCGAATTTTTTAACCAAGAACAAGTGATGTTTATGTGTCTTAAGGGGGAAGCCGTTATTTAGATCATGTTTTCCTACATGCAAGCTGACGAATATAAGGACTTATACTAAAGAAATGTCCCGCCCTATTGGTAGTCCTCCAGTAGCCGCATTTTGTTAATTTGCTACATTGTACTTGTGATTTTTCGTGTTTGAATAAAGCTGTTTCATTACTATTGCTACTATTGGTTCCTAATGGAAGGTTAAGTGGCCTAATTATAAAGCATCATATTTCTTAATTGCCCTAAAAAAAATTGGGAGGTACCTAATTTCCAAAATAGCGCTTTAAACTAATGACGTCACGTACTTTTGGCCCCCGTTGTGACTCAGACAAACAAACTCCTCCATGTGTTATCTGCACAAGAGTTTTGTATGGGAAAATGGTGTTGGCGAAGACTTTGATGCGGCTTCTATCAATATTTTCGCAAGAGAATCGAACACCTGGGTCAATGTTGAATAGGAAACCTAAAACCCATTCTTGGAACATCTCAAATTTTGGGGAAAATGCAGACAATTGATAGAGAGCGGCAATACTATTGTCTGAAAGATTTCACTCTTGAGAGGCTCAGTTTGCAGCATATACAGCTGAGCCGTTTTAAAAAACGAAGCATATAGAACCAAGCGGTAAAGAGGTCCATGGCAAAAAAGGCAGGTTTCAATTATGGTGAAAAGAAATGATAATCCCTCCATTGCGGCTCCACTGAAAGGATACGTTTGTTTTAATGCTGTTTATGCGACCGCGGGTAGTTTAAATAGAAGAGTTTTAATATACCCGTTGGACGAATACTCGAGAGTAAGCAGCTCTCTAATTTATCCACTATTGCAGCCTATATACTCTCCAAACTTTACAGTATTTGTATCAAATACACTGATTCTGGATCATTTGGAACCTAATTACGCATCTTTTTCCAAGCAAGCAATGCACACATCTGCGGCCCTATGCCCCACTGGGGGCCACAAGGACTGAAGAAGAAGAATGCACACATCTTAGTCATGAAGAAGAATACATATATGTTATTTGCCGGCCGGGAGGTCCGTGTAGGGAAAAACTGTGCCCGAGGTCTTGAGTACGGCCCGAGGCCGCAGGCCTTTGCAAAGTGAACTCATTTCTATTGGTTTATGTCTCTCGGTAGAATAAACGGCTGTAGTGTTTGCTTCTGGTGAGGATAGAGAAATGTTCTTGCCCACAGCGAAGCCGTGGAAAGCTGAAGATTAACTTTAAAAACTTTTCAAATTTTTGTTTTAAAGAAAAGTCGAGCGTAATTCATTCATAGCAGTGCGAAAGCTTAAACTGAGCTATTCTAATTTAAAAATCATATTTTCTTGAATGAAAACTTACAGAATTTAGATAAAAGAAGGTAACAACTGCGAAATAAAATCATTTAAACCGAGTAATGTAGTGAAAGTCCAAATTATCTCGTATTAAAAATCCGATCGCGAAATTGCGTGTATTAAAATTTATATCGACAACAAGCTAGTACAAAACTAGAATCAAATGAGAAATTTAAGCAAGACTTTTTAATGAAAATTAACAGAATCTCGATTAGAAGAAAAAAGAAGGGAAAAATAAGAACACTTGAATCAAGTGGAGTCAAAAACTTTGTAAACAAGCGAAAGATTGTCTAGTTACAGTAAGCTTATTTTTTAAGCCAAAAGCCGCTTTGTAAAAAAAAAAAAAAACAAACGCCGAACAAACTAAGAAATCAACAAATCATAAAATCCAAACTTGTACTCGCCTTTTTTAGGAATAACATTGACCTTTAAGTTTACGGCTGATTTCTCCTTCCACCCAGTAGTTTAATCTCTCTTTCTTCATCCGTCTCTATCTTTTTGATATTTTCGGATCTTTGTATGTCAGCCGACCGATCAGCCATCCATAGTAAAACTTTGCTGGTTTTCTTCATTGTTTTCTTCATTTGTGTCGTTAAATATTTTATCTTGCCAATAAAATTCACTTTCGCTTTGGTAGCTTTCGTCTGGGTCCATAATTAACGAGAAAATTCAATAAAACCAGGGCTACGTAGGGCTTACAAGCTTAAAACAACGGAGCCACATCACTCACGAAAGCGGACCGGACCGGACCGCGCTAAGAACCAATCAGATTGCAGGATTCGTTACCGTGCCCTCTTGGAAAAATATTTGGGCACAAGTCGTGAAATGTTTTCTTATTACATGAGGGCTAATATATTGGAAGTTCATCATGCAGCCTCGTCTGCCTCGTCACATAATTTGTCGAATTTTAAGCCAAAATCTACAATTCTTGAATCAGTTTTTCACTCGCTAATGTAACATTGCCTTGTATTTATTATGTTTGAAGCTTCCAAAACGTTCAAATCACGTTTACCGCTGATTTCACTGATTTTTCATATCCAAAACACATCACGCTCATACAAAGCCTTTGATCTGACTGCAAACTTTGTCTAAGTTGATTTAGGTGAAATATGTAGGCCAAATAAACTAACGAGTACAAGAAGAAGAAGAACAATGACAACAAAGTTAAGAGTGAATATATGTCTTTTAATGTATATGTTTGCGACCACAGTGGGTTGTTTGGCACATTGGTTACTGGGCGCATTCGCTCAATTCGGTTTGTCTGCGACTACAATGAGCGGTTTGGCACATTGGCCACCAGTTCGTTTTTCTGCTACCACAATGGGTCGTTTGACACACTGGTCACCAAGTACATTCGCTCACAGGAAACCCAAGCGTAATGTTTGCATATTAATGATATTTGAAAATATAAGACATTGTATGGAATTTCGAATTCAACGTTTTAAGCAATATATAAAATCAAAATTGCTGAATAAAATCGTTGAAACATTTACTGGTGTCGTATTCTATCTTTATACAGTGTTTCTACACTATTTGAACGATTTTTAGTCCATTTATCTTACCTTGTATAATATAATGGAAAGGAAGGAGAGTTCGGAGCTTTCGGCGTTCGACACGTGTCCACAAATGGCTCATTTTTCGCACAAAAATAGGTGCTGCTCCCATTCTGACTGGTCGTCCTCACAGTAGAATAACGTTAAATTGCATTTCTTCGAACAACTTGAACATCCCTTGTTGATTATGACGAACAAGCCGCTCTACAAAATCACATAGCACTGCAAAATAGGCGCCAGAGAGCGTGAAGGACAGAAGAGACCACGGTGCGCGGTCAACACTGGGTACCAGAGTAAAATCAAACCCCACAGGGAAGGGAACGTTCAATTTTGTCAACCTGTCATTTTTGTTGCGCCTACCACCCGGTGAGGACCAAGTTGTCATTCTGCTGGTCATGCTTTCGACGTTAAAACGGCCTCTTGAAGAGGAGGAGACAAGGAAGAAGCGACGGAAAACGGACCGTGTATCTGTTTCCTTCTTTACGTCTATTAGTAAAACATTTACCAACATTTACATTTACATCGAGCTCGGTTCAGCTCTTACGTTTTTGCAAGATATTAAATTTTTTTCTTTATGTAATAAGGGCCTGGTCGCACTACAGTCAAAAACAAAAATTAGCCCGTGCAAAAATCGAGGAAAACAAAAGAAACCGTTCCGGTGGGACACGCTTTGTTTTTATGTCATAACACGCAAATATAATCTGCCAAATTAATTTCAGGCACCCACGTGCAAATGTTTTTTGTTTTACTGATATAGCATTTTAATTACCGATATAAAATAACATTAATTTTTGTAAAGAAAAAGCATGCTTTTACCTCGAATAGCGTATGGCGTGTTTCACAACAGTGACAAAGCACAATTCAGTTGCACGGTTTACGTTTTCACAAAAAAGTAAAAACAATAAAATGTCAATTGACATTTTACCGTTTTTACTTTTTCAATCGCTTCTCCCTTGTCTCCTCCTCTTCAAGAGGCCGTTTTAACGTCGAAAGCATGACCAGCGGAATGACAACTTGGTCCTCACCGGGTGGTAGGCGCAACAAAAATGACAGGTTGACAATTGAACGTTCCCTTCCCTGTGGGGTTTGATTTTACTCTGGTATCCAGTGTTGACCGCGCACCGTGGTCTCTTCTGTCCTTCACGCTCTCTGGCGCCTATTTTGCAGTGCTATGTGATTTTGTGGAGTGGCTTGTTCGTCATAATCAACAAGGGATGTTCAAGTTGTTCGAAGAAATGCAATTTAACGTTATTCTACTGTGAGGACGACCAGTCAGAATGGGAGCAGCACCTATTTTTGTGCGAAAAATGAGCCATTTGTGGACACGTGTCGAACGCCGAAAGCTCCGAACTCTCCTTCCTTTCCATTATATTATACAAGGTTAGATAAATGGACTAAAAATCGTTCAAATAGTGTAGAAACACTGTATAAAGATAGAATACGACACCAGTAAATGTTTCAACGATTTTATTCAGCAATTTTGATTTTATATATTGCTTAAAACTTTGAATTCGAAATTCCATACAATGTCTTATATTTTCAAATATCATTAATATGCAAACATTACGCTTGGGTTTCCTGTGATTCGCTCAGTTCAGTTTGTTTGTCACAGATCAGAGCAAATCCGCTCAACTCGTGATTCGGTGTGTAGGTCGTTTTATGTCGCTCCTTTCGCATGATTTGCAATCAACGATGCTTTGAAATCAACGATGCGTTGAAAGAAAAGATCAAACAACTCCTTAAGTGACACGGTAGCGAAGCAGTACAAATCATACTCACCAAATATGCAAATACAGAAAGTTAAAAATTCGTCCTACACGAACGAAGAGCTCGCGAAGGGAAAGCACGTGTTTGAGCCAGCGTTGCAATGGTCAGCTG